>BKCP01008959.1:184623-230683 GCA_008636005.1 Striga asiatica | reverse complement strand
CTCTCTCTCTCTCTCTCTCTCTCTCTCTCTCTCTCTCTCGCTATCTCTGCGCACGTCCAGAAGAAAGAAATCTCGTTTTCTTCTTCAGTAAATCATCACCTTCTCCCTTCGATTTTTTCGAGCACCTCCCCTCTGCAAAAATCCGATCGCCATCACCATCGCTGCATCCTCCTCGTGCCATCGTGTGTTCCGACGACCCCAGCAGCAACTCCGGCTAGCCCTTCTTCCTTACGAGTTCACAGCCGCCGTGAGCTCTCCTCCGACGAGCGTCTGCAACTCCTTCACGAGCCCCATCGTCGCTACTCTGTTCGCGCAGGCCCTCACTCCGGCGTAGGGCTGAGCATGGGACTCGGAGAATTCTGAACCGTACCGAAAACCGAACCGAAATCACTCCGAACCGAAAAATATCCGTTGACCGTTTGACTTTCTCCGAACCGAACCGAACCGAACCGAAAGAATAATTGGTACGGTTCTGGAGATTTCATATATATCCGTACCGAGAACCGAACCGAACCGTCCTGTACCGTACCGAACCGAAGAACCGAAATTAAGAACCGAATTATAAAATTAGATGCGTGTTATTAATATATTTTATGTCAACTTTGATCCTATATAATTTGAGAATTTTTGAAATGCAAATAAAATATAGTAATAACAACTAAGATTCACTTACATTTCATGTTTAGTAATACTTGATCTACAATTGAATTTCTCATGTTTAAAAAAAAATAAATGGAATGAAAGGTTAAAGATTTTTTAAAAAAAATAAGCCTTACTTAAAGTTGTATACTTACCCTTAGTTTATCTTATAACTAACAAGGTATGGAAGGTTAAATAATTATTACTTTAATATAAAATTGTATTATATTTTGTTTGAATTTAAATATTCAAGGTTAGTAGAATTTAGTCTTAACTAAAATTTAGGGATACTTCTAAAGTTGATTTAAAAATAAAATCATTAGTATGATGAAGTATTGATGAATGTTGGATTAAAAAAAAAACATATAAAAAATAAAATATAACTAGGTGGTCATTCAAAAAAATTTAAAAAATGATAAGAAATCTCCGAATATCCGAACCGAACCAAACCGAGCCGAACCATTTCGATAGCCCCAAAAATCGAAACGAACTGAACCGAAAAATAAAAATCTTCGAACCGGACCAAACCGATTTTTTGGTACGGTTCTGGAGATCGAATTTTAGTGATCTCCGAACTTCGGTTCGGTTCTGGAGATTTATCAATCTCCGAACCGTACCGACCATGCTCACCCCTACTCCGGCGATCTCCTCCTTCCCGGCGAGCCGCGACCTCCGCCTGCAACTGCAAGCCCGATGACCGGTGCCTGCAACCCCTCCGACGAACCAGCCCCTCAGCGAGCAGCCACCGTCCTCGTACGCTGCTCCTCCGGCGAGCCCTGCAGCCGCTGTTCCTCAACTGCGAGCGGACCACCGGGCCTCCTCTTCCCCGTTCGCCGGTAGTCGCCGTGAAACCCTAGCAGCGAAGGGACTTCCAGCCGCCTTCGTGATCCTCTCCTCGACCATTGTCGAGTCGCTGCCCTCTCCCCGCGAGCTGAACGTGAATCCACCGAGCTCGACGTGCCGTCATCCTCGTTTGACCCGTCTCTACGTATCGTTTCTCGAGAATGGTACAAGTCGAACCCCGTCTCGTTAGATTATACGTATCGTATATGTTATGCCGTTATTATTTCATGTACGAATTTACATATGTATATTGAATATGCATTGAGATCTCGTCGATTTTGAGAAATCGAACGAGACCTTATAAGTTCGTGTGAATGCTGTGTGAAATTGGAACATAAAGGACCCTTGGCCTTATGGTGCAGGCCTCGGGCATTTTCAGGGTGTGTCGAGTCATTTATGAATTGTCGAAATTGTAAAATTGTTGTTTTCGTATTAAATTCGTTAAAATTGTATACTGCTCGGATTGCCATGAAATTTTAGGTGTAATGTCCTCTTATGAATATAATGCTCGTGTAAACTTTCATAATTTTCTTCGGCCTGTAGCTATTTTAATTTATTAAAATGATTTCTGGTCAGATTTATGTTAAATGCATAATAAATTGTGTAGTGCTTCAAATTTTCTGAAATTTGTGTATGTTGTGTCTCTGGCATGTTTGCTTGTTGTGTAAAAGTTTCATAATTTTTGGACTCTTCTAGCTTAGGTAAATAAATTATTTTGTGTTTTTTCCAAAACTTGTTTTAATTATGATAATTCCTTTTTAAATTTTTATTTCATGCTATAAAAATATTAGAATTTTTAGAGTTCATTTAGGTTCAGTTCTGTTGAAAATTTGAAATCTGCTGAATGTTGTTACAATTTTGTTAATTCGCATATTAGGTGTTTAAAGCTGAGATTTTTACATGCTGAGGTTCCTTGGATATAAATTTCAGAGTTTGAATCATTCATTTGGTCTGGTTGGTAATTTATGCTCGTTTTTGTCATAAACTTTCTCAAATTTTATAAAATAGCATACTTTGAGTTTGGGGCTGAAAATTGGTGGTTTTACTAAGTTCTGGGAGATGAATTTTTGGTTAAAATTTCAGAGCCTAACTCATTTGATAACCTGACCAACTCGTTTTTGTAATTAAAAACTAGTATTTTCAAATATATGGAATATGAATTAGAAACTGTAAATCGACCCGCCTTCTGTTTCTTTGTGCGTTTGACTCGGTCAATCTTTGATTGAGATTATATGAACTCCCAGGTGTAACTGGTTGAGTCTTAGTGTCGAGTCTAAGTGTTCCAACGTCCACAGGACTTCACGAACAACTTAGTCGAATCAAATTCGACTAAGTATGATTGTGTTTTCCGTTTAAGTCAAATAGATGTTGATTATAGCATCTGGACTTAATGTAGGTGCTTGACGAGCCGAGCTCGCCGCTTATTCGTGCTTCTGTATTATCTCCTACTGTTATCGAGGTGGGTTTTATTTAAAATTTGATATGCTGTAAATGTTATTAATGTATAATTTGTGGTATGATCAATGCATGCATGTGAACCATGTAGCCTTCGATGTGAGCTGTACCGGCCGTCGAACGGATATTCCCGTAGCTATAGAACGTACCCGATGGGTAGTCTCTTTTATTATTGTATGGCCGTAAGACCGGGGCATGGGCCATCGGCTGATGATCCCCGTTTGTAAGACCAATTCGTAGGTCTTGGCCGGCGGGGTGGTTTACTTCTACTGGCTGGAACTCGATGTAGGACCAGAGGGCATTCAATATATAGTCAGCAGTAGTCTATGCGTAGGTGTGCACATGAGTCTATTATTGATGGGAGATTGGGATAGAATAATTGTTTCGTATACATGCTGCGACCATACCTGATTTATTACTTATTACTATTATATTATTGTATATAATGTTTACTGCATAGTGGTGAGCACTACAGTTTCTATTTGTGCTCACCCCCACCTGCTCTTCATGGATGCAGGTTAGTATATGCGGGCACGACGGAGGGACGCAAGTAGTGGTCTATTCATTTGATTATTGCTTCCGCCTATTGAACTTTCTTTTGATATTATTGCATTTTGGAATATTGAATATTGGATTATTGATAGGGAGTGTACTCCCTAGATATTATGAATTTTGGAAACCCGGTTTGGGTATTGGATTGCAGTATTGATTATTGAAGATTGAATTATTGATAATTAAAATGATGATTGAGGATTGAGCATTTAAATTCATTGATTATTGAATTGAAAATAGTAACGCCACAAGTGTTTTTGAAATAAATTTGAAAATTTTATACCGATTTTCGTCAACTAAAAGTGGGGCGTGACAGTTTGGTATCAGAGCCAGTCTGCGTTTCTGTAGACTGGTATACGTGAATTATGTGAAATACTTGTATAATATGATGTAGTATATAACCACTCACTTCCGTCGTGCTTCGCCAACTCAGGTATGAGTTTCATAATTAATTTGAAATTGATTATGAATTGTCTTATTTATGAGATAATATGATATGATGTGACTTGGGGCTTAGGATGTAACGCCCCAACCGATTTTTAAAGAAAATCCATGGCTTTTCCAAAAATCAAGGTAAAAATTTTCAAAACTTATTTTTCGAATCATAAACTTTTGGCGTTACTCATTCTTTTAAGAAACACATTTCAAGTCATAACTGAACTACGGGGATTCATTACCCGATTTTCCAACGGTTTTCATTAACCACATAACATAAATATAAATATCAGGATATTCTCAATCATAAATCAAGAAAGGTTTTTCCACATAAACCAAATCCAAATGTTTTCAAAATAAACAAGTTCCAAATCCAATCCAACATGTTCAATACCAACATAAATTCATGAGAAAGCGAAGCAATTAAATAAGCATAATAAATAGGCATGACCACCACTCGCCTTGTCTCGTCACGCGCCACTGCTTAACCTGCATCCGTTAAGAGTAGGTGGGAGTGAGCATAAGAGGAAAATAATTCTCACACTATGCAATGCACATTTCATAATATGTTAAATAGGCATGGTCGCAGCATGAACATAAACAATATCACATATGTCTCATCTCCAACATAGCATAAACATAATTACTCCTGTGTACACATCTTTCATAATAGTCGCGGAAAGGGGATTCATTACCCTAACGGCGAGAGTACGTGCCACGCAAGGACACGGCCTTTCATAATAGGTTTTAAGGAGACTTGCCTTGCAAGGGCAACCGTATTACATCGACGGGGAAAACCGTACCGATGGCCATCATAATAGCTCACATCGATAGGCTACATATTCATGTTCATACATATATCACGCCAAATCAAAAAAACATATCTAAACACACATTGCACAGATAATTTTAGAATAACAAACCACCTGGTAGTTCGGAATGACGATAGCAAATTCAGAGAAGACGTAGGTCGAGGCTTGACTCCTCAAACACCTACATTAAGTCAAGATCCTACAATCAATATCTTGACTTAAACGGAAAAAACAAATCAGACTTAGTCGAACTTGATTCGACTAAGTTGTTCGTGAAGTCCTGTGGAAGTTGGAACACTTAGACTCGGCACTATACTTGACCAAACCACATATGGGGAGTTCACATAAATTCAACTAAGGATTGACCAAGTCAAACACTCAACAAAACGAAAAGCAAGTCGATTACAGATTTCAACGTCAAAATCATAGTGTGAAAATAATAACCAATAAACACATGAAATTAGTTGGTCAGGTTGCCCTATAAATTAAACTCTGAAATTTTAACTAAAATTATACCTCCCAGTAATTAGAAAAACCACCAAATTACAGCTTCAAATTAAATGTACATTATTTTATAAAATTCATATAAGATAACAGCAAAACCGAACATGAATTTACTTCTAAACTTAATGAACGAATCAAGACCTGATATTTCAACACCACAAACTACAGCATGAGAGTGACAACATATAAAATTTTCATCTCTCGACATTAACTGTACTAATTTTAAAAATTCATATAAATTTTCAGTAGTTATCGAATTTTAATTAAAGGCATAATGGCGGAAAAATACACGACCTTTACTTGATTGGCCATTTAATCACGATTTTCAAACCTTGGCAAATAAATACATGACCTTTACATTCTTGGCAACTTGATACACGGATTTAACGTCCGTCAACGGAAAGCTGACGTGGGATTGACTCAGCAAACAGAAGCCAAATCATCAGTTAAACCTTGGCAGTTTAATACACCACCTTTGGTTTTTTGGCAACCTGATGCACAAACTTACCCTATTTTGGAGAAAAGCTGCCACATCATTATTTTATTTTATTTTTTATTTAAATTCATTTAATTTACTTTTATTATTTTTCCTTATTTTAATTGTACTTTTATTATCGAAATTATGTTTATAATTTAGATATATAGTGATTACAAACAAAAAACAAATATAAAACCGAACCAAATTGAACTCCACAAATTCTCATCTTTTAGCAGCATGAAACTACACACAAAACAAGTACTCCCAGCTAAGTTTCAGAATTTTTCAACAACTAACCAGTTTATCATAAATAAAACAACTTTCTGCAAAATTAGCAAATAAATTATTAACCCTATCAAACTTAGTTCAAAAACTCTAAATATTTTACACAGCATATAAACATGGAAGCGGCATAACATACTCAAATTTCAGCACATTTGAGGCACAGACCAATTTATTATGCATTTAACATGTTTCTGAGCAGAAATCACTTTATTTATTAAAAATAGCTACAGGCATTTAAAAATTACGTAATGTTTACACAAGCCTGGTAATCAGCAGAAATCATGACCCTCAAAATTAAAGTCAATCCGAGCAGTGAGCGATTTTTAATTATTCTAACATTAAATCAGCGAGTATACATGATCGACAATTTCACACTTAATATATAACACATACTTCTCGTCCGAGGTCTTGCCATAAGACCAAGGATTCGAACATGGTTCCAAAATCCACAGCCTTACACGAGTTTCGAGGTCCCGTTTGATTCCTTAAAATCGAAGAGATCCCTAAAACATAAATGACACATTAAATCCCAAATTTTCACATAATATCATATCATGTACATTAAATCGCAAAGCAAGCACATCACGGCAATCAAACACATAAAGCAAACAATATATACGATTTAACGAGACGGGGTTCGAGCCTAGGTACCACTCTCGGGAACACGTTTGAAAAACGGGACGAAAGGAACGAACAACAAACTCACGGAGGCGGCACTCGGCGGCTACCCATGACTCGTGGAGGGGCTGTGGCGAAGGACGGCTCGAGGAGGTGCTGATTCGGGCCCTACCGAGGAGGGACAGCGAGTCGCCTTTTCCGTGAGGGTCGCGGTGGAGGGCCTGCGCAGCGGAGGAGGTCGCCGGCATCTATGGAGGTTCACCGGGAGGGCGGCAAAGGCTGAGGACGGCGGCTGTGAACTCGCAGACGGGCTCGCCGGAAGATGCTGCGCGACGCGGCCCGGAGGTTCGCCGGAGTTGCAGGTCCATCGGTGGTCTCACGGGAGTGGACGGCTCTGCTCGCGGTGGTAGAAGGCTGCTCATGGAGGGAGGACGCCGGTTGCTGGATGGAGTGGAGGAGGACGATGATCGATGATGGCGAGATGAGGGCCGCGACTAGTTGCGGGAGGAGGACCTGAGACGCTACTCGCGGTTCGCCGGAGAGGATGGGAAGGATGGTGATCGGCAACGATGAGAGAAAAGGGATGAAGGCGATGAAATTTCTGTGAGGGAGAGATCGAGTTTTTGGAGGACGACGAGAGAAAATCTCAGATCGATAATAGGTGCGCGATCGAGATTAGACGGGGAAGGAAAAAAAATAGATACAGTGATTTATATATATATGCAATACAAGGTTTAAAAAAATTCTTGACCCACAAGAAATTCATACGCACAGATTAGAGAAAGTGGGTCTTGGGTGGGTCGGTTCAAGTGGGCGGGTTAACGGCTCACGGGCCTGTTCGGATGGGTCGATTTGCACTTGGGTTTCGCCAGAATAATCCGACTCTCGGGCTCGATTTTCGATCAAGCGACGATTAAAATAAAAATGGATATTAATTATACACACATTAATAATTAAATAAAAATACACATTTAACCATTTAATTGATAATTAAGTATTTAAATAAAATAATAATATCCATAATAAAAATAATAATAATAATAATCGCAAATACTTCGTAAACAAACGGGTTTACGAATTGGCCAGTTTCGACTACCGGTTTATCGGGCTCAATTTCATAAAATCCGAATATAACACTAGAAATAATATATGACGACCCGTAAACTTTTAAATTTACAAAACCGACATTAATATATTTATTAACATCCAATAATAAATATATTATCAAGAAATTATTTACTTTGGCAATTTAATATAAATTATAATGCCAATATATCCGAAAAATCCATTATTCATACGGATTTTATTCGGTTCACGCGATTGAACCGAAATCGCCGTACAACGAACGTTTTCCAATAAAACGATCCAGTACTCCAATCTCATATTTATGTCGACATCGCGACTAATAAAATAAATATAACCTAATAAATAATATTCTATAAATAGAATAACCCGAGAAATTCTATAAATTGAACGGGGCGCTACAATCTATCCTCCTTTGGTAACGCAAAACACTCAGACCGGCTTGAAATCAGCTTGCCTCCTTCTTCCTCGCCGGTAGAACGCCGCGTTCCTGCACAGAACTCTCACACCGGAGGGGTTACACCGGAGGGGTTTTCCGGTGAAGAGCCTCCGATGCTTAAGTCAGTATGTGTTTGTTCAATTTTTCAAAGTAAAGAATGGATAAATCGTAGGCTACAAGAAAAGACCCACTCCCATATATATAGGAGTGAGATACCTGCTCTAGGAATTGCCCGGCTTTTGGTGAGCTGTCCTGCCCGTCCTTACACACATAGTGTGCGTGTGTCAGAGATTGTCAGAGGTGGTTTTCGCCACTATCACTCTGCACCAATATATTCTCGCCACGTGTCCCTCTGAGCTGAGGGAGATTATTCTTCTGCGCAGGCCGTTGGGATCTTCTAACGCCATCCACACGCCCTCACGCGTTCAAGCCACGCTCTGGACTGCTCTTCACCTGTTGAGTGCTCGATCTCCTTCCTTTTGGTCGACCCTCGACCAGTTCTGCTATTCTGCTCGATCTCCTCCCTTTTGGTCGATCCTCGACCAGTTCTGCTATTCTGCTCGATCTCCTTCCTTTTGGTCGATCCTCGACCAGTTCTGCTATTCTGCTCGATCTCCTCCCTTTTGGTCGATCATCCTTCTACCAATCCGGCTTTCTCCACTTCGAGGTTGCTCGATCGATGATGCAAATCGGTCTATTCCCTGGCTATATAATATCCCGTATCATCTAGTCCCCCCCACTCTGGTCAAGTCTAAATGACTCGATCTAAGAGTGAATTCAGGCTGTCTTCTTCGTTCTACCACCCTTTCGATCTCCTGCTTACATCTGATCTCCTCTCCTTATCTCTTCTGTCGAGGCCACCACCATTCTTCGACCACGTAATTGATTTTATGATGCGCTTTAAATTGTCTTTCATTCCCTTTTATTACTAGCGTAATTTCTGCCTGCCATATGTCCTTTCCGTTCAGTTCCTTTAATCATCGCGCCTCCTCGCGATTTGTGCCGCTTCGCTATCTGTGCCTCTTTAATTTTTTCCACCGTTGGATCTTCTTTTATCTAACGGTCATCTCCCTTAACTTGTCACTTTATTCATCTGTACTTCTATAAATACGGTACTTAGCCAATTTTTTGGCTTTTTTCACCTTTTGCAATTTCGAACTCCCTTGCGCTCTGATTTCTCCCTCTGCAAATTGTTCTTTCCTGCTCTCGGCGTCTTTTCAAACAATTTCCGGCGACCACTTCTCTACTGCAACCATGAGTAAGTCTTCTATGCTTCAATTTATATTTGTGTGCATTTATTTTGTTAAATTTTCCAATTTTCTCTATTGTTTCTTCTTTTTCCCAAATCCCTCTCGTCTCGTTTATGGCAAAAAACCTCCTTCTTTGCTTTTAAAAACCCTAACTCCTTTTTTCTTCCTCTCACTTCTTCGTTCTGCTTTTCAGATTCCGCTGATTCTAACGCACCAAGCCACCACTCTGTCGAAGACGAGATCACCACATCATCCTTCCCCGCTCATCGGCCTATTCCTCACTCACCTTCCCGCTCTGTCGAAGAGATCTACAATCCCACACCTCTCAGCGTTTTATGTCCTTCCGATTATGCCACACCTTCTCCTCCTTGCCGGCCTACTCGTCTGATTGACGAATCAGATCAGGATGCCCTCGACCATATCCCTCTCAACCGCCGTCAGCCAGCGTTTGGGGCTTCCGACGCCGCTGAGGCAGCTCTCGACGCTGGTGGAGAGGGATGAAGATGATGTTCCCCTCTCTCAACACTCTATTTTCGCTAAAGTTGTCCCTTCGAGTGCGCCAAAGCGAGATGCTCCTTCCAGCACTCCTGCTTTGCGAACCCCCTCTAGCCCTGCTACCACACCTCCCAAGCCTACCAAGAAAAAAGGCTAGTCAAAGCTTCTTCCATTAATCCTTCCCACTCTCGTTCTCTCGTCGCCGGTTGGTTGGACACCAATAAGGTTGGTCACCCAGCCAAGTGGGCTTTCATGTCTCCTGGTCCTAAAGATACATATGATTGTCCCCCCAAGGGTTGCTATACATTTTTCGAGATTCAGTTTAAGCTGGGTGTTCGCTTTCCTCTGTGCCAAGATTTGATCGACATCTGCCAGTGGTTCGAACTGCCTCTAAACCAGCTTCCTCCTAATGCTATCCGGTTCATTACCATCTTCATCATCCTCTGCCACGTCCGTCTGGGTCGGCTCGATCTCGATTTCTTCCACTATTGCTATGCCCCTTCAAAACATACCCAAGGGCTCTACCTCAAAAGCCGTGCCGATGTTCACTTCATTTCAGACACCCCCACAAACGTTCCTAGGTGGAAGGATAAGTTCGCCTTTGTCGAACCTAGCCCCGCCTTTCCTTGGGAGCCAACGCCGTGGCTCAAGGAGCTCAAGAGGGATAATGTGGTACCTTCTCAGAGTGCCCTCTTCGACCAATGGATCGCTGTGTGGAACACTAAGCCCGTTGCGTCGAAAACTCTACTCGAGGATGAGAACCTCTTACACTTCTGTGGCCTTCTTACCCATAAATCACTTCCACTTCCCTCTCAAAAAATTCTCAATCTCATTCGAATTACAGACGATCCAGGTATTTTTATTTTTATTGAATGCGTCTAAGCACTATCACGCCGTTATTCCCTATATGATTCACCTGTTGTGGTTCTAACTTGTTCGTGGTTTCTGACAGAGATGCCCACTATCTCTGTACCCAAGAGGAGTGCTCCCTTGAAAAGGGAGCAACCTGGAGAGGGGGCGAGCTCGAAATCTGCTGGCCCGACCGCCTCCCAGCTTGCACGTTCAACTTCACTACCTCCTGAAGTGACTGTCGAGCAGCCTTCTTCGACCAACCCTCAGACAGGCCAACAAACCGAGCTACCCGAGCAGCCAGAGCAGCTCGAAAAACCGGCCTCTCTTTCGCCGTGCTCACCTCCGCACGAGGAGACTGCCCCGATCATTCACATCCCTGATTCTCCTGAGCAGGCCCTGCTCGAGGAGGGTCAGCCTAAGCGATCCCTTGCTGAGGGGGGTCAAATCATTACCAAACGCCGCCGTGTAGAGGAGACCGCCCTCTCGATCACCACGTTCGACGGTCCAAGGTTCTCGCAATACCTCAGGGATGTTCTTCCTCCTGTCAACCACCCTACCGACCACTATAATGACGGTCAAACCCTTTGCGATCGAGGCAATCGGATTGCCCGCTGGCTGGCCCAGGTAACTTGCTACAGCCTGGCACCTACCTATTTCATTCTTCTTTCTGCTGTCATTAATGCCATAATACTCTCTCTCTTGTGCCCTTGTAGGGGATGGTCGAGCTCGCACCGTTGATCGAGCAGACGTTAGCGAGCCCGAGTTGATCCATCTCAGCCATCGAGCGCAGTAACCTCCAGCTCGGAACTCGGCTAGATGAGATGGTCGTCAAGGCCAATGCCCTTCACGAAAGGCTGAAGGAGTCGGCCACTCGGAATAAGACCCTCTCCGCTGAGAAAGAGACGCTCGAGGGGTCCTTGAAATCCTTCGAGGAGGCCCTTGCGGCCGAGCGAGCGGAAAAAGAGGCCCTCCTGGCCTCCAAAAAAGCTCTCGAGGCGGCACTCGAGGAGGAGAAGTCGGCTCGTGCACGTGAAAACGTTGCTTTCGAGCAAAGGGCTAAGCCCTTGATTGACGAGGTTGCCCTTCGGGCTCGGCGAATGGTCTTCCACACCACCGCCGGTCGATGCTTCCTACAAGCTTATCGCGAGCAGGTGGTGGCTGCTTTCAAGCAGACACCACAGTATTTAAAGGATGTGCAAGACTATGGCACCCATTGCTTTGGGGCCATAATGCAACAAACGGGGGTCCAAGTAGCCGAGAACGGGTTCGAGGAGTTCAACATGGAGACCATATGGGATGCTATGCCCAAGACTCCCGTCGGCTATCAAAGCGCCCTCGACCTGTCCGACGACCACAACTGGTGGTCCGGCCTGCTCGAGCTCGTCGTGGATCAGGACGACCTGCTGAAGCGCACTTTCAAACTCTCCGATGGCTACATTCCTCCCCTTGCGTGACAGACTCAGGCCACCGATGGAGCTAGGTCGACCTCTGGCTCAAGCCAGTCGACTGAGCCTGTGGGGCAGCAGCTCGAGCCGCCACCAGAGTAGGCCTCCAATGACCCCGATTTTCATGCTGATCCGAATGCTGCCTCATAAAATTGTAATTTAATTTCGGTTGAACATTGTACTCCTTTTGCGTTAAATGCATATCATTCATGTTGAAGTTTTCGAGTTCTCGTTATTTCACGTTATTCGTCTGTCAATGTATCATTGTGTATGGTGTTTTCATTATTCCTCCTGAGTTATCTCTATGCGTCGATATCGTTTCTACCGATCTTTAAAGTCACGCCATTCATTCACTTAACTAATCCAGATAAATTAAATGAATCCCAATGACTTTAAATGCCTCCTGGCACATGTCCACCTTCAGAATGGTGGTCGTTACATGCGACCATCCATCCAGCCTCTCGGCCTTATTCATGATGGATTTTTCTTCTTCGAGCACATGTCCACCCTCAAAGGGGTGGTCGTTACATGCGACCATCCAGCCTCTCAGCCTTAATCATGATGGAGTTTTTGTCTTCGAGCACATGTCCACCCTCAAAGGGTTGGTCGTTACATGCGACCATCCAGCCTCTCGGCCTTAATCATGATGGATTTTTTGTCTTCGAGCACATGTCCACCCTCAAAGGGGTGGTCGTTACATGCGACCATCCAGCCTCTCGGCCTTAGTCATGATGGATTTTTTCTTCAATTAATCATTCAACATAGGCCACCACATATGCACAATAAAATTAAAGCAATCTATTAGACAAAGTGTTGAAAATCGAAACAGAAATTTCATTAATTCAAATTAAGGATTTCAATACATCATTGTTGTGGAAAGTTTCCAATAAGCGAAACAGGAAGGGAAATGAAAACTTTTAGACATAGTATTTCTTCAAGTTAGCCACATTCCATGACCTGGGTAATGATCTTTCTTCAACATCCTTGAGTGAATATGCTCTTCCCGCATGAACCTTCTCGACCAAGTATGATCCCTCCCAGTTGGGCTCGAGCTTGCCCACATGCTTCAGCACGTCCACCCTTTTCCAAACCAGATCGCCCACCTGGAATCTCCTGACTTTCACCTTCCTGTCATGTGCTGCCCGCATCCTCTGCTTGTACGCCTCAACTCTGATCGAGGCCTGTTCCCGAAGTTCTTCAATCGTATCCAGGGCTGCCATCATCAAGTTCTCATTTTGTTCAGGATTGTTTGTGCTCGATCTTTGCGACTGGACCTCACTCTCGATCGGAAGCAGTGCCTCCATGCCATAAACCAGGCTGAATGGTGTTTCTCCCGTGGTCGACCTTGGCGTTGTTCAATACGCCCAAAGTACTGAAGTGAGCTCGTCAACCCATGTGCCCGACGCCTTCTCCAACCTTGTTTTCAGGCCATTCAATATGATCCTGTTGGTCACCTCGACCTGTCCATTGGCTTGCGGATGAGCAACTGACGCGAAATGTTGCTCGATCTTCATGTCTTCGCACCATGCTCGGATCCGCTTGCAATTGAATTGTGTCCCATTGTCGGACACCAACACCTTCGGGACGCCAAACCTGCAGCAAATATTGTTATATAAAAATTGTATGACTTTTTCCTCCGTGATTTTCACTAGCAGCTCGGCCTCCACCCACTTCCTGAAATAATCCCCTGCCACGATCAAAATTTTCCTTTGCCTAGTCCCCTGCGGCATTGGCCCCATCAGATCGACACCCCACTGCGCGAATGGGATAGGGGCACTCATCGTTGTCATCGTCTCCGCCGGCTGATGAATGAGTGGGTCATGCTTCTGGCATTGCAAGCACTTCCTCACCATCATCTTCGCATCCTCCTTCATGGTGGGCTAGAAATATCCTGCTCGTAATACCTTCGCTACCAAAGACCCCGCCTTACTGTGATCGCTGCAACATCCCTCATGGGTCTCCCTCAACACGTATCGACCTTCTTCTTGTGTCACACATCTCAGGTGAGGTCCGGCATACGACCTCTTATACAACACCCCATTGTGCTCGAAAAACCTCCTTAACACCTTCACCCCTCCTTCTCTTAACTCTTTTTGTATCAAGATTCTCCAATCGTCGACCTCTTCTATCTCCGCCACCTCATACTCGACCGCACTCCTCTCCATGTGCAGCAAAGTGACACTTCTGCTCTTACAGTCGACTAGATTCTGCGCGATTTTGGATAGCAGGTCTGCTCGACCGTTCTCCCCACGAGGTATTTGTACTAGTTCGAATGAGCTAATCTCTGCGCGCAATCTCTTCATCTCTTCAACATACCTCTGCATTCTCTCCTCCTTTACCTAAAAATCCTCCTGAAACTCGGAGTATACTTGCACTCTCCGAGTATACTTGCACTCTCCGAGCTCCACCTGCCATAGCCAACTGCATCCCCTTAATAACCGCCTCGTACTCGGCCTCATTGTTCGACACCTTGTATTTGACTTTGACTGCGAACTCCAAATTATCTCGTTTGGGCGAAATTAAAACAATGCCTAAACCTCCTCCAACTCTCAACACCGATCTATCAACAAACATTTGCCAAACACCTTCTATCTCCTCCTCTACCTTCGTACCCTCCTGTATGAAATCAGCCAATGCTTGCGCCTTTATCGCTCTCCTTGGCTCATATGCTATCGTGTATTCGCTCAACTCAACAGCCCATTTGACTAGTCGACCCGATACAGAAGGTCGGCCTAAAGTTTCTCCCAACGGCATGTTCGTTCTCACCTTCACCTTATGGCCCAGAAAATTCGGCCGCAACTTCCTCACCGTCACCACCACTGCTAAAGCACACTTCTCGATCTCCGAATATCTCCTTTCCGCCCCTTGCATTACCTTGCTTACGTAATAGATTGGAAATTGTACTGTACCTTCTTCCCTCAATAAAACCGAGCTCACCGCCATTTCTCCGATCGATATGTATAGCACCAAGTCCTCCCCTGGAATCGACTTAGCCAATAGAGGCAAATTGGCTAACACCTTTTGTAACTCCTCGAATGCTCTCTGGGCCTCCTCCGTCCACTGGAACCTTGAGCTCTTTCTCAGCGTTCCAAACAAAGGACCACTCTTCTCCTCCACCTTAGATATGAAATGGCTCAAGCCCGTAATCCTGCCCGTCAAGATCTGCACCTCTTTCACTTTTGTGGGTGGTTTCATCTCGATCACCGCTCTCACTTTCTCTGGGTTGACCTCGATCCCCCTCTTCGTCACCATATACCCCAGGAACTTTCCCGACTTCAACCCAAAAGAACACTTAGCAGGGTTAGTTTCATGCCATATCTTCTCAAAGTCAAGAACGTTTCCTTCAAGTCATTCACATGATCGGCCTCCACCTTACTCTTCACTAGCATATCATCGACATACACCTCCATATTCCTCCCCAGCTGTTCCTTGAAGATTTTATCGACTAACCGCTGATACGTTGCACCCGCGTTCTTCAAACCAAAAGGCATCACCACATAGCAATAAGTGCCTCTGCTCGTGACAAAGCTCACCCTCTTCCTATCCTCCCGGGCCAAAGGGATTTGGTGATACCCCTGGGATGCATCCATAAGGCTGAGCAGTTCACAACCTGCTGTAGAATCGACCAGCTGGTCGATCCTGGACAGTCGATACAAATCTTTCGGACACGCCTTTTTTAAGTCTCGAAAATCAATACACATCCTCCACTTCCCCCCAGACTTAGACACCATCACCGTGTTCGACAACCATTCGGGGAACTGGATCTCCTTAACATGGCCCGCCTTCAACAACTTCTCAACCTCCTGCTCGATCACCTTGTCCATTTCCGCGCCATGGTGTCTCCTCTTTTGTTTCACCGGCCTCACCGTTAGGTCAATATTCAAACGATGTTCGATCACCTCCGCCTTTATCCCTGTCAACTTCTCAGCCGTATACGCAAAAACATCCGCGAACTCCCTGATCAATCTAATCAATTTCGACCTTATGGGCTCCTCGATCTCTTTTCCTATCCGAAACTTCCTCTCCTCGCAACCTTCTACCATCTGAACCTCCTCGATCTCCCCTCCTAGCTGCATCTCCACCTTCTCATTCCCCTTATTTGTTCTCTCCGTCTCTTCTCTCGACCTTGAGCCCCCAGGTCGGATCAGCACTCCCTCTTCAAGCTTCGCTTGCTTTCTCGAGAGCTGCTTATTGTTGCTCACCGTGGTTTGATAGCAACTCCTCGAGGTAAGCTGATCTCCCGCGACCTCACCAACGGTTTCCCCCACCGGATATTTGATCGTCATGTGGTACGTCGACACGACCGCCTGGAATGCATTCAAACTGGTCCATCCCATGATAATGTTATATGATGACTCTGCTCCAACGACCATAAACCTCACCATTCTCACCTTCCTCGTTGCTCCTTGCCCCAACGCCACAGATAGGCTCACCTCTCCCATTGGCATCACCTCGCCTCCATTGAATCCATACAGGGCAGTTGCCACCGGCTTCAAGTCGAGGTTGAGCTCCTTTTTATCTGCACAAAACAATCATAAAACATTACGTCCACCGAGCTCCCGGTATCGATGAACACCCTCTTCACATCAAAACCGGTCACCTCCGCCGTTATCACTAACGCATCATTGTGGGGCAGCACTACTCCCTCTGCATCCTCCGCTCGGAAACTCGATTTCCGTCCTCGGAAATGCAAAAGAAACACGCATCTAAAAGAGAATGATAGACTTGCTCAGGAATTTCTAGAGGTCCGTGCATCACCCTCCGGAACTCGATTCCGTTCCCATGAGTCCTATCGCCTTATAATAAAAAGCATCCACTCACATACAGGAACTAATCCGACTCGCCCTATGCTCATATGTTTACCTTCTTGCCTGGG
Source organism: Striga asiatica (assembly GCA_008636005.1). Taxonomy (NCBI): domain Eukaryota; kingdom Viridiplantae; phylum Streptophyta; class Magnoliopsida; order Lamiales; family Orobanchaceae; genus Striga; species Striga asiatica. The sequence goes on along the minus strand of BKCP01008959.1, from coordinate 213,622 downwards.
AGGGTGATCAGTCCTATCCGAGCTCAGGCATACATCCGCTTGCAAGGGACCCAGTTCGATTTAGCCTATACTTATGAGTATCAACGACTTGCTTCATACCTAACAACACACAAGACCTCAACAGGTCGTTCGGTGTATTGTCAGCGTACTCCGACTACCTTACCATCAAGGTGAACACGTGACGTCAAGTTTCAGTCTCGAATCCGAGTCATACTGATAACTTGCTCACGATTTCCTCACAGACCGTGCGTCTCCATCCGAGACCACAACACAGTACCACATACATACAACACGACACCATCATACTCATAATACACACGACTCAAGATACTCATACTCTCAAGATATCGACTCCATGAGTCGAACACAACCCTTATGCACAAACATAAAGCTTGACCAATAGCAACACGACATTCCCTATTTGTCGACTCGAGAAACTCTCAAGTAAAACATAAGGACTCAATGACTACATTCCTTAATCAGAAATCATCGATTAAGGATTTATACACATATAGTGGGACTTGGAGTTCTCGGTTCAAGGCTCGCAAGGAAAAGTCTAAATAGGCTAACCAAATGGCCCAGCAAGAAACGGCTCGAACAGTTCGGGAAAACATTGATAGTTGGCCGTACTCACTGGCCTGGGGAGTTCGTGCGTATGGTGATGGCGGCTGCAGTTCGCATGCGAGTCAACGGTCGGCCGTGCACAAGCCTCCCGTCTCTCAGCATGGTCGTGCTGGCTCGGCCACCACTTCGCGTGGCTACACCCAGTCAGGGTCGGCATTCGGTTCAAGGTTCCAAGTCCACTATTTTCCAAACAACACACTATAACATGCGGAAAGATCACACGCTTGTGATAGACGAGAATTCTCAAAAGAATTCAAGTATGGTTTACGTTTCGGAAGTAATCCCAAACAATAGCTCCTGATGGATATTACGACAACTGGCTCTTACGTCAGCTCTTACCCAAGTAGCTAACCGTGCCAGTAGTCCTGATCGAGCGCAACTCACTTCCTAATCTTCACACTTGGAATTCAAGCATGAAGTTTTCTCCCATCGAACGTATTCGGTCGCATCATCAGGTATTCTTATCACTTCTAAGGGTTCTCCAGAATAGGCCGAGATGTTATTTGCAATAATATAACGACTAGACAACCCACAACAGTCGTTAGTGTGTGGCTCAGTCCGAAAGACTTCACTATCATGGAAGAAATTATATATGACAAGTGGAATCAAATACTTGTCCTTACCGATAAACAAGGTTGCAACACTTGAACCAAAAACATGAACATATGTTCGCAAGGGATTGCAAAAGTCCCAAGATAAACAAAGATTCCCCCAAAAACTCCGAAAAGAGTGAAAGGGAACAAGATTTTCTAAAGATAACGATTGATGGAAAATTTCACACAAAGACGGTTCGGCACTTCACGAAGTGCTTGTTCCGGACTCGACTATCCTCCTTAAAAGATTCTGCGTAATCCTTTAAGGTGGAAAACATACTTCTTGATATTGTCGTCGACTTCGCTTCATGGAAATGAATCTTCTTGTCTCCCTCTATAGCAGTGCATTACTTCACGACCTGGATTTGAATATCTTCAGGATTTCTGTCACGCTGAGTCGTTCCAAGAGGTGCATCTGAGTCATTTACATCCAGAGGACTACCACAACAGAACTCAGCTCGATAACATCATATCGAATTTCCAATATAAACCACACCAATAACACTAGAGTTCAATAATGCAGAAGTAGGAGGATAAATTCCTAAGCCCCAATTAACAACATATTCATCTCATAAGCAGTCTTATTACTACTTAGGCAAGAATACCAATTTCACAATTCACGTCATAAGTATTTTCATTGATACTTATTTAAACACATATCTTAAGCAGCGCGGCATGACGAAGACGAGTGGTCTTAACATAAGGTCTAAGCACATAAACATGTTTTCACATACATGCCAGTCTACAGAAACGCAGACTGGCTCTGATACCAAACTTTAACGCCCCAATCGATTTTTAAAGAAAATCCATGGCTTTTCCAAAAATCAAGGTAAAAATTTTCGAAACTTATTTTTCGAATCATAAATATTTGGCGTTACTCATTCTTTTCAAAAACACAGTTCAAATCATAACTGAACTACGGGGATTCATTACCCAAGTTTCCAACGGTTTTCATTAACCACATAACATAAATATAAACATCAGGATATTCTCAATCATATATCAAGAAAGGTTTTTCCACATAAACCAAATCCAAATGTTTTCAAAATAAACAAGTTCCAAATCCAATCCAACATGTTCAATACCAACATAAATTCATGAGAAAGCGGAAGCAATTAAATAAACATAATAAATAGGCATGACCACCACTCGCCTTGTCTCGTCACGCGCCACTACTTAACCTGCATCCGTTAAGAGCAGGTGAGAGTGAGCACAACAGGAAAATAATGCTCACACTATGCAATGCACATTTCATAATATGTTAAATAGACATGGTCGCAGCATGAAAATAACAATATCACATATGTCTCATCTCCAACATAGCATAAACATAAATACTCATGTGTACACATCTTTCATAATAGTCGCGGAAAGGGGATTCATTATCCTAACGGCGAGAGTACGTGCTACGCAAGGACACGGCCTTTCATAATAGGTCTTAAGGAGACTTGCCTCGCAAGGGCAACCGTATTACATCGACGGGGACAACCGTACCAATGACCATCATAATAGCTCACATCGGTAGGCTACATATTCACGTTCATACATAGATCACACCAAATAAGAAAAATATATTTAAACACACATTGCACAGGTAGTTTTAGAATAACAACCCACCTGGTAGTTCGGAATGACGATAGTGAATTCAGAGAAGACGTAGGTCGAGGCTTGACTCCTCAAACACCTACATTAAGTCAAGATCCTAAAATCAACATCTTGATTGAAACGGAAAACACAAATTAGACTTAGTCGAACTTGATTCGACTAAGTTGTTCGTGAAGTCCTGTGGACATTGGAACACTTAGACTCGGCACTATACTCGACCAAACCACATATGGGGAGTTCACATAAATTCAACTAAGAATTGACCAAGTCAAACACTCAACAAAACGAAAAGCAAGTCGATTACAGATTTCAACTTCAAAATCATAATGTGAAAATAATAACCAATAAACACATGAAATTAGTTGGTCAGGTTGCCATATGAATTAAACTCTGAAATTTTAACCAAAATTATACCTCCCAGTAATTAGAAAAACCACCAAGTTACAACCTCAAATTCAATGTACATTATTTTAGGCTTAATGGCGGAAAAATACACGACCTTTACTTTATTGGCCATTTAATCATGACTATTAAACCTTGGCAAATAAACACATGACCTTTACATTCTTGGAAACCCGATACACGCTTTTAATAGCCGTTAACGAAAATCTGACATGGCAAATAAAATTGACGGGCACACCACACGTGTATCCAAGTCAGCGACCAGGTGGCATATGTGGCAGCAGAATTGGCAGCAGAATTGCAATAATATATCAAGAAGCGGACTCGAATTTAGCACCTCTTGTACATAATGTGTGCTTACGAGCCACTTGATCCAACACAACTTGTGTGAAATATTTGACTTTGTTTATATATATACAGATATTATTTTATCTATATTATATAAAATTTGTAAAACTTTTAATTATAATACTTATAATAATTTATTTATTAAATATATACTAATTGTGAAATAAAAATAAGTAAACTAAACAAATAAATAAATACTATTACATTCTTGTTTAATCAAACTTTTATTATCTTTAGTGTTATTTTTATATTAATTGACCTTATTTAATTTTAATCATTTTTTATATAGTAAATAAATATTTAATATATAAATTAATATATGAAATATATTATATAAATAAATATATTAAATAATAAAATAATATTTATTTATAAAAATAACAAATAATAAAATAAATACTAAATATAGTAAATAAATAAATAATACAATAAATTAAAATAAAATAATGCATATTATTAAAAAATAAAACAATACATAATATTTTTATTTATTTAGTTTTAGTTCGTAATTTAATATATTAAATATAATAATATATTAAATATGAACTAATTTAATATATTAAATATAATATATATTATATATTATATTAAATAAATAAATTAAAATTTATTTATTTAGTTTTAGTTCGTAAATTAATATGTTTAATATGTTAGTATATATTATAGATTATATTAATTCACCTTATTTAATTTTAATCATTTTATTACAAATTAAATAAATATTTACTAAATAAATCAATATACTAAATACATATTATATTATATAAATAAATATATTAAATAATACAATATTATTTATTTATAAAAATAATAAATAATAAAATAAATACTAAATATAGTAATTAAATAAATAATACAATAAATTAAAATTACATACATCATGTAATTAAAAAATAAAATAATACATAATATTTAAAAAATAAGATAATACATAATAACTTTTATTTATTTAGTTTTAGTCCGTAATTTAATATATTAAATATAGTAAATATTATATATATTATATTAAATAAATAAATATTATATTAAATATGATGAAATAAATAAATTAAATTTTTATTTATTTAGTTTTATTTCGTAATTTAATATGTTAGATAAAGTAAATATTATTTATATTAAAAAAAATAATACATTAAATAAATTAAATTTTATTAATTAAATAAATAATATATTAAATAAAATAAATATTGAATAAAATAAATATATTAAATATTAATTTATTTAACATATTAAATTACAAAATAAAACTAAATAAATAAAAAATATTATATAGTATTATTTTTTTAATTATATGTTTTATTTAATTTTAATTTATCGTATTATTTATGTATTTACTATTTAGTATTTATGTTTTTATTTATTATATATTGTTATTCTAATATATTTATATAATTTATATTTAATATATTTATTTATTTATAAATATTTATTTTATATATAAAATATGATTAAAATTAAATAAGGTAAATTAATATAAAAATATTATTATTGATAATAAATGTTTGATTAAACAAAAATGTAATATTATTTATTTATTTATTTAGTTTACTTATTGTTATTTCATAATTAATATATATTTAATAAATAAATTACTTATAAGTATTATAATTAAAAGTTTTATAAATTTTATATAATATAGATAAAATGATGTTGGTATATATATAAATAAAGTCAAATATTTAACAAAATTTGTGTTGGTTCAAGTGGCTCATAAGCACACTTTGTTTACTAGGGTACCAGGTTCAAATCCCCTTCTTGCAATATTTTTGCAATTCTGCCACGCGTGCAAGATTTGCCAGTTGGTCGCTGACTTGGAGCCACGTCATATATCCGTTAACGGCGGTTAAAAGCGTGTATCGGGTTGCCAAGAATGTAAAGGTCATGTATTTATTTGCCAAGGTTTAAAAGTCGTGATTAAATGGCCAATCAAGTAAAGGTCGTGTATTTTCCCGCCATTAAGCCCATTATTTTATAAAATTCATATAAGATAACAGCAAAACCAAACATGAATCTACATCTAAACCTAATGAACGAATCAAGACCTGATATTTTAACACCAGAAACTATAGCATGAGATGCGGAACATATAAAAGTTTCAGTCCTAGACATTAATTGTACTAATTTTAAAAATTCATACAAGTTTCAGCAGTTATCGAATTTCAATTAAAGCCGAACCAAATTGAACTCCACAAATTCTCATCTTTTAGCAGCATGAAACTACACAAGAAAAAAGTACTCCGGCCAAGTTTCAGAATTTTTCAACAACTAACCGATATATCATAAATAAAAAACTTGCTGCAGAATCAGCAAATAAATTATTATACCTCTCAAACTTTGTCCAAATATTCTAAAAGTTTTACACAGCATATAAACATGGCAGAAGCATAACATACTCAAATTTCAGCACATTTGAAGCACGAACCAATTTATTATGCATTTAACATGTTTCTGACCAGAAATCACTTTATTTATTAAAACTACAGGCCTTTACAAATTACGAAATTTTACACAAGCCTGGAAATCAGCAGAAGTCATGACCCTCAAAAGCTTAAGGCGATCCGAGTAGTGAGCAATTTTTAATAATTCTAACATTAAATCAGCGAGTATACATGATCGACAATTTCACACTTAATATATAACACGTACTTCTCGTTCGAGGCTTCCCATAAGACTAAGGACTCGACATGGTTCCAAAATCCACAGCCTTACACAAGTTTCGAGGTCCCGCTCTATTCTTTAAAATCGAAGAGATCCCGAAAACATAAACGACACATTAAATCTCAATTTTTCACATAATACCATATCATGTACATTAAATTGCAAAGTAAGCACATCACGACAATCAAACACATAAAGCAAACAGTATATACAATTTAACGAGACGGGGTTCGAGCCTAGGTACCGTTCTCGGGAATACGTTCGAAAAACGGGACGAAATGAATGAACGACAAACTCATGGAGGCGGCACTCGGCGGCTACCCACGACTCGTGGAGGGGCTGTGCCGAAGGACGGTTCGAGGAGGCGCTGAACCGGGGGTTGCCGAGGAGGGGCAGTGACTCGCCTTTGCCGTGAGGGTCGCTGGAGATGCCGTTGGTCGCAGTGGAGGGCCTGCGCTGTGGAGGAGGTCGCCGGCGTCTATGGAGGTTTGGCGGGAGGGCAGCAAAGGCTGAGGACTGCAGCTGTGAACTCGCAAGGGAGACGGGCTCGCCGGAAGATGCTGCGCGACGCGGCTGGGAGGTTCGCCGGAGTTGCAGGTCCACCGGTGGTCTCGCGGGAGTGGACGGCTCTGCTCGCGGTGGTAGGAGGCTGCTCGCGGATGGAGGATGCCGATTGCTGGATGGAGTGGAGGAGGACGATGATCGATGATGGCGAGATGAGGGCCGCGACTGGTTGCGGGAGGAGGGCCTGAGACGCTACTCGCGGTTCGCCGGGGTGGATGGGAAGGATGGTGATCGACAAGGATGAGAGAAAAGGGATGAAGGCGATAAAATTTCTGTGAGGGAGAGATCGAGTTTTTGGAGAACGATGAGAGAAAATCTCAAGTCGATAATAGGTGCGCGATCGAGATTAGACGAGGAAGGAAAAAAGATAGATACAGGGATTTATATATGTACATATATATATATATATATATATATATATATATATNATATATGGAATACTTGGGTTTAAAAAAATTCTTGACCCACAAGAATTTCACACGCACAGATTAGAGAAAGTGGGTCTTGGGCGGGTCGGTTCAAGTGGGCGGGTTAACGGCTCACGGGCCGGTTCGGTTGGGCCAATTTGCACTTGGGTTTTGCCAGAATAATCCGACTCTCGGGCTCGATTTTTGATCAATCGACGATTAAAATAAAAACGGATATTAATTATACACACTTTAATAATTAAATAATAATACACATTTAAGCATTTAATTGACAATTAGGCATTTAAATAAAATAATAATAACCATAATAATAAAAAAAAATAATAATAATAATAATAATAATAATAATAATAATACCAAATACTTCATAAACAAACGAGTTTACCAATCGGCCGGTTTCGACTACCGGTTTATCGGGCTCAATTTCGTAACATCCGACTATAACACTCGAAATAAAATATGACGACCCGTAAACTTTTAAATTTACCAAACCGACATTAATATATTTATTAACATCCAATAATAAATATATTATCAAGAAATTATTTACTTTGGCAATTTAATAAAATAAATTATAATACCAATATATCCGAAAAATCCATTATTCAAACGGATTTCATTCGGTTCACGCGATTGAACCGAAATCGCCGTACAACGAACGTTTTCCAATAAAACGATCGAGTACTCCAACCTCATATTTAAGTCGACATCGCGACTAATAAAATAAATATAACCTTATAAATAATATTCGATAAATAGAATAACCCGAGAAATTCTATAAATCGAACAGGGCGCTACATAGGATCTATCCACCTTGGTTTTAATTTGAACTCTAGTGATATAGAGTTAAGTTCGGACTCTAGAGGTTCCTCGTTGAGAGTTTCAGTATGTTGTTATCGAGATAAGTTATGCCCATAGTAGTTTTCTTTGCTATATAACTCTATTCAATGTCTTCAAGTGAGGACTCAATTAATTAGAACCGAAAATGTATTCGCCCTCTTCGGACCTTTGCCAGGTTTAGAAAATTATGAGTTGAGTTGTTGTTTTATAGGCTGCCAGTGTTATGGATGCTTATGGCCTCTGTTCAACTTCTGGTATTGTATGTCTCTTGTGTCTTATTAAGGGTGAGTTCATGATAGCTCGAAGCATGAATAGTTAGGTTAGTTATTCTAAAATACCTGTGCAATTTGTGTTTATTTGATGCTCTAGCATGTTTATGTGATATTTTTTTTTAACAATATTGTGCATGTTGTTTTCCTAAAAACCGGGTTGTATTTATGATATTGATGTTTAAGTCTTAAAGTATTGATATCGAGGCCATGTTGTGGTACGGGCATTTTAAGTTGTTAAAGGCATAAAAACCCAAAATTTGAGCCTCAGTTTTGCTCTGTTTTTATCGACCACGAAGCTGTTTCTTGGACAAGTTTTCTTCTTGAATGTTGTAGTGCTCTGAGTTAGGTTTCAGTGAGTCTTGAAATTTCGTGATTTGGAGTTGAAATGGATTTTATATAAATTTTCAAAGTTAGACAAGCATGCGTTTTATAAATTCAGGCAGAAACTTTGACCTTAGTTCATGGCTGTTTATGATGATCTTAACGTGTCTGTATGAAACTGCATTCTTCATGAAAAATGTCATATATGATGATAGCTGGCTATAGGAGTTGGAATTATGCAATTTGGAGTTCTAGTTGATTTTATATGATGTTTAAAAGTAGGATGTACACCCAGTTTTTATGAAAACAGATTTGTGTTTAAATGTTGAATGTGTACTCTGTTTTGATGACCTAAACGTAATTATATGCAAAAATGCTCTTCATAAAATTTATATATTTCCATGTGTAGATTCTGTAGGTTTTGGGTTTGTATGAATTGGAGTTGTTTAGCTGAGTTGTTGCCATTTTACTAAGGTGCTGTATTTTCGAAAAATTGTTCTCTGGTTGGTTTTACAAACTAAATGTTTTACATTCAAACTCGTTGATAATGTTATAATTTTCCAATGGGATCTTCAGAGAAGTTGTAGAGAATTGAGTTAGCTACCTTGAGGTTGTTGAATTTCAGTAATATCATGTCTGTAGCTTCAGTTATTGTGCATACAGTGAGAACCTGCCAAGCTGTATATCTTCATTTACCCATTGCACCTATGTTTTGGATGTTTGCTGTATTATGTGCCTATAAGTGACTTTATCTGCCTGAGTGTTCTGCATAAAAGTGATAGAGACATGAGTTAGGGTTATCTTCCAAGTGGTTTCATCATGATATGATTTTTATACTAAAAGCTACATGCATTTTAAATTCATCGCGCATGCTGAAATTTGGTGCAAGTTCATGTTTACGATTCCAAATTGGGTTGTGAATTTCAAAAATTAGCTTTTCATCAATTTTCATGTATATGTGGCCTATGTGACTTAGTTTGTTCAGTATTATAATGTAGCTGGAAACACTTGCAAGAGAAGCATTACGCTAGACCTCGAAGTGTGGAAGCTATAAGTTGTATATGTGGTCGAACTCGTTTAGAACCGCTGGCACGATTAGCTACCTGAGTGAAAGCTGTCGTGACGGCCGATATTGTTAGTCGAAAGGGTCAAGCGAGCTAACCATTCTAATGTTTGGCGATATGTTAGAATTTTTCCGGGCAGTGATGCCAATGTTCAATTCCTACGGGAAATTGTTGCTTAACAGCATTTCTTAAACTGCTGTAGTTTGGGAAGTTTTGTAAGGAAACCGTTTCCTATCTGAGTACCTAGGAGATTATGAACCCAGAAATTGAAACTTCTGGTAGGTACCTTGAACTGAATGCCGAACCTGGATGGGTGTAGCCACGCGAAGTGGTGGTCGAGCCCGCACGCTCGTGCTGAGAGACGTGAGGCCAACTGCAGTGGCCGACCGTTGTCTCGCATGACAGCTACCGCCGCCATCACCAAACGCAGGAAATCCCCAGCTGTGTGTACGGCCAAACCTTGACCTTGCAGCTGGTCTCCGAACAGGTGCACACACGCGTCCCAGTGCCCCGCTTATGCAGCGCCAGTGTGTGTGTCATCTCTCGGGTGACAGTGCATTGAACTCCAAACCGACTATGTTCTTTTTGGTCGGTAAATCAGTATTCTTTGTCATGAGTGTTGACCTTTGTAATCGTTGTATGATTTCCCTAATCAACAGCTCTCAATATGTGAGGCTTGTCGATTAGTTTCCTTCGTCATATGCAAGATTCTCTCGAGATGGCGAGATATAGGTGCCGCATCGTTTTGGGAAGTTTCTTGAGTCTCGATTGGCGAGATATGGGTCGAGGCCCATTAAGAGTGAGAGGGAAACTGAAATTCGGAGGAGGTATCGAAATTTCATGTATTGATGTTGTCTCCTCTTATTTCTCGCTAGTATGTTGTCGTGCTTTGTTTTTCGAATTCCGAGGACAGAATTCTTTGTAAGGTGGGTAGACTGTAATGTCCCGATTATTTATGAATAATTTTGGGACTATTTATTATTTTATTATTATTATTATTATTATTATTAAACCTTAATTGTCATTAAATGTCTAAATGTTTATTATTATTAATTAATTAATGTGTGTATTATACATATATATATATATATATGTAAATATTATTCGAAGTTCATTTTAATTGTCGTGCGATCAAACCGAATTTATCCGTTTTAACGCGTTTTCGAACCATTTTGACCCGAGCTTCTAGTATTATATTCCGGCCCAATTTGAGTTAATTAGTTCAGCTTGTTTGAATTAAATTCGGCCCTTTCAGATTTAATTAGCCGGTTTAATTTTATCCCGAACCGTCTTTAGTAAATTTTTCATGTCCCATTTATCTTTGGCCCAATTGCAAGAGAGTCTCGGCCAAGACCAAGAATAATTTCGGCCCAATCAGTGTGTTATGCTTGGCCCATTGGGATTTCCTTAGCATTTGTGAAATCGACTTTTACCCTATTATTTTCCCACTCACGCAGCTTTTCATCAGATATTGAGAACCCTTCTCCTTCGATCAATTTCTCGCCGCAAACCCGCTGCTCTCTGTCTCTCGCTATCTCTGTGCGCGACCAGAAGAGAGAAATCTTGTCATCTTCTTCACGAAATCTTCACCTTCTCCCTTCAATTTTTCCGAGCACCTTCCCTCTGCAAAAATCCGATCGCCATCACCATCGCTGCATCCTCCTCGTGCCATCGTGTGTTCCGACGACCCCAGCAGCAACTCCAACGAGCCCTTCTTTCTTGCGAGATCACAGCCGCCGCGAGCTCTCCTCCGACGAGCGCATGCAACTCCTTCGCGAGCCCCATCGTCTCTGCTCTGTTCGCGCAGGCCCTCCCTCCGGCGACCTCCTCCTTCCCGGCGAGCCGCGACCTCCGCCTGCAACTGCAAGCCCGATGACCGGCGCCTACAACCCCTCCGACGAGACCGCCCCTCCGCGAGCAGCCACCGTCCCCGTATGCTGCTCCTCCGGCGAGCCCTGCAGCCGCTGTTCCTCAACCGCAAGCGGACCACCCGGCCTCCTCTTCCCCGTCCGCCGGTAGTCGTCGTGAAACCCTAGCAGCGAAGGGACTTCAAGCCGCCTTCGTGATCCCCTCCTCGGCCATTGTCGAGTCGCTGCCCTCTCCCCGCGAGCCGAGCGTGAAGCCACCGAGCTCGACGTGCCATCATCCTCGTTCGACCCGTCTCTACGTATCGTTTCCCGAGAATGGTACAAGTCGAACCCCGTCTTGTTAGATTATACGTATCGTGTATGTTATGCCGTTATTATTTTGTGTATGAATTTACATGTGTATATTGAATATGCGTTGAGATCTCGTCGATTTTGAGAAATCGAACGAGACCTTATAAGTTCGTGTGATTGTTGTGTGAAATTGGAACATAAAGGACCCTTGGCCTTATGGTGAAGGCCTCGGGCATTTTCAGGGTGTGTCGAGTCATTTATGAATTGTCGAAATTGTAAAATTGCTGTTTTCGTATTAAATTCGTTAAAAATTGTATACTGCTCGGATTGCCATGAAATTTTAGGTGATATGTCCTCTGATAAATATAATGCTCGTGTAAAACTTTCATAATTTTCTTCGGCCTGTAGCTATTTTAATTAATTAAAATAATTTCTGGTCAAATTCATGTTAAATGCATAATAAATTGTGTAGTGCTCCAAATTGTCTGAAATTCTAATATATTGTGTCCATGCTATGTTTGCTTTCGGTGTAAAATTTTCATAAGTTTTGGACTCTGTTAGTATAGGTAAATAAATTATTTTGTGTTTCTGCCAAAAATTGTTTTAATTATGATAAATTTATCTGATGCAGAAAAATTCTGATTTTTGGTTTAAATGTCTTTTTAGTGGTGTACTTCATGTTGTAAGAATATTAGAATTTTTAGAGTTGATTTAAGTTCAGTTCTGTTGAAAAATTGAAATCTGTTGAATGTTGTTACAGATTTATTAATTCGCATGTTAGGTGTTTACAGCTGAGATTTTTACATGCTGTTAATCACATGCTTAGGTTCCTTGGATAAAAATTTCAGAGTTTGAATCATTCATTTGGTCTAGTTTTTAATTTATGCTCGTTTTTGTCATAAACTTGCTCGAATTTTATAAAATAGCATACTTTGAGTTTGGGGCTGAAAATTGGTGGTTTTACTAAGTTCTGGGAGATGAATTTTTGGTTAAAATTTCAAAGCCTAACTCATTTGATAACCTAACCAACTCGTTTTTGTGATTAAAAACTAGTATTTTCAAATATATGGATTTTGAATTAGAAACTGTAAATCGACTCGCCTTCTGTTTCTTTGTGCGTTTGACTCGGTCAATATTTAATTGAGATTATGTGAACTCCCATGTGTAATTGGTTGAGTCTTAGTGTCGAGTCTAAGTGTTCCAACGTCCACAGGACTTCACGAACAATTTAGTCGAATCAAGTTCAACTAAGTATGATTGTGTTTTCCGTTTAAGTCAAATAGATGTTGATTATAGCATCTGGACTTAATGTAGGTGCTTGACGAGCGGAGCTCGCCGCTTATTCGTGCTTCTGTATTATCTCCTGCTGTTATCGAGGTGGGTTTTATTTAAAATTTTCTATGCTGTAAATGTTATTAATGTATAATTTGTGGTATGATCAATGTATGCATGTGAACCATGTAGCCTTCAATGTGAGCTGTATCGGCCGTCAAACGGTTATCCCCGTAGCTATAGAACGTACTCGATGGGTTGTCTCCTTTATTATTGTATGGCCGTAAGACCGGGGCATGGGCCATCGGCTGGTGATCCCCGTTTGTAAGACCAATTTGTAGGTCTTGGCCGGCGGGGTGGTTTACTCCTACTGGCTGGAACTCGATGTAGGACCAGAGGGCATTCGATATATAGTCAGCAGTAGTCTATGCGTAGGTGTGCACATGAGTCTATTATTGATGGGAGATTCGGATAGAATAATTGTTTCGTATACATGCTGCGACCATACCTGATTTATTATTGATTATTGTTATATTATTGTATATAATGTTTACTGCATAGTGGTGAGCACTACAATTTCTATTTGTGCTCACCCCCTCCTGCTCTTCATGGATGCAGGTTAGTATATGCAGGCACGGCGGAGGGACGCAAGTGGTGGTCTATTCATTTGATTATTGCTTCTGCCTATTCAACTTTCTTTTGATATTATTACATTTTGGAATATTAATATTGGATTACTGATAGGGAGTGTACTCTCTAGATATTATGAATTTCGGAAACCCGGTTTGGGTATTGGATTGCAGTATTGATTATTGATGATTGAATTATTGATAATTGAAATGATGATTGAGGATTGAGCATTGAAATTGATTGATTATTGAATTGGAAATAGTAACGCCACAAATGTTTTTGAAATAAATTTGAAAATTTTATACTGATTTTCGTCAAATAAAAGTGGGGCGTGACAGATTTAGTTTGGCCAGCTACATTAAATATTCATAGTTTAATTGCTAGATTCGAGACTTTAATCTGTAATTGTTATTGTCTCGTTTCGTTACTAGTAAACTAGGGGTCGTGCATCTATAGGGTAGCTTGACCATAAGTTAAAACTAATCTGTTTTCTTAGATATTAATGCTGCTAGTGCACTAAATCTAGAGAGCTTATTCTAGGTTATCCACTAGTTATATTTAGTCGAAGAACTTATTTCGATTAAATATTCGGTAAGGGAAAATTCGGTTAACAGAGCTTGTTGTTAGTTAGGGTTGGTAATTCATTAGCAATTTAAAGAAGGCGTCGAAATTAATTAACGGTAAATTTGGACTGGGTGATAACTGAACTGAAAAACTATAGACTTCTCTTGTTTTATTTGATTTTATTTTATTTTGATATTTTTATTTTTATTAAAATCAATCTCCCATTTATTGGTTTCTTATTTTAATCCAATTAATACGAGATAGTCACAATTTAGTTCCTCTTCTCGTGGGATCGACTCTTACTCGCCGCTACTACGTACTAGTTAGTAGATGTTAGTTGAGGAAACTTTTATAAATTCAAATTTATCGCGTCGAGACGCGCGGTCAATCAACATTGAACAATTGTTGAGCTAGAGGAACTGAATTTTGAAATAGGTGGAAAAAAGAATAAAGTACATATTTGAAATAGCTGGAAAAAAATATTAAATGTTGGGTAAATTTTGTATTTACCATAATTAAAAAGCTAAAAAAGAATTACTTTAGATTTTTACTACTATATTAAGTAAATAGTTAACCTTGTTATATAGTAATAGATTATTTGTACTGGAACTTTTAATATATTTGAAACAACTCATTATGTAATATACTTATTTTACTTGATTAATTAAAAATAATAATATAAAAAATTAAATAGACCATATAAATATAAATTGAAAAATATAATTTGAAAACCACATGAAAACATAAATAATGATAACGTGCATCATGTATTTTTTTATTATTTAGCTAAAACGAACAAACAAAGCTCCGAAGATGTCAATAAAGTTTGTNNTTATTACTTTTTTTTTTTAAGTTGTCGATAAAGTTATTACTTAACGTCTCCCAATAAAAACTCTTACTTAAGTTAGCAAGTCGATAAAGTTTAGTATTTTATACAAATAAAATAAGGACTTACGCTTGTTCAATTTTTCATCAACCATGAAAAAACTCTTAATCAAAGTTAGCAAGTCGATAAAGCTTATATTCTATACAAATAAAATAAAGACGTACTTAAGCTTGTTCAATTTTTCAATAACCTAAAGTCCACCATAATAATAATAAAACATAAAAAGTCGCACTACATTTGAAGTCAATTAATGATTTACCGACACCACATAAAATATGCAAATCATACAGGAAAAAAATTCAAAATTGATCCTATAGCTTGGCCACTGTGTAAAAAACCAACCCGATATTAAACACTTTTAATTTAGGTCCTATAATTTGTCGATTTCATCAATGCTGGTCCTTTATTTTCGCACCCTGGATTAAAAAGTGACATGGCATGACGTGTCAGTTTTTTAATGTTACATGGCGTAATTATGATCTACGTGGCACGTCAATTTTGGTCATATAATTTGTCGATTTCATCAATTTTGGTTATTTTTTTATGCCACGTCACTTCTTAATCCAAGATGCGGATAAAAAAGGACCAAAATTGATGAAATCGACAAATTATAGGACTTAAATTGAAAGTGATCAATATCGAAGTAGTTTTTTGGACAGTGACCAAGTTATAGGACCAATTTTGAATTTTTGTCAATCATACACANCCCCAAAAAAAAAAAAAATTGCAATCATACACCACCAATTAATTAGATTGCATACACAAACGCATATTTCAAATCCGGAAAAATTATAAACACATACAAACCACATCTAAAACAAGAGGCCTAAGGGCTCGAACTTCACATGGCTCATTTGATCAATACGGTGTTCCATTTCCGGGGTCAAGTAGGTCTTCCAATCCCCAACCTCACCTTTCCTAAAGAACAAACTATTTGGCACGTTGAACAAAATAGAACCACCCTTATTCACTTCCAAACCCTTGAGCCTTTCCAAGCTGCAGCTCCGCAACACTCCATCAACTTCCCTCCCCTCCACAAACGGCCTCCCCAAGAACTCTGCAATCCCCGCAACACGTCCCTTGGGATCACTCTTCAGCTCCTCGTACTTGACGAACATCACTTTACTAGGCCTTCTCCGACTCTCAAGCCAATATTCGACCACGTGATCGAAATACGACCCGTACTGATGAACTCCATTACAAAACCCATCGACCGCTTTTTCTAGTGGGAATGGGTCCTCGTTTGGCCTTAAAATCTTGTTAAAGAAGTGCCACGAAGAGATGAGGGTGTCCTTCGGGTTACGTGCAATGTAAACAATTTTGCACGCGGAGTTCTTAACTGAGTCCGGGAGAACGGCATACGGAAGGTGTGTGTGGAGGAGATGTGGAGTTGACGTGTCGTAAACATCGACTAGAAGGTTTTTGGTCGTGTAAATCATGCTTTCTATAGTGGGGACGTGGAAATGAGGGTTTTCGAGGGATAAAAGATGGTCGTGTGTGTTCTTGTGAAGGATGCATAGGGATAGGGCTTTGAGCCACGTCGTGCCTGTTTTCATGGTGGACGCGAGGAGAATGTCATCATTTCGGGCCTGGAAATTTGAACGAAAGAAGATGGCGGGCTTGATGAGCGTGGGCTCGAACCAATAGCCTTCCCACTGACATATGTCCATAGCGTCCCAAAACCGTGCTTTTGGGAGATCGTATAGCGGCTCGTCGCCATTGTTTGGTGAAGGGGATGATGGGTTTGACATCTATGTGAAGAATGATGGTGTTTGAGAGATTATGTGAGAAGAATGAGGTTTGAGGAATAGATTGTTTTTTATTGGTTTCACTTTCACATAATATGTGAACATCCACAAGGGATTTTCAAAAATACATCAATATCCGTAGATTAATTATTGTTCGAATAAGACAATAAACTTTTTGTTTTAATCAATATAAGATGAAACATTTTTTAATAAATAATGGTTGATCATAGATGGATCATGCATGTGAAAGCTATAGGGTGGAAAAATTTATTAGAAAGCGTTGCTCTGAAACAAAAAGTTCATTGTTAATCATCTTTAATAAAATATTAGGTAATAAAATATTTGTGATGAAATTGTAACAATCGTCGACTATTGAAAAAGATTTGTTGAGCTGCAATTAGCCTCAATTAGTGTTAGAACGAATCGTCAACTAATATTTCTATTGTAAAAAATAAATCAGTATCTGATGACACAGCAACACGTCATGAAAAATAATAAATAAAATTAAGTTCCCTATCGGTAACGACTCGCTAGTGTTGTCGGGTCATAAAAAACTAGTATTGCAACCTGTGTGATACACAGGACATAGTATAAGAAATATGTTATTATCAAATATTTAAGATAATATGTCAATTTTATTTGACACAACATATCAAGTCTATAATAATATAATATTTTTTAAAATATTTTTATTTCTATTTTTGTAGGTACAGATTTTATTAGTTATAACTTTATAAAATATTATAAAAGTATAATATTTAAAATATAATAATTGTTTACAAATTACTTGTATGTACTTATATAATTATCGATTATAATAATCTTATAGCATTTTTAACAATTTATATTTTACATATTGCTCGATAACTGACCGTTTAATCCATAAAATTGATTTTTATTTATAATAACTATAATTTCATGAAATTCAAACTTATGATAATTAATTATTAATTTTTAATAACTTTTATTTCCTATGAAACACAAAATTTATGGAAATATTTTATATTGAAGTTTAATGTGTTGTTGTCTATATTTATTTATTTAATTCATGTTTATAAAACATACATAATAATTTAATTAATAAAAAAATTAAGCATATTGATACATGATATATTTCAATGACTACCAAATGTTATAATTTCAATTATTACTTGACTATATAATTTTATTTACTTGTTTTTCTCTATAAAATAGTATACAATTTAAATTTAACTTTTTAACACATTGAATAATGGTTTTTATGTATATAAATATTTTAATGTGAAATTTATAATTCTTCATTTCACTGACCATCAAAAGATAATTTATTAATATATAATTTAATATTTAAGTAGTATTAACAATACAAAAGATATATTCAAGAGAGTTTTAATTTATTCACGGTTAAGTTGAATACATTCTATAAAAATTTATCAATATCTTAAATTATTCATTAAGTTAATATAATTCAAAAATAATTATTTTAATTATATTATTATATATCTTAAGCTTTTGATTAATGAACATAATTCATATCTACAACCATGAAATAATAATCAAAATTCATCAAAATTAATTTTTATAATTATAATGAATACACACTTTTTTTTTAAATTATGCGAAAAAACTTACTACGAAATTGGTATTATGGTCTTATCCAAAATATGTGTGATCAATCAATTATTCTAGTTAATTCAATTTATATTTAATGTGTATTAGTCATTGTGTAAAGAAAGAAAAAATAACTATTTTTTCATATGTAAAGTTTGCAAATAAATATATGCAAAATATTAACAAAAGTTTTTTCATGCCCAAAACTATGTCAATGATGATAATATATATAGATATATATTAATATATAAAGAGACAATGATATTTACTTGATATAGCAATTAAAAATTAGCAAAAAAAAAACGTTCGGTTTTTCGCCTAAAATATTTACTATATTGAGTATTATTTTTGGTCAAAATTTAAAAAATCCTGCCTGTGATTGGGAAATTTTTGAAAATTTGGACTTTTTGATTTCTGCCTATTTAGAATAAAATCGGACGAAAGTTGGGAAATAAAATTGGCCCTAAATTGTGTGTCCATCGGAAATTTACGAATATATATCCCAAATACAGAATCATAAATGAAGCCTAATTTGATGATATTGAAACTCTTCTGGAAAATAATTTCACAAAATTAAAATTCTAAAAAAATTTTGGATAATCCATAGTTTTTTGGCCCGGCTCTCGGATCGACCCGGAGCCCGAACCGGTTCGGGTGGACTATTTGGACTGGGCAACAAAGGACACGGTCAAAACCCGGCCGACTCGGGGCATTGATCCGGCCGGGTCAAACCGGTCCATATTTTTATTTTATTTTATTTTATTTTATTTGTATTTTAAAAATAAAACTATGTATATATGTTTATATGGTAAATATTTATGATGAGATACTTATTATTAACTCTTTAATGTACAAATATTATACACAAAATATTTAATTTATTTACTTTTATTTATATTTATATGACAAAAATACTCTATGTATAATTTTTAAAATTTTAAAATTAATTATCCGGTTCAACAATTGTCCCGGTGACCCGACAGTTGAACCTGTGACCTGACGACCTGCTCGGGTTGATTATAATCTATCTATTAATATNTCAGCAAAAAAAAAAAAAACATTTAGTTTCCCGCCTAAAGCATTTACTATATTGAGTAATATTTTTTGCAAAAATTTAAAAAATCCTGCCTAAATTAGTTGCATGATTTAAATTTGGAATATAATATTTTTGACAATCGACTTGATTTGTCAGGATTAAAATGAAGATTTACAAGTATTACTCGAAGGCTTATAACTCAAAGTCACTTCACACACCAAACTTAGAGCATCTCTAATGCATTCTTTTGAAAGGGTAAAAAGTTATCCACCTAATCTAGATAGAAAGTGTGTGAATAATATATCCTCCAATGCATTAGATTATGGGTCCTTTCATGCTTATGTGTAAAAAATTAAGGTTAACATTGTCAAGCTCACTTACTAATTTCTCACATTCTTTCTAACATGATGACTCATCATTTTGGTAATTATTTGACACAAATTTTGAGCTTTTCATAAACTTGAAAAAATCCGGCCCTTACATTTATCCAATAAAACATTTGAGAATTTATTTGAATACAGTATAATTATTTGATGAGTTACAACTAAAATTTAAAAAATTTATCAATAATAATGTCCTTTTTTTTTTTCCGAAACGATAGAGGTACTATTATTAATCAAAAGTGCACAAATGTGCGAATAAAAATACAAAGCTCCCAACGGGAGAATAAAATGGGAGGACAGGTCAGAAGCCTTCCTAGAATCCCGCTAGCAACGCTAAAAAAACCCGAACTAAACATACCAACTACACGACCACGACCCCAAAGGGGTAATAACAACACAAAACATCAAACAACGACACAAGACCCCCACAGGGTAATTCCCGAGTATCGGACCCCCACAGAGTAATGAAAATGATACTCGGGAGCACAGGGGCCAACGGCCCAAACCTAAAAAACAACGACAACCACAGACACAGAGACGAACACACGAAACCAAACACCAAAACAAAACAACAATAAATAACAAATACAAATACAATAAGCGGCCCTTCCTAAGCAGCATCACCTAGCCGAACCAACGGAAACAAGTCGACCACGAAAACCTTAGTCAGAACACCGACCCCGAAACTGCCTAAACCACTCGGTTGCCTATCGAAGACGAAATTCCAACCCCGGAAATACAGCAGGCCAACCTGCACCACGGCCATAACACCAATTGCCCCAATCGGACAATAGAGTGCCACAACCCTAGCCCCGACCCCACATCGCCTGGAAAGTGCCCAAAATCACCGCAATCAGCCGCACCACCACCTCGACCAACTCCACGGAGGGAAGAATTGGTGCGCCGGCCTCTTGCAATCCTCAATCAGAGGACCAATGAGTGACCTTGAGCAACAGCAGCGGCTCGACACGCAACAGCAAGTCGCCGAGCAGTCGGACCGTGTCCCACCCCAGGAACGGCACCACGGCTCCATTACCGAACACCAGAGAACCCACGCACCTGTAATCACGAATCGACGCCGGAAAGATGGAGCCCATCCGCAACCGGCAAGGGCTGCTGCTAATGAAATCGGAAAAAGGAGCGGAAAAAAAGGGGGGGATCCAAGCATCCTAGGGCCATCGACCGCCGGCGAAGCTCGACGGCCACTGAGGAAGGCGAACGGCTTCAAATCGGAGGAGAGACGATGAAGTTTGGCGAGGAGGGTTTCGGATTTAAATTAGATTTTATGTTTTTTATTCTTCTAAGTTTTTCTTTAATAATAATGTCCTTAAAAGTAAAATATTATGTTCATGATATTTGTTTGTTGAGTTATTGCAATTTTTAATATTT
This sequence comes from Striga asiatica, assembly GCA_008636005.1. NCBI lineage: Eukaryota > Viridiplantae > Streptophyta > Magnoliopsida > Lamiales > Orobanchaceae > Striga > Striga asiatica. The sequence goes on along the minus strand of BKCP01008959.1, from coordinate 192,246 downwards.
TGTTGTTTTATTTTGAACCAATTAAAAAAATATTTATTGTGTGGTTATACATATTGTAACTGAGAAATTATTGAACAAATAATAATTTTATAAATTTGATGATATAAATAAAAATTAACTGAATCAACAAAAAATAACATCATGCATATAATTATTGGAATTTGTGGTTTTTTCCTAATATACTCTTTGATTTTATTAATAATTGAATAAATCCACATATACAAATTGTATGGTTGTTGAATGGATGCATTGGAGGCAACAATTCAAATGAAAGTCCTATTCTTTTAACATTCAGTTCATGTAGATTAAACATTAATCCATTGATTGACATGTGTTCAAATTTAATTAATGTTGAAAGTTGAGCATTGGAGATGCTCTTAGCTCAACTCGGTGCAAATTAGTTATCAAGCCGACTTTATATATAGACGTGTACCGACTTCGCGCATGGCCGAGAACCGACCTCGCACTAAAGACAAAACAACCGACTTCTCGAAAGTTCTTTTCTGAAGATTATCCATACAAATCGAGGTCCGAGGTATCCGAAATCCAAAGTAGGTAACGAAACATATGTATTATTGGACCACATGTTATGTTTGCAATGATTACTGTTCCCCCATTGACAAGCAGACCGCTTCAACAAGCTGCTCAACATTAAATGCGATTCTATCTACCTCGTACCGGAAGTCAAACACACATGGCTATAAATAGCAGAATTTATTATTGTATAGGGGATCTTTTTTACGCACATTCAACACGCATATGTAAACACGGCTCGGTTATACAGAATATGGACTTCTTGTACTCAGCAAAAACTTAGAAATAATACAAAGTTTACATCTTTTACGCTTTAATTACGTCTTATTGGTATTAAATATCGTTGTTAAATATCGTACAACAGTAGATTGACGCTAGGGGAAGGCTCATAACTTATTTAAGGTTAATCTTCGATTTCCTACACACCAGCCACATACCTCTCTTCGGTTTACGTTCGTTTCAACTGAACAAACAATCATCATGTCTAATCATGAACGCTAAGAAAAAACTCCGGAAGCTGGACCTAGTCGTAACCTGCCCAATCTGCCGGAAGAACAGTCGTGCCATTAACAACACCTGATTATACAGACCTGTTTCAGAACCCAGCGTTTGTGAAAGGTTTTCTGCTTTAATGGCACAAACGATGCCAGGAACCTCTGTTCCAACTCCTGGTCAATTTACGGTACCTGCAATTCCGGTAAGGCCGCTAACACCACCAGTCCAGAGACATCATGGGCATGCAGCCACGTCGCATGCCGCCTCATTACCACAACAAAGAAAAGGGGTTGCTGGCCAAGCCCAGGGCGATCCCCCAGTTATCAACAATCAACCAGTGGCGAATCCACAAGAGATTACTGCTGAAAGTCATTCTAGCCACTATCAGCAACCTCCTGCAGTTCCACGACTGATGTCACCACAACCAGAAAGACACACAGACTTGCGTCAAACCATAGAGTGGAATCACTCTAGGCTCGAGTCGGTGGAAGAAGTTCTCCGCCGAAGAGTTGTCGAGTTGGAAACTCGACAAAAAGTTCAAGAAGACTCTCCACGAAGAGCTTTCATGTCATGTCAGGTTTATTTGGAAGCAGATTCTCCTTTAACACCTGATCTTACCATGGAGGCATTGTCGGGAAAAATCAAAGTTCCCCAAGAATGTCCTTACGATGGGACCTCGAATCCCGACGCTCACCTCGGTCAGTACAACTCGTGGATGGATCTTCACAGGGTCACCGTAATGGATGCCGAATCCAACAATAATAAATTTCTGCTTCTAAAATAACTATGGTAGTAGTAAGCATAGTCGTATCCACAGGGATTGGTTAGACAGAGTATTGATGCAACTATTCGTGAAAGAAATAAAAATAAAAATGATGGGGGTTTTGATTATTTTATCTAACTAAGAAAAATAAAATAAAATAAAATCTAACTAGATAAGAAAACAAAATGAGTGATTAAAAATAGAGAAGATATCCAACTAAAGGAAAAACTCGTAGAAATGGTTCAACGATTTGATCACGGATGCAAAGATAATTATCCTATTCTCGATTAAACTGGTTAGGGTTATTGGTACGACCTAACAACCTATCATTCCTTACTTGATCGATAATCAGGATACGATCTCTAATTATTTCTTTAATCAACAAACAGTCCTAGATACGATCATAGGATTTAATCTATCAACAACATTGAAATCTAGAACGACCACCAATTCTAGCCAATAGACGCACATGTAGGACCATTTATACTATATCATATATCTCCCTAAACATAAAATCGAAAACCCTTAGTAATCAACTATGTTCTTTTCCACCAATATTAGAGCAATCAAACAATTACAGGATTTAACGTCTAAATAACAATATGCATCCAACAATTGAACAAATGGCCAGTTTGCATCAACATATCAAAATACAATTGATAATAATCACAAGAGATATATAAATAAAAGAGAATTAGGGAATATAAATTCAATTAGATTTCACAAATCATGAAGAAGCAAGTCTAGATTAATCCTTTGGCTGGAAAAATAAATTAATTCTCCATAAACATGGGAGAAGTCTCACAATTATTCATGAAAAATAAAAGAAAATAAAAATAAAAGAAAAGAAAAGAGAGAAGAGAGCGTGCGTTAGGAAGAAGAGGGAGAAAAAAAAAAGAAAAGATATATCATAAAATAAATCTAGCAGCCTGGTTTTAAATTAAACCAGTCTAATCCTAATCCTAACAGAAAGTAGGTAGAAAATAAAGAGATCATTCTCTATCTCCAAAAGTATCCTAATAAAATATAATAATCCATAAATACTCCATAAAATTTTATTATTTCTCTTTCTAACTCAAGACTCCTTCCTTCTTCCAATTCTCGTAGGAAATTAGCGTGCCCACGCTTTAACATAAATTCGTCTCTTTTGTCCTCCAATCATCATAAAATTCCAAATTCCGAGATCTCCTACAAAAAATATAAAAATCAATTAAAATCAATAATTAAGCTCAAACAAACACCAAAAAAGTATGGAAAACATGACAATTAACATGACAAGAATACGACTTATCAAATCACCCCACACTTAAACCATGTTTATCCTCAAGCATCACGTCAACTTCCTCATCTCATTTCATAATCATCTCTATCATTTGTTACCAACCTAAATGTATTTTGCACAAATCAGAAACATAGCTCAAGAAGAATCCTTATTAACCAACATCAATGAATAATCACCTCAACAATCAAATAACTTAAAACACACGAGATTCGACAACTTCTCACGAGATGCACTCATCACTCGAATGTGTATAGGCTAAGTATAAAGTGTACGTTCAAGTCAAGACAATGAAGACTTTTACCATAAGCTTGCAAATATATCACGCTCCTCTACCCAAGAATCAATATGAATACACAAGATCGAAGGGTTTAAATGAGTTGTTATGGGACTTAGGTAAGGTGGGATAAAAGGACACATTAGGCTATGAGAATCAAAACAATCATACAAACTCTTTACAAATGGAGCTCAATCCCAAAATAAATTACGTTGACTGTCTAACTTCATAAAATGTATCTAACGTAACGAATAAAGTAGCACAATTTTCTTCATCGTCATTCTCTCCATTTTTATTTTTTTTTTGGTTTTATGAGTTTTTCGTTTTTTTCTATTTTGCCTTTTTTCTGTTTTTTTTATTCGGTCTTTCTTCCTTTTTTTTAGAGTTTTTTTTTTCTTTGGAGAGAAGACAAGAACTAGTAGATGTTAGATAACTAGACCTCAAACAACCCGCAGTCAAGTCTAAGCACGTAAGCTCATCATCAATACAAAGAATTCATACAATTGCTTCAATTCAAGGTTCAAAAGAGGGTATCAACAAAAAGGATATCGTGGCTTGTAACGTGGCTAAATCCAAAGAAAAAGACTAAGGCTTAAACTTGGCTCACTAGGGGTCTATGCAAAGGGTAAGCTTCCAAGAAAAAGGCTAAAACAAATGGCTAATCCTAATAACCTTATTAAGATATCGTGCATCCAAATTCATCAAAGGAGTAAACAAAGATGTGCATACAAAAGCAAGTTCTGGAAAAACCAACAAGTCATGACACACACAATCAAGGAAATGGAACATGATATTCAATGTATGCTCATCGGCTCAAATCTCACAAAAAACAAGGTAAAATATGTGTCGAATCACATGCATTTGTCTGTCAATTAATCATCAAGAGTAATCAATCACCAAGTAGCATCAAGGACTCTAAAATCATTTTCGCATGCAAATAAACCAATTTTCACCGGATTTGCACCAAATGAATCGAGAAAAATCACGAGAGACATAATAAACAAGACTTAATACATAAGATGATAAATTATCTCGAAACACCATCTCAAAAATTATTGACGACCAAATATATAAATATAAGGATACGCAAACCAAATCATCGCAAAGGATACCCCACCCCACACTTAAAAATAGATATTGTCCTCAATGGTACCAACTCAATGCTCAAACAAAATATAGAAAATAAATGCACGAGAAGTAGAAAACTCCCCTGATTGCGTAGAGCATCCGGTTGCATATTCGAGCCAGTTGGCTTTGTATGTAGTCATGGAGAATTGGACTCCGATGAGTGAAGGTTTGAGCTCGTTTTCTTCATTATGCTTCGCTACTCTTAACGCAGCTCACTAAAAGTCATCATCCACCACATATTGAAGCATTATAGTATGAAATTACCCTCGACTGAATAGTATTCGAAGCAAATTCTAAGAAGGCCAGAAGAACTAGTTCCCCGGGTTCTCCTCACTACAGTTATATTCCGACCATAAATACTAACGATGGAAGACCGACTGGTTCACGTCGGCAAGCCAAAGCCTATGCACGACAAACGTAAAACTCGGAAAAAAACGTCTTAACGGCCGACCTCAGGGACACCATCAATACTAGAAATAATTGTCCCCATTACGTTTGTTGATACCCAATTTGGCTTCGATTAATTAAATAATAAAATACGTCCTGACAACCGAGGGGCCAAAAATATGTAATAAATAAATATTCAACCAAAAAGTTCTCGATGTCGATCAAATCAGAAGCCGCCTCAGATAGACGTCAATCGAAGCCGTCAGAAGTCATAAGCGGGCTCCACGATGATTATCTCATATTAAATAATGATGTACAATTTTTTATTTATTAATTCGCCCACTTGTAAAAAAAGGACTATATAAATACAAATGGATTTAGCAAAAAAGGGGATTCTATTCATTTTTTTTTCATGATACCCAACAACTCAAAAGAGAGGGGGTATATATATGTACAAATGAGGAGAGAGAAGGGGTGGTTGGATGAGACTCTCCCCATTTTTCACCTTTCCCATCAACTAAGAGAGAGAAAATCCTCTCAAAACAATATAGAGAAAAACACAATTATCTTCACATTTTTCTTCATTTTTCATACAAGAAAATAGATTACTTTTCAAGGGTTGATCGTCTGATTTCCGACATCAACAGTTTGGTGCTAGAAGGAGGGCTCCGTAATTTGTTCGGAGTCAATTTTCGCCCGAAAACGGCCACATTTTCACCGGAAAACATATTCTCCAAGTTTGTATTTCATCTCAATCTCCTCCACATTCGTTTCTCCGATTTTCTTATGATTTTCTTATAAATATATACCATTACACCGTATGAATGTGTTTTTCCTAAAAACTCTCACAAAAAATTACATCACCACAAACTTCACAGTCATTTTGTCTTTGGCCATGGATTTTCAGTGTATGGAGATAAAAAATTTCTTTTTTATAGTGGAAGATCTGAAGTTTTTTTCGATCCATTTGCTGCTGCTTCACGCAACTTTTCTTTTTTTTATCCTTTTCTTTTTTGGTTGAATAAAAATAAAGCCAAAGTCATAATTGCTGGGACAAGCCCACGTTAGTACACTGTTCCTAGTGTCTTATCGCATTACCCCATACATCATGTGAAAGATATATATATATATATAATAATAGTAAAAAAAAAAATAAAAAAAAAATAAAAAGAAGTCGGAATTCAGAAAGTGTCGACCAGCATGGCAAGCCATCAAGCCACGGAGCCGACCTTTCGTCATAGCCCGGATCCATCAGATCGCAGCTGCCGGACAGACCTCACCACCATGACTGGTCACCCATCGTCTTCAATCTCCGATCTCATCAGGGTCGATCTCGCTGTTGAAGGATAGACCTCACCGACCCAGACCTCAAGTCGTCGGACCGACCTCGCAACCGTTGACCCCAAGAGCCAACGTCGACCTCACAACCGTTGACCTAGCGAGCCGACGCCGACCTCAGCTCGGGGCTAATATTAAACCGTCGGGCCGACTTCGAAAAGCTCCACCTCGGAGACGACCTATCTACCGACGACCTTACCTTCAAGAAGCTTCACCTCCACTTAGTCGGGACGACCTCGCAGCCGTCGACCTCGCGGGCCGGACGCCGACCTCAGACTGGGGTCATCATCGAACCGTCGGGCCGACCCCGACCTCACGGCTGCCGGACCGATTTACACACACCCTCGCTGCCAGACTGATTCGCCCCAGCGAGATAACCTCACGCCGCGCCGGGCCGACGTATTCTTGCCAACGCCGGACTGACGATGCCCTCGCCTCGGCCGGATGATCTCACGCCTCAGGTGCCGACTTCACCCCGAAGTCAGGGCCGATCTCGCCGGGACCTGACCTAGCCGCTAACACTAATAACCACAGTTCCCAAAATCGCGAGCCCGGTTCGCCACCACCACCCTTGACCCGACCTAGCAGCCGCCGACATCACCGTCGCGGAGCTCCGCCTTCATGCCACATAACGGGTCAACAACCACAATCGCCGGCGGACTTCGACAATCGTCACCTCAATCCGAATCCACACCACAAATCCACAGCCCGGATCCGTCACTTAGAGCCGCAGCAGACCGCCTCCAAGCCGCGACCCAACATTACCGACACAACCTCACAATCGGCAGGTGCCGTCCTAAGATGGGACGCCGAGCTGCCACGCCGTCGACTCCACGGTCGCCGAACCATCGCCGCCGCCGGGAAGCGGTTTTCACCCTTAAACCCGGACGCCGAGCAGATCCGAACGTCAAGCCGCCAATGTCGCCCTCAAATCCAGATGCCGAACGAACTCTTGTAGATGGCGGAAGAAAGGGAATTGATATCGGTGCAGATAAGACGGATGGGTTATTCAACAGGGATATGAGATGCATATCTAATATCGGGCCCACACTTAAAACTAGCCCAAGGTAACTCCAATCCCTCAATCTTTTAATAAAAGTAATTATATACATATATGTATATCTATATAAATCAAAATACATAAACGTATCAGTATATTATTATATATACTATTAGTAATAAGTAATATATATACATATGTACTGCACATGTATATATGTACTGTATGTGCCCTATACACTTAATTAATTAGTAATAATTATTATAAGGTTTAATAATCATGTACATAAAATAAGTCACGCATATAAATGTGTGCATACAGATACATTGTGATATCATGAATTATATTCGTACATATAATAATTAACGCATAGATGCATATATATATATATATATATATATATATATATATATAATAATAAA
>BKCP01008959.1:173552-184427 GCA_008636005.1 Striga asiatica | reverse complement strand
GGCGATGAGCCCCTGCTCTGCCGGGCTGACGTCGTTACATCGCCCGTCGTAGAGCCCTTGCTCCGGCCGATGTCATTATCCAGTCCGGCGACGAGCCCCTGCTCTGCCGGGCTGACGTCGTTACATCGCCCGCCGTTGAGCCCTTGCTCCGGCGAGGCTGATATCCTTACTTCGCCCGCCGTTGAGCTTTCGCTCCGGCCGGGCCGACGTCTCTATCCAGTCTGGCGACGAGCCCCTGCTCTGCCAGGATGACGTCGTTACTTCGCCCGCCGTTGAGCCCTTGCTCCGGCGAGGCTGATATCCTTACTTCGCTCGCCGACGAGCCCCTGCTCTACCGGGCCAACGTTATCACTTCTACCGTCGCCAGACCTACGCTTCGCCAGGTCGGCACCTACATCTCGCCCGCCGACGAGCCCCCGCTCTACCGGGCCAACGTTATCACTTTTACCGTCGCCAGACCTATGCTTCGCCAGGTCGGCACCCACATCTCGCCCGCCGACGAGCTCCTGCTCTACCGGGCCAACGTTATCACTTCTACCGTCGCCAGACCTACGCTTCGCCAGATCGGCACCTACATCTCGCCCGCCGACGAGCCCCTGCTCTACCGGGCCAATGTTATCACTTCTACCGTCGCCAGACCTACGCTTTGCCAGGTCGGCACCTACATCTCGCCCGCCGACGAGCCCCTGCTCTACCGGGCCAACGTTATCACTTCTACCGTTGTCAGACCTACGCTTCGCCAGGTCGGCACCTACATCTCGTCTGCCGACGAGCCTTGCTCTACCGGGCCACCATTACCACTTCTACTACCGTCGAACCTGCTCTTCAGCCAGGTCGGCACCTACATCTTGCCCGCCGACGAGCCCATGCTCTGCCGGGCCAACGTAATTAGTACTCCCACTGCCGTCTTGCCTTCGCTTCGGCCAAATTAATATCTTTATCTCTCCCGCTGATGAGCACTAGCTCAACCAGGCCTATCGACACTTCGCCGGAGCAACGAGTCCCTGAGAACAAGCCTCAACTTCGCAGACGAGCACCATGAACCGAGCTCATAAAAGCCGCACGTAACAGACGAAACGCGAGATATGCCAAATCCCAAGTCAAACCACTCTAATATCAAATCAACGACGTCCTCCTACACGGGGCCTACCGACTTGAACATGTGGACGACACGCGCCCATCAATACCCATAAAACTCGGCGTTTCTGAAGAAGTCCTACCAATAGGTCTAGGCTATTCTCACTCAGTTAGTGACGTTATTATATAGATTATTCGATGAGCTAGGTCAAGAATGTAATTTACCTTTTTCTTTTAGAGGCTAGGTCGTTTAGGCTTAGATCCAGTCGAAGCGTTGTAATTAATGTAAGTACGATGACCCGGCCGGCACTAGCCGGGCTCAACTAGGAAGTCCGGTCAGGCCAATAATACCATCAAGTCCAAACGCGAGACTGGTCAGGTAAGCTGTCACGTAATTATGTGCAGGTCGGGTCAATACGATGGTCTGGCCGGCACGAGTCGGGCTCAGCAAAGTAGCCGGGTAAGGCCAAATTCGCAAATGTAAGAAATGAATAACTAGCTCAAACGCGAAGCTCAGCAAGGCCAAGTCTTCGCCCGATTCAACGAGCAAGTTGGACAGGTAACGTGCCAAAGTAATAAATAAATGCCGAGCCCGATCACGAGGCTTGGCCAAGTAATAAATTCGTGCATGTCGGGATCAGTACGATGACCCGGCCGGCACTAGCCAGGCTCAACTAGGAAGTCCGGTCAGGCCAATAATACCACCGAGTCCGAACGCGAGACCGGTCAGGTAAGCTGCCACGTAATTATGTGCAGGTCGGGTAAGTACGATGGCCCAGCCGGCACAAGCCGGGCTCAGTTCCGTAGCCCGGTCAGACCACAATCGCCAACGTAAAAAAGGTAATAAATAGGTGTCGAGCTCGATCATCAAGCTCGGCCAGGAAAGACCACCACCTGACCCCACGAGCGGATCGGATGGGTAATGCGCCATCGTAATCATTAGTGCAATAAATTGCACAACCCGGGCTCGACAATGGGGCCCGATTAGGCCGAAATGCCATATGACTGAAGGCCTACAAGCCGTAAGGCCGAAGTTCCCAAAACTAAAAACCGAACTCCAAAAGCAGTTCGGCCCAGCTAGACATGCGACAAGGTGCTCTCATTTCTCAAACATTCATCACATGCATTCATCATGCATTCATTACATGCATTCATCATACATTCACGCATTCCTCATATGATCGCATTATGCATACAATCTCGTAAGAAACAAAGAGCTTAAAGCTCCATCGAATAAAGAGCTCAAAGCTCACTCAGACAAAGAGCTCTAAGCTCGCTCATGTCGACAACTCAAAATGCATTCCTGCATAAAAACGGGTACCAAATTACCCGACCAGTCCGTTCAGGCCTCATCCAATAGCAATTTAGAAAAATTACCCATTATCTCAAATTGAATCAACTCGTCAAAGAGTAAAGCGTGATTGACGAAAATACGTCAGGCCAAAGCCTGAAATGAGTAACAAAACGCTCAAGGGCCCCAAAGCGTCCTAAAATTGCATACTAACTCGTGAAAAGTTCAAAGAGTCTCGAGGCGAAAACATAACCAAATTGTAAGAATAACGCGACTTCAGAACAGTTCAACCCAGAACATGTCCTAAACTCGGGGGCCTCATGTTGATACCCAATTTGGCTCCGATTAATTAAATAATAAGATACGTCCCGACAACCGAGGGGCCGAAAATATGTAATAAATAAGTATTCAACAAAGTTCTCGATACCGATCAAATCAGAAGCCGCCTCAGATAGACGTCAATCGAAGCCGTCAGAAGTCATAAGCGGGCCCCACGATGATTATCTCATATTAAATAATGATGTACAGTTTTTTATTTATTAATTCCCCCACTTGTAAAAAAAGGACCATATAAATACAAATGGCCTTAGCAAAAAAGGGGATTCCATTCATTTTTTTTTCATGATACCCAACAACTCAAAAGAGAGGGGGTATATTTATGTACAAATGAGGAGAGAGAAGGGGTGGTTGGATGAGACTCTCCCCATTTTTTACATTCCCCATCAACTAAGAGAGAAAATCCTCTCAAAACAATACACAATTTTCTTCACATTTTTCTTCATTTTTCATACAAGAAAATCGATTACTTTTCAAGGGTTGATCGTCCGATTTTCGACATCAACAGTTTGGCGCTAGAAGGAGGGCTCCGTAATTTGCCCGGAGTCGATTTTCGCCGGAAAACGGCCACATTTCCACCGGAAAACATATTCTCCAAGTTTGTATTTCATCTCAATCTCCTCCACATTCGTTTCTCCGATTTTTTCTTATAAATATATACCATTACACCGTATGAATGTGTTTTTCCTAAAAACTCTCACAAAAAATTACATCACCACAAATTTCACAGTCATTTTGTTCCCTTTAGCCATGGATTTTCAGTGTATGGAGATAAAAAATTTCTTTTTTATAGTGGAAGATCTGAAGTTTTTTCCGATCCATTTGCTGCTGTTGCACGCGACTTTTCTTTTCTTTATCCTTTTCTTTTTTGGTTGAATAAAAATTAAGCCAAAGTCATAATTGCTGGGACAAGCCCACGTTATTACACTGTTCCTAGTGTCTTATCACATTACCCCATACATCATGTGAAAGATATATATATATAATAATAGTAAAAAAAATAAAAAAAAGAAAATAAAAAGAAGTCGGAATTCAGAAAGTGTCGACCAGCATGGCAAGCCATCAAGCCATGGAGCCGACCTTTCGTCATAGCCCGGATCCATCAGATCGCAGCTGCCGGACAGACCTCACCACCATGACTGGCCACCCATCGTCTTCAATCTCCGATCTCATCGGGGTCGATCTCGCTGTTGAAGGATAGACCCCACCAACCCAGACCTCAAGTCGTCGGACCGACCTCGCAACCGTTGACCCCGAGTGCCAACATCGACCTCACAACCGTTGACCTAGCGAGCCGACGCCGACCTCAGCTCGGGGCTAATATTAAACCGTCGGGCCGACTTCGAAAAGCTCCACCTCGGAGACGACCTAGCTACCGCCGACCTTACCTTCAAGAAGCTCCACCTCCACTTAGTCGGGACGACCTCGCGGGCCGGACGCCGACCTCAGACCGGGGTCATCATCGAACCGCCGGGCCGACCCCGACCTCACGGCTGCCGAACCGATTTACGGCCGATGGCCGACCTCACACCCTCGCTGCCGGACTGATTCTCCCTAGCGAGATAACCTCACGTCGCCGGACACTCCATGCGAGAGCCCGACCCGACAAACCACAGGTGCCGGGCCGACGTATTCCTTTCCAACGCCGGACTGACGATGCCCTCGCCTCGGCCGGATGATCTCACGCCTCAGGTGCCGACTTCACCCCGAAGTCAGGGCCGATCTCGCTGAGACCCGACCTAGCCGCTAACGCTAATAACCACAGTTCCCAAAATCGCGAGCCGGGTTCCCCACCACCACCTTTGACCCGACCTAGCAGCCGCCGACATCACCGTCGCGGAGCTCTGCCTTCACGCCACATAACGGGTCAACAACCACAATCGCCGGCCGACTTCGACAATCGTCACCTCAATCTGAATCCACACCACAAATCCACAGCCCGGATCCGTCAGTTAGAGCCGCAGCAGACCGCCTCCAAGCCGCGACCCAACTTTGCCGACACGACCTCACAATCGGCAGGTGCCATCCTAAGATGGGACGCCGAGCTGCCACGCCGTCGACTCCACGGTCGCCAAACCATCGCCGCCGCCGGGAAGCGGTTTCCACCCTTATACCCGGACGCCGAGCAGATCCAAATGTCAAGCCGCCGATGCCGCCCTCAAATCCAGATGCCGAACGAACTCTTGTAGATGGTGGAAGAAAGGGAATTGATGTCGGTGCAGATAAGACGGATGGGTTATTCAACAGGGATATGAGATGCATATCCAATATCGGGCCCACACTTAAAACTAGCCCAAGGTAACTCCAATCCCTCAATCTTTTAATAAAAGCAACTATATACATATATGTATATCTATATAAATCAAAATACATAAACGTATCAGTATATTATTATATATACTAATAGTAATAAGTAATATATATACATATGTACTGCACATGTATATATGTACTATATGTGTGCTATACACTTAATTAATAAGTAATAATTATTATAAGGTTCAACAATCATGTACATAAAATAAGTCACGCATATAAATGTGTGCATACAGATACATTGTGATATCATGAATTATATTCGGACATATAATAAGTAACGCATAGATGCGTATATATATATATTTAATGATAATAATAAATATATAAATACATATATACATGTGCGTGAATAAAAATATATACCGAATCTCATTCGCGAAAGTCGATCCGAGACGAGAAGGATGGGGGGACGTTGGTTTGCTGCAAGCCTTTGGGATAGGCACGACCGTTCCTCTGACACTTCTGAGTCTCGAAAGGTCACGAGGCCTTCGAGCTGTGACGTCATTACTTCGCCCGCCATTGAGCAGTCGCTCCGGTCGGCCGACGTTTCCATCCAGTCTGGCGACGAGCCCCTGCTCTGCCGGAATGACATCGTTATTTCGCCCGCCATTGAGCCCTTGCTCCGGCCAGGCGGACGTTTGCATCTAGTCCGGCGACGAGCCCCTGCTCTGTCGGACTGACGTCGTTACTTCACTCGCCGTTGAGCTCTGAATCCAGTCGGCCGACGTTTCCATCCAGCCCGGCGACGAGCCCTTGCTCTGTCGGGCTAACGTTGTTACTTCGCCCGCCGTTGAGCCCTTGCTTCGGCCAGGCGGATGTTTCCATCCAGTCCGGCGACGAGTCCCTGCTCTGCCGGACTGACGTCGTTACTTCGCCCCCCGTTGAGCCCTTGATCCGGCGAGACCGATGTCCCCATCCAGTCCGGCGACGAGCCCCTGCTCTGCCGAGCTGACGTCGTTACTTCACCCGTCGTTGAGCCCTTGCTCCGGCCGGGCCGATGTCCCCATCTAGTCCGGCGATGAGCCTCTGCTCTGTCGGGCTGACATCGTTACTTCGCCTGTCGTTGAGCCCTCGCTCCGGTTAGGCCGACGTTTCCATCCAGTCCGGCGACGAGCCCTGCTCTGGCTGGTTGACTTCTGTTCCTTACCTGCCGTTGCGCCCCAGCTCCGGCCAGACCGACATCTCCAGTTATCCCGACGAAGAGCCCCTGCTCTACCGGGCCAACGTTATCACTTCTACTGTTGCCAGACCTACGCTTCGCCAGGTCGGCACCTACATCTCGCCTGCAGAAGAACCCCTGCTCTACCGGGCCAACGTTATCACTTCTACTGGCGCCAGAACTACGCTTCGCCAGGTCGACACCTACATCTCGCCCGTCGACGAGCCCCTGCTCTACCGGGCCAACGTTATCTCTTCTACCATCGCCAGACCTATGCTTCGCCAGGTCGGCACCTACATCTCGCCCGTTGACGAGCCCCTGCTCTACCGGGCCAACGTTATCACTTCTACCGTCGCCAGACCTACACTTCGCCAGGTCGGCACCTACATCTCGCCCGCCGATGAGCCCCTGCTCTATCGGGCCAATGTTATCACTTCTATCGTCGCCAGACCTACGCTTTGCCAGGTCGGCACCTACATCTCGCCCGCCGACGAGCCCTTGCTCTACCGGGCCAACGTTATCACTTCTACCGTTGCCAGACCTACGCTTCGCTAGGTCAGCACCTACATCTCGCCCGCCGACGAGCCCTGCTCTACCGGGCCAACAATACCACTTCTACTACCGCCGAACTTGCTCTTCGGCCAGGTCGGCACCTACATCTTGCACGCCGATGAGCCCATGCTCTGGCGGGCCAACGTAATTATTACTCCCACTGCCGTCTTGCCTTCGCTTCGGCCAAATTAATATCTTTATCTCTCCCGCTGACGAGCACTAGCTCCACCAGGCCTATCGACACATCGCCGGAGCAACGAGTCCCTGGAAACAAGCCTCAACTTCACAGACGAGCACCATGAGCCGAGCTCATAAAAGCCGCACGTAACAGACGAAACACGAGATATGCCAAATCCCAAGTTAAACCACTCTCATATCAAATCAACGACGTCCTCCTACACGGGACCTACCGACTTTAACACCTGGACGGCACGCGCCCATCAATACCCATAAAACTCGGCGTTTCTGAAAAATTCCTACCAATAGGTCTAGGCTATTCTCACTCAGTGAGTGACGTTATTGTATAGATTATTCGATGAGCTAGGTCAAGAATGTAATTTACCTTTTGCTTTTAGAGGCTAGGTCGTCTTAGGCGTAGATCGAGTCGAAGCGTCGTAATTAATGTAAGAAACCAAGTGCGGGTCCGGATCAGTACGATGACCCGGGCGGCACTAGCTGGGCTCAACTAGGAAGCCCGGTCAGGCCAATAATACCACCAAGTCTGAACGCAAGACCGGTCGGGTAAGTTGCCACGTAATTATGTGCAGGTCGGGTCAGTACAATGGCATGGCCGGCACGAGCCGGGCTCAGCAAAGTAGCCCGGTAAGGCCAAATTCGCAAATGTAAGAAATGAATAACGAGCTCAAACGCGAAGCTCAGCAAGGCCATGTCGTTGCCCGATTCAACGAGCAAGTTGGACAGGTAACGCGCCAAAGTAATAAATAAATGCCGAGCCCGATCACGAGGCTCGGCCAAGTAATAAATTCGTGCATGTCGGGATCAGTACGATGACCCGGCCGGCACTAGCCAGGCTCAACTAGGAAGCCCGGTCAGGCCAATAATACCACCGAGTCCGAACGCGAGACCGGTCAGGTAAGCTGCCACGTAATTATGTGCAGGTCGGGTCAGTACGATGGCCCGGCCGGCACAAGCCGGGCTCAGTTCCGTAGCCCGGTCAGACCACAATCGCCAACGTAAAAAAGGTAATAAATAAATGCCGAGATCGATCATCAAGCTCGGCCCAGAAAGACCACCACCCGACCCCACGAGCGGATTAGATGGGTAATGCGCCATCGTAATCATTAGTGCAATAAATTGCACAAGCCGGGCTCGACAATGGGGCCCGATTAGGCCGAAATGCCATATGACTGAAGGCCTACAAGCCGTAAGGCCGAAGTTCCCAAAACTAAAAACCGACCTCCAAAAGCAGTTCGGCCCAGCTAGACACGCGATAAGGTGCTCTCATTTCTCAAACATTCATCACATGCATTCATCATGCATTCATTACATGCATTCATCATACATTCACGCATTCCTCATATGATCGCTTTATGCATACAATCTCGTAAGAAACAAAGAGCTCAAAGCTCAATCGAATAAAGAGCTCAAAGCTCACTCAGACAAAGAGCTCAATGCTCACTCAGACAAAGAGCTCTAAGCTCGCTCATGTCGACAACTCAAAATGCATTCCTGCATAAAAACGGGTACCAAATTACCCGACCAGGCCGTTCAGGCCTCATCCAATAGCAATTTAGAAAAATTACCCATTATCTCAAATTGAATCAACTCGTTAAAGAGTAAAGCGTGATTGACAAAAATACGTCAGGCCAAAGCCTGAAATGAGTAACAAAACGCTTAAGGGCCCCAAAGCGTCCTAAAATTGCATACTAACTCGTGAAAAGTTCAAAGAGTCTCGAGGCGAAAACATTACCAAATTGTAAGAATAACGCGACTTCAGAACATGTCATAAACTCGGGGGCCTCATGTTGATACCCAATTTGGCTCCGATTAATTAAATAATAAAATACGTCTCGACAACCGAGGGGCCGAAAATATGTAATAAATAAATATTCAACCAAGTTCTCGATACCGATCAAATCAGAAGCCGCCTCAGATAGACGTCAATCGAAGCCGTCAGAAGTCATAAGCGGGCCCCACGATGGTTATCTCATATTAAATAATGATGTACAATTTTTTATTTATTAATTCCCCCACTTGTAAAAAAAGGACCATATAAATACAAATGGCCTTATCAAAAAAGGGGATTCCATTCATATTTTTTTTCATGATACCCAACAACTCAAAAGAGATTTATGTACAAATGAGGAGAGAGAAGGGGTGGTTGGATGAGACTCTCCCCATTTTTCACCTTCACCATCAACTAAGAGAGAGAAAATCCTCTCAAAACAATAAAGAGAAAAACACAATTTTCTTCACATTTTTCTTCATTTTTCATACAAGAAAATCGATTACTTTTCAAGGGTTGATCATCCGATTTTCGACATCAACAACGTTTAACGTTGAAGATGCTAGCTATTTTACACATCCTCAGTCTGATCGTCTTATTATCACTGCACCGATTTGCGGAATTCCCGTTCACCGCATTATGGTGGACACAAGTGCCTATTCAAGCATTTTGATGCTCAGAGCCTTTGAAAAAATGGGCATTGATCCAGCCGAAATCGAACCATGCAAGGACCGTGTCCAAGGCTTTGAATGATAAGTAAACTATTAATTAAAGACCTTAAAGTTTTTTAATCTCAATTCGGTGCTCATATTATATGAAACTATCAATATAGGACTTAAAAATTAACAGCACCGTTAAATTGACTTATTTATTTCGGTGTCTCAAATTATCTCTCCAAACTAGTAATCAACCTGTGCATTTGCACAGGGACGAATACTTTAAAAAGATAAAAATATACAAAATAAACAAAAACAAAAATAAATCATAATTTAATACAAGAAAAAAATATGAATTAAGAAAATAATTCTCAAAATTGATTTTTATCAAGTAATTACTATGGAAGAGTCGTTACAACCATTTTCTTTATGCTAGGTGTAACTTAGGGCTTGATTGTTTATGAATTATTTCATTCCCATTTATTTCATACTCAAAATCTAACTCAAATTTAACTCAACTCCACTATCTTAAATAATACAAACCAATCATTCTTACTCATCACATCAACTTCAATTCACTATTCATCTACTCACATAATTTTAACTACTAATCATTTTCAATCATTTATCTCCTACTTTTACATCAAATCAATTTTAATCATTTTATTTTAAATATTATTATAATACATTCTTAAAATTCCACTAACAACTAATCATACCTACTTTTTCAAAATTAACTATGGTTAACCAAAATAATTTATTTTGAACAAATTATTTCATAAATAATCATCCCCTTAAAATTTGAGTACAATTTTTGTAACTCCCTTAATTGGTTTATCTCATAATTTATGACATTCAAGCAAGTTATTTTGTAACTTAAAAATGAAATTGAATGCTGAAAATTTTTGGAGGGAGAATAAATTTTAATGCATGATAATAAAATTAAATGCTTTGTTACTACTTTATATATGTTAATCTATATAATAAAATTTATATAGATTACACTGTAAGTCTGATTTTTTATCTATTTTCAAAACTCTTTCCAAATTACCCATACATTTTATCTTGAAACCACTCTCCAAATTACTATGAAACTGAGAAATTTTAGCTACAATGGAAATGATGAAACAAGAGTCAAAGATACCAAATTATCTCCAATGTTTTTATCTTATTCCAGGCCAAATCTTTTCGGCTCAACATCAAGGAATCTTTTGCCATTTTGCCTGCCTCAATAGCACATATTTGTTACTTAAGGTGGGCTTTTTTTTAAAAAAAAAAAAAAACTGTTGCAAACATCATCCTACATTAAAATCGAAAAATGGAGGGGATCTGTACAGAGGATTCAGAGACACTGGGGGTGGAAAGGCTACGAGCAGCTCAGCTGCGGCCGAAAATGGAAGGTCCGTGTGGTGTTTCTCGAGCACATATTTGTCGTTTAATAACCTCTCCGTATCAAGCTCGATGATATATTCAACGAGGAACATAAATCGTACTCTAGCAATCCGGCCGCCACCACGCT
>BKCP01008959.1:135033-173365 GCA_008636005.1 Striga asiatica | reverse complement strand
AAAATATTTCATTACATTTTTTGGGTTAATTAAGACAAAAACTATTATATTTTATGTTAATTGATTAATAATTATATTTTTTATTGAATAATATAATAGTTAATATTAAAATTAGTAATTATATTTTATACTAAATAATATATGAAAGTTAAATAAAATTATATTTTACACTAAAATCAATATTTTTTATATGATGAAGATGTTGTTTATTAATAAATTAATTTTGTTTATGTCATAGTAAAATTTCTTAAAATCACATAAGCAATTGTTATAATAAATGTAATATTTTTCAGCTAATTAATTGGTCATTATCACTCAAAATTATAAAAAGTGTATATTTATTGCATTTTATGCAATCAATATAGTGATTCGTATACAATCAAATCGTGTGTACTATTTATTTTAACCAATGATCAAATTTTAAAATATAATACTATTATATAATTTTTAAATTTAATATTATATACATAAATATAACTTATAATACTATATGTTTGAAATATAATACAATTATATAACTTATAATTTTTATATTATATACATAAATATAACGTATAATATTTAATTTTATTTACATTTGTGCAAATGCACAAGATCGAATACAAGTATTTGTTAAAGAGAATGAATATTAGGTGAATGCCACATAAATGTCGCATCAAATTGCTGGCCATTAATTCTAACACCGACCATTTTGAACTGCAAATTTGTGGGAAACCTTTATCTCCTCATTAAATGTTGCATTAATGGCTGAAATTTAATGACTCGGTAAATGCGGGGAGATGATATCTAAATAATATATTAGCAATTTTCTAATAAAAGAAAAAGATAAAAAACCCGAAATGAAGTTTCACAAACTCCTCGCCCTTACTTTTCTCCTCTCTCTTGTTTGTTTTTCATCCTCAGCCCAAGGTATGTACAAAATTATTTTTTCTTTTACTTATTCTCTTGTTTCAATCAGCAAAATGCTTTAAATTTTTTTCTCCTAAATAGTTGATGAAATAGTATTATTTTATCAAATAATAAACATTTTTATTTCTGGAATTAATAGACACTTACGCGTATAATAAATATGCTGAGTTGTATTTACATTGTAACTTTTGGCAGGCACAACAGGAATGTTAAGCACTTGGAAGAACAAATGCCAGCTGATAAGAGGGCTTAATGACAAAGAGTGCAATGAGTTTTGTGTGGGTACCTACATAAATACCGAATACAAAAATGTTTCCGGCAAATGCCATAGGTATTTCATGTTTGTCTATTCCATGGGCGATTGCAAGTGTTACGGGACAAAATAAATAGCAACTTGCAAATAATATTGTAATAATGAGGATACCTATTGGAATTATACTTTACGATGAAGTACCCTAATTGAATGATGAAAAATCTAAAACAGTTATACAGAGGCCAGCTTATGTATGTGAATATATTGCTTATAGCGAGATG
The DNA here is from genome assembly GCA_008636005.1 of Striga asiatica. Taxonomy (NCBI): domain Eukaryota; kingdom Viridiplantae; phylum Streptophyta; class Magnoliopsida; order Lamiales; family Orobanchaceae; genus Striga; species Striga asiatica. The sequence continues at coordinate 171,922 of BKCP01008959.1, read as the reverse complement.
AGGTCCGACATTTTGTAAGAGATAATTATGTACGATCTATCTCGAAACTGCGGAATCATGAATGGAATGGTCCATGATGCTAAATATTCCTAATTATAATTAGAGGCGTAAATATATATTGTTTGAGCATAGTACATACTTTGTACTAACTATTCTGTCATGCCAAAAATAATATATGAAAATCATTACCAAAATCGAGATATTTGTTGCCATGGGAAGAACCTCCAAATGAAAGTTATGAGAATCATTGTTTTCAAGTGGAGCCGTCCGATCCAGGTGGGTGATTCGGACTAGGTGACAACATATCTAGTCAAAAATAGTCGAAAACCCAGTCAATTCGGTCTTGACACGGCCTAGTCAACTTGGTTTGACCTGGCCATTATACTTTTTTTTTATATTATACGTATATATATATATATACATATATATAGGGTTGGAATCATATGAGAATAGAGGATAATGAAAGAAATGAGAATGAATATGAATCATTAGATCCATCAAGTTAATGGTCATGATTAAGTCAAACATTAATAATGTCAGTAAAAAAGATCATGCCAATTTCGTAATTAAATGGTCATATTGTGGTCAAATATAGGCATTTGACCACTTATTAAGGGTATATTAGTCATTACATTTTTTTTTCATCTCACCTAGTGGGCCCCACCCAACCCACCCCCATCTCTCTCACACACTAACACACATCTCACATCTCACGCACAGGCACCGACACAGTCCACCAGATGCACCACCTCCACCTCCGGCCGGCGACTTCCGACAACCGTCATCAACACATCGCCCGTCTCCGCCACCCCCGCAGCCAACCTCCAACAGTGCGCCACCAACCACCAGAAGCCCACCACCAACCACCACCAACCTCGCCACCAACCTCTACCAACACTGATACCAACCACCACCAGACCAGCCACCAACCACCACCAGCGCCGCCATCGACTCGAAACACCACCTGCCCGCCACCGACACAAACCACCACCAGACCTGCCCCAGCCGAGAACAGACACGCCGACGCATAGAAACATCGCCACCCGCACAACCGCCGTCTGCAATTATCGATTACCAACATCTACTCGCTCCGCCGTCTATCTCCGTCGCGGATATCCCGCACCGTCCATCTCCTCCCTGTGTGTCGCCTATCTATTTCATATCTCCAATTTTTGGCCAACACGATCTCCCGACTTAATAGAGCACCTCCGACAAATAAATGGTTTCGACGGCGGCGATTTTGAAAGGCGTAGGGGTGATGGATTGGATTTTATTTTTTATTTTTTTCACGCTGAACTGTGAAATCGATTTGGGGATGCAATTGATTTGGGGTGCATATTTTACTGGGGTATATTACAATTTTTTTTTAAAAAAAATCTTTAATTATAATATAAAGTATTTAATGCATTAATTATATTATACTAAATTATTAAAAACTAAATAAATATAAAAATTTGATAAGTATTTCAAAAAAAAAAAAATCCGACATCGGACATAATAACCAAAATTCTAAAGTTTAAAAAGAATTAAATCGACGTATAAAATTTTAGTGCACTCCGGCAGTCATTAATGTTCAATTTGTCATATACTATTGTGTACGGTTTTTGTTGTTATTGTGCAGTCTGAACCGATAGAAAATTCATTCCAAATGAATTGAACGTGAACCAAATTACTTGATTTATTCTGCCCGTCAACCGAATTATTTAAATTAAAATAATGTATTAGTTTTTACATTTAGTATTTTTTTAATTTAATTTAATTTAATTTAATATTTTTTCATATTATTATTGATTGAAAAACATAATATACAAAATACCTAAATCAATAATATGCACTCTCATATACACAAATGTGCATTTAGTCTAACATTATTGTGTAGTCTATTAAGTGATTTTTTTTTATTTTTTATTTTTGTTTACCATATAATGTTTCTTGTGCATTTCAACGTTATAAAACTTTAATAATGTACATATTCACTTATCACATTATTTGAATAATAAAAATATATTTAGCATTTATAATTTTTTTATATAATATTTTACATTATTTTTTATTGGAAATAAAATAATATAAGTATATTGAAAATATAAATAATATTTTTTGTATCGTTTGATCGGTTCGTTATTTTGTTTATTTAGTTATCTATTTTGGAAATAAGGTGGAAATCGGAACGAAACAACCTAGATTCTAATATTTGTAAAAAATGCACATTGGTATGCTAATGTACATTATCGGAAGCTTTAATATGCATTTGGTCTAACGCTATAGTGCATTCCGACAGTCACTTACGTGCATAATATTTATAACTATTGTACATTCGGTACGGATTCTTTTACATGCAATTCTAAACTAAATTTGAACCAAAAACAACTGGACTATTTGTTTGATTAATCGAGTTACCCTGAAAAATTAAAATATTTTATTATTATAATAAAAGTATTTTATTTTTAGATATTATTTTTTTATTATAAAAATATAATATGTGTGTCATTAATACTAATGTGCATACGTCACTTTTTTTTCGTGCATTTTAATTTTAGAAAATTTTAATAAGGTATGTAATTATTACTAATGTGCATATACCAAATTATTTATATATCAAATAACATATTTAATATTTATAAATTTACATAAGATTTATATTATTGTGTGTTGAATATAAACAATATATATCAATCAAATTATTTTTACTATAAAAATACATTTATTATCTATAACATGTTATTTAATGTTTTATAGAGTATTTGTCGAAAATAATAATATTAGCGATAAATTAAATGTACATTAACACATATTAAAATGTTCAATAATGTAACAATATATTATTTTTATTTCATTTTTTTCACTCGGATCCGTGAGCAAAATATACATCATTGTGCATTCTCATAGACATTATTGCATAAAACAGTATTGTGCATTCTGTAGTATTTCTATGTTCAATTTCCATTTCCATACGAAATAATGTGGTATTCTTTTGTGATTATTGTTTATTTATTAAATTTCCAATAAATTACAGATTCACCCTATATCCTCAACTGCAATATAGCTAAAAAAATATAAAATTGCATTGAAGTCCTCCACATTTGTCAAATTCTCATAATGAAGCCCACAGTTTTGCTCCTACTGTTCACATCCAATTCTGGCCGGCATCGTCGCATCTCGCCGGCGCCGGCAAGTTGTAGGCTCGGGAACAGGCGGCGCTATGGTGAGGATGGGCGGAAAAGGGCAGCGCTACGGTGCACTCGCTGAAGAGACTTTCTCGACGGTTGGCTTCTCGCCGGTTGGCTCTCCGGCGGCATCGGACGGCGGTCTTCCTTCGGTCAGAGTCGCCGACGATCTCTGGTCCGTACGGCCATGTATCTGATGATATATAGGTGACGCCGGTGAGGAGGTCAGCCGCCATTATCCGCCGTGTGTGAGTGTGTGTGCATCGGCTCGATTTTTTTGTTGTGTGTGTGTGTATGTGAGAGAGAGAGAGAGGGGGATAGAGAATAGGATGTGTACAGGCTGTGAGAGAGAAACAGATAGCAGGTTGTTGATAGTGGGGGTGGGTTCTACTGAGGTAAATGGTTTGGATATTACCACATTACCCTTAATTAGTGTAAAAATTGACATTGTTTTGAGCCATTCAATCATATGATCTAATGACTAAGATTTATTCTTATTTCTTTCGCTAAGCACCATTCTCACCGGAGCGCGACCCTATATATATATATATATATATATATATATATATATATGTATATATATATATATATAGGGTTTGGTTCACATGAGAATGGTGGTTAGGGAAAGAAATGATAATAAATCGTAGCCGTTAAATCGGATGATCTAATGGCTAGTAAAAAAGCCAAAATTATACTCTAATTAAGGATAATATAAACATTTAATCACACATCAAACATCCACCACATTAATGGGCCCCACCACAATTAAATCTTCCAACCCGCACCTAGTTGTCACCCATATCTCTCTCTTTCTCCTCTTTGTCTCTCTCTCACACACACAACTAACAGGACTCAAGCACGCAGGCCCACACACATACACACGCCGGGATCGATCGGCGCACGGCAACCACTAACCACCCCACAGAGCGCCGCTGCAGCTATAGAGTCGTTCACCGTCGTTGCTCGCTAATGCCCGACAACGTCGGCGACCGTTGCCGTCTTTGTTTGCATCTGTCGACGTCGAGAAGGTTGTCTCCTCCGGCGACACCAACCAAAAAATCTTCCAGACACACGACAGTGCCATGGTTCCACTGCTCTGCCGCCGCGTCACCGCCGCCGTCTTCCCTTTCTTCACATATCGCGGCCCAACCAGTCTTGTCATGCTCTTAGTTCGTTCACAATCGTGGTGGCGACACCGACGACAGTGAAGACGAAGAGGCCGCGACGAGAATGTGGAGGTATGGGCGGCGACTGTGCAGCTCCGATGGAGAGAGATACAGAAAAAAACTCAGATTTTGGGAGGTTAAATTTGAAAATTAGGTGAGTTTCAAGGGGTGATATGTAATTTCATGAAACTTAATTATATTGTAATATAAATCATTGGTCAAATATGTAGCTGATTATGAGTTTAATATATGCACAATGATGATAAATAAAATGCATAGTATTTCGTATGAATACACAAATTAAAGATATTATGCCACAGAATGCACATTATTGTTAGCCGAAGTACACACTAATTAATGACTGTGATAATGCACATTAGTGCATAATTCGCGAACCGATCATGTGGAAAAAAAATATTAAATACAAATATTAAAGTACTAAATAATATTTTTATAATATAAATGATGTTTATTTCAATTATTTTGGTTAATTGGGTAATTGACCAAATAAAAAATTATTTTGATTCAGTGTTATTTTGGACTTGCGCGTAAAAGAACCCACACGGTAGAATCCACACTATTATTAAACATGATGGCACCTTAGGGACTGACATATTGCACCATAGTATTAATTCAAATGCACGTTAATGCGTTCAATAATGCACATAAACCTAACAATGTATTATTATGTTCAATGACACAGCGTAACGACTGATCAATGACGCAACGTGACGACGATAAACGGAAAAAAATGGTGTTATTCTAGTATTTTATTTATGTATATTATTTATTTTCAACAGATAATAATATAAAATATTAAAAATAATTACAAACAATAAATATATTTTTATTATATAAATAATTTGATAAATGCAAAATAATGTTGATTGAAATACACATTATTAAAGTTTTTTCGTATTGAAATGCACAAAATAAATACCACTCAATGGAGTGCACGATAATGCAAGAGGAACTGAACATTAGGGTTTGTGGGAATGCACATTATCAATTTTTTCTTTTTTTTATATATTATGCCTTTTCAACCAAAAATATTAATAATGTTGATTGATATACACATTATTAAAGTTTTTTCTTATAAAAATGCACACAATAAATACCACTAAATAGAGTGGACGATAATGCTAGAGAAATTGCACATTAGGCTTTGTAGGAATGCACATTATCATTTGATTAGATTCCCATTTTCATTTTCGGGCACCTGTTAGCCCGTTGACAGACTTTGTATTTTATTTTTATCTGTTTTGCTTGTGTGACCTTGTAGACTGTTGATATTTTGGGCCCCCGCTTTGGGGTCTTGATCTATGCACAGGTTGGGGATCCAGCCCAATCCCCCGCCCTCCCGGGGCGTTGTTTGTTTAAAAAAAAAAAAAACCNAACCTAGCACAACTAACCTAGCAGCAAGAAAGAAATAACATAACAACAAAAGACAAATGATCAACGGCCAACGCCGGAGTCAACGGGCAACGCCGGAAGTCAACGGTCAACGCCGGAGTCAACGGTCAATGGTCATAATAATATTTAAGTAATTAAAAATAAATAATCAAAATAAAGAATTATTATTTAAATCAAGATCTAAGGGGGGTGTATTCAATTCGGAATTTAAGTGACATTTTAAGACTTTTCGAGATTTGAGACTTTCTAGGATTTTCAGATTTTGGAAGAATTCTATGAAATCTCAAGTCCGGAGGTAGGATTTGAAGTGGGATTTCATATAAGGTTTTTTGTTTAGAAATCCCACAAAATCTTAAAAAGTCTTAATAAATCCTAGTGTCAAAAAAATTAAATAACTCATGATTTTGTAAGACTTTTGAAAATCCCAATTGAATACCCCAGGATTTTCAAAAGTTTTAAAAAGTCTTAACAAATCTAAATTGAATACACCAGGATTTCTAAAGTCTTAAAAAATCCTTAAAAATCCTAATTAAATACACTCCCCTAAATCTTGTGTGTAGGAATGAGTCTCACGCCTGCATTTGAACCAATCTCTCTCTCTAAATATATATATATATATATATATATATATATGCGTGTGTGTGCGCGCGCTTGTCATGAAAAACATAGAAACATATCATGACCACTAAAAGAAAACGATATTTCCAATGAAAATATATTTTATGGAACTTCAACAGCAATTTCAATGCTATTATGGCTGATTGTTATTTTATGGAACTTCAACAGCAATTTCAATGCTATTATGGCTGATTGTGATTCACCGGCGAGGGCTGGGGAATTTCCGGGTTCAACTTCTGACGTCGGCGGCTCGAATTGACTCTGTGCAGGTGGCCTGAGATGAAACTCGGCGACCTGCGGCTACTGCTGGATGTGAACTCACGGTAGAAGGCCCGCGATCCTTCTCCTGTTGCTCGGCGATAGGGCTGAACGATGAAGGGCTGAGATCGAATAGGGAGTGCCCTCGGTCGTTGAAAGTCGACCTCGGCTCGAAGGGGGCCTGGGTCTGCTTGTCCGTTGATTGAGGAAGAAGAATGGCTTCTCGAGCGGCTTTTGGTGCGAATTTACGAAGTTCTCTTTTCTGATGCGTGTGAGAGTCTGTAAATAAAAATTGAAGCAAGGTGATGGTTTATACGTGAATTATTGCGGGAGGGCAGACGGATTTTGCGATCGAAATCGGAGATAAACGAGATTACGTACGGCTTTGGACGATGGAAGATGGTGACTGATATCGATCATTTGCAGCGTGAATATCTGATCTGCGACGAAGAGAGAAGAAAAATATTGGGGCAAATTCAACATTCTTGGGTCAAACTAATTTTGCAAATTGGGCCGAGATGTACACAAATTTGGGTCGAATATATTAAGCTTAGAAGGCTAAAAAATACGCCTAATTATGGGTCTCGATAAATTCTAAGGAATTGAGAAACGATAAATATTGACGAAACTGAAATTGGGTTAAAACGACTTCGACGGCTACTGATAAAATAAATCAAATAAAATCGAATAGCTAACAATTATTCGATAATTCGAATATTTTAAATAGACTGAATCGTCTAATAAATAATCTACGTAACGGATTAAATAGACATTAACGTCTAAATAAATTCTGAAGAACTTTTCGAGCATAGAAAATTAAATGCAACTAACTGCATAAATAATTAAATAATCGAGATGTCTTCTATAATCGACTGGGGCGCTACATAATGCTAATCAAAGCACATAGTAAGAGGGGGATCTGATGGAGCATGTAAATAGGGGAGGAAATATGGTCCAAGAGTTTCCATACATGAGGACTTGAGTTTGTTTGAATTTCAAAATCAAAAGAAGGTGCCAAAAATTACTTAAGCATGGATCGAGCTAACTAATGAAAAAGGGCCAGATTTTTGGGGTCAGTTGGACCGAAATAATAATAAATTTCGGCCAATTATATATATTCGAGGTTCAGATTAAAAATGACTCGAAAACGAATCAAAATGAATCTAAACGGTTCTACGCGATTGAACCAAACATTGTCGAACGATAACTAGTAACTAAAACTATATCTAAACTAAACCAATCACATAAACATTGAAATAAATCAATCATATAATAAACTAAGAGCAATGAGATTAAACCATAAAAGGCATTTACACAAAACGAGTAATTAAACAATAGAAGAAGGCGGGCAATGAAATAAAATCAATGAATAAGATGATTGCAAATAAATAAGATAGCAAGTACAAGAGCATCATATAAATAAAAAGGAATTCACATAACAAAACGAGCACATGACAATAAATAATTGCAAGAATTAATGGAATCAAGGCAAACGATAAGAAAATGCAAGCAAGCAGAAATATAATAATACTAGAATCACATAAATTGAAAGGGGTCCTACATTATCACTATTTTTTCAAAAATCATGTTAGTCTATATAATATCTGTTTTCGATCAGGACTTTAGTCAATTTTTCATATGGCCAAATACAAAGTCAATTTTTCATATGGCCAAATACAAAGTATCATCATTTTGCTCATTGTCCATCACTAATTAGTATCGCCCATCGCTAACGGTTGAGCCGCGTTGACTGGCCCATGTACAGATAGTCATTTATATCCTTTTACATGTACTGTTTGTTACACATGGTCTTACCACATGACCATTCTACATCACTGAATATCATTTAATTAGTACATTGACTATTTAGCCGATCACGCCTTTAATTTTATTGTCTGTTGCCAGTGGTTATACTCGGCCATTTTACATAACCGTTCATAATATTTTGATCTACAATTGACTTGTCGACTACTATCAAATATTAATTGCTAGCGGCAAAACCGTACTGACCGGTCTATGTAGCCACACATATTTATTTTTTATTTCACAAGCATCAATTCATACGAATATATATAATTTAAGCATTTCATAATACGAATATATATAATTTAATAAACAATATCAATATTGGTCTTATATTAAAATTATTGTTCACCGAAGATTATCATATTATTAGAAACTAATTTCAATAATATATGCATAAAGAAATAATAATATTTACTTTAAATAAATCGAGCATTAAATAACATTAAAAAAATACATTCACATGCACACAATGTGTGGTGTTGCTTTTATTTAATCATCAATTTGTTTTAATTGTGCATTTATTTTTATTAATATATGTTCATATCTCCAACTTTGTTACTCTTTTGAAATATGTGGGACCGCATTCATTATTGATTAGTTGTAGCATTATGATGGTTTTGGAGGTTTCCTATCCACATTAATCATGATTTTTTCTGTTTTTTTTCACTTTTGTGCGCATCCGCATCGCTCAAATTTTTTTTGCCGTTTAAAAACCTTCGCGTTAATCTGGATGCTGGTCATCCATTGAAAGGGGGCCCACGTATTTGTTTACACGTTCAATCTGCCTTTTTTCTAAAATTATATTTTATTCCATGCATGTGCAGCATGCTTTATGTGTTTTAAATAAAAACATTATAAATAAAAGTAATAATGTATATAAATTAGTTTTCAGAATTTAAAATAATATTGTTAATTCACTTAGTTATTTGTTATAATTTTTATATATTGTGTNATGGTTCTCATCCATCTTCAAGCTATTCCAATATTATGCTTTGTAATATTTCATATAACATATTTATTATCTTCTTTTTATAATGGGCATATAATTTCACTTTTTAAATTTTGTATTTTGTTCATATTATTCTCTTCTGTGTTTTAAATAAGAAATATTATAAATAAAAGTAATAATGTATATAAATTAGTTTTCAGAATTTAAAATAATATTGTTAATTCACTTAGTTATTTGTTATAATTTTTATATATTGTGTTTTACTTATTTTTCCTAGCTTCTACAATATATATATATATATATATATATTGTTATTGTACATTTAATTATTTTACCAACCACCCGTGTGTTACACGAGTATTGTAATAATTTTCATTTTTTAAAAAAAAACTCTTATTTGTAGAAAAATTTCTAATGGCACAACTTTATATTACAATTAACTCAGAGACAAAATAGTCATTCACATATATTATTTTATAACAAATATTTCATAACAATAGCTAGAATAAAGATAAGTCACGAAGATATGGAACACAAAATATATTGGAATGTTTAATTTAATTGGTAAGTGATATACACCCTTCATTCACTTGCTTCCGAAAAATAAAAATGAAATTGGAGATGGATAAATAAATCAGGGACCCCTTACTGATAGTGATGGGTACATTTAAGTTTTATTATCTATAGTATGGGGAAACAAAATAATTCGCGAGTCATTATCGACAGGGACAGCAAATTATTTCTTATGAGGTGTTGCTGTGTCATCTGATGCTGATTTATTTTGCTCCATAAAATTTTTGAATATTGATTAAAATAAAAACTACTTTATTAATGTCTTATTCGAACTATATGTTAAACAGCCACTATAAATTAAAACAATCTTTGCCTCAGACCTCATTCTTCTCACATAATCTCTCAAACACCATATATCAATCTTCATATATATATTTATTTATGTCAAACTCAAACCCATCATCCCCTTCACCAAACGATGACGACGAGCCGCTACACGATCTCCCTAAAGCACGGTTTTGGGACGCCGTGGACCTCTCCCAGTGGGAAGGCTATTGGTTTCGTCTCAGCCTCATGAAGCCGGCCATCTTCTTCCGTTCAAATTTCCAGGCCCGAGATGACGACATCCTCCTCGCGTCCACCATGAAAACGGGCACGACGTGGCTCAAAGCCCTATCCCTATGCATCCTTCACAAGAACACACACGACCATCTTTTATCACTCGAAAACCCTCATTTCCACGTCCCCACTATAGAAGCCATGACATATGCGACCAAAAACCTACCCGTCGATGTTTACGACACGTCAACTCCTCATCTCCTCCACACACACCTTCCCTACGCCGTTCTCCCGGACTCCGTCAAGAACTCCGCGTGCAAAATCGTGTACATTGCACGTAACCCTAAGGACACCCTCATCTCGATGTGGCACTTCTTTAACAAGGTCTATAGGCCAAACGAGAATCCATTCCCACTAGAAGAAGCGCTCGATGGATTTTGTAATGGAATTCATCTGTATGGGCCGTATTTCGATCACGTGGCCGAGTATTGGGTCGAGAGTCGGAGAAGGCCGGGTAAAGTGATGTTTGTCAAGTACGAGGAGCTGAAGAGTGATCCCAATGGACGTGTTGCGGAGATTGCGGAGTTCTTGGGGAGGCCATTTGTGGATGGGAGGGAGATTGATGAAGTGTTGTGGAGCTGCAGTTTGGAAAGGCTCAAGGGTTTGGAAGTGAATAAGGGTGGTTCTCTTTTTTCCAACATTCCAAATAGTGGTGGTTCTATTTTCAACGTGCCAAATAGTTTGTTCTTTAGGAAAGGTGAGGTTGGGGATTGGAAGACCTACTTGACCCCGGAGATGGAACACCAAATTGACCAAGTAAGCCGTGAGAAGTTCGAGCCATTAGGCCTCTTCTTTTAGATGTGTGTGTGTATTTGTGTTTCTACTTTTTCAAGATTTGATTGAAATATGTGTGTGTATGTCTTTCTAATTAATTGGTGATGTATGATTGCATATATTATTTGTTGTGTCGGTAAATCTTGAATGGGACTTCAAGCATAGCGCGACTTTTTATGATTTATTTATTATAGTGGACTTTGGGTTATTTGAATAAAAATTCAACAAGCCCAAGTCTTTATTTTATGGGAGCTTTCTTTAAAAATTCTTAATTCTTTATTCATCTTTCATGTCAGTCTCTAAGTATAATTTTTTTCTATTTCACAATTTATCTACATATTCAATTTTCATTTAAATCCCTCCTATTAAAATAAATCACAAATAAATTGATTTGTGACATCATCCCACTAACAACTACATATTTTTATTATTTTATTGTTTCTCTCTCTCTCTCCACTGCTATCATCCTTAATTTTTTATTATTTTTATTTCTCTCTTTTCACACATTTTTTGTTATTTTCCTTTTTCATCTTTTACTAGTTATCTTACCTACAACTCACCTTGTTGCTCCCTTCCCCAATGCGACAGATAAACTCACCTCTCCCATTGGCATCACTTCACCTCCATTGAACCCGTACAAGGCTGTGGTCACCGGCTTCAGCTCGAGATTGAGCTCTTTGTTTGTCTGCACAAAACAATCATAAAACATTACATCCACCGAACTCCCGGTATCAATGAACACCCCCTTCACATCAAAGCCTGCCACCTCCGTCGTAATCACCAACGCGTCATTGTGGGGCAACATCACTCCTTTAGCATCCTCTGCCCGAAAGCTTATTTCCGGCATTCGAGCAGTAATCTCCACCTCCTCTCTCTTTCTCTTTATTGCTTGAACATGCCCCTTCCTTGCATTATTCGAGTCTCCATCAGTTGGCCCTCCTAAAATCATATATATCGTCCCTCTCTTCGCTGGACCCTGATCCTCCTGACCTCCTCGATCTCTGCTCCCTCGTCTCCTTTTACCCCCAGTACCTCCTCGATCACCTCTTCCTCCTCGAGGCTCATCTTCCTCATCATCATCTCGATCACTTCTCTCCAGCGAATCCTCTCGACATTTCCTCTTTTCTCTTCCCTTCACCTTGTCCTCATAGACAAACTCCTTGAGATGGCCCGTCCTAATGAGGTGCTCGATCTCATCTTTGAGGTGCCTGCACTTCTCCGTCGTATGCCCGCAATTCTTATGAAAATGGCAGTACCTCTTCGACCTGGGTTGTGTCGGCCCTTCATGCCTCGACCTAGGCCACGTCACGTCTTTATCATCTATCTTCTTTTCAATGGACACCAACACTTCTCCCATTTTTGCGTTCAACGGTGTAAAGTTACAGAACCGCTTTCTTCCAAATACTGGTCGATCCTTCCACCTATCTTCCCGTCCTCAATCCATCCTGCTCCACCCTTCCCTCTTGGGCGATCTCTTCCTTGGCGACACCCTCCTAGGAGAGTTCGCTCTCTCCTTCTTAGGCTCTGGCTTAGCCAACTTCTCCAACTTAGCAAACTCCGCCTCCGTTTCCTCCAGATTAATATACTTCTTGCACCTCTTCAACACATCGTCATATGTACGAGCAGGGGTTTTGGCCAGGGATGTTCGACAAGGCCCTGCTCGTGAACTCCTTATCAACCCTCCAGCCTTCACCTCGTCAGCAGCCGTGGGGATCTCCAAACAAGTTTAATTATATCGAGCCACGTACTTGCGCAACGACTCCTTCTCCCCCTGCCTCATGGCCATCAAAGTCAAATATGTCTTCTCCTGCGCCACAGCGCTCGCATATTGGGTCATCAGCTTTTTCGCGAAATCGTCGAAATCCTTGATCGATCCATGAGGGAGCTGCTGAAACCAGTCGAGCGCACCTCCTCTCAAGGTCGAAAAAAATGCCCTGCAACTAACAGAATCAGAATAACCATGTAACACAGCCAAGTTCTCAAACGCCCTTACATGTCTCGATGGGTCAGAAGTCCCATCGAACACCAAGCTCATGTCCCTGAAATTCGCTGGTAACGGTGCAACCAATATTTCCCTCGAGAACGGGTGTTCTCTAGCACGTCTCTCAGGTCGACCATCCATCTTGGCCTGTATCTGTCTCACCTGCTCCGCGAGCCTCTCCACCTCCCGATCTCATGGAGCTCCATCTCCTCCATAGCTAGACAAATCTTCCTTCACGATCGTCGGCCCAGCAGCCACTCGAGAAAGGCTTTGGGTGACCTGTTGGACCGCTTGTGCCGCCGCGTTCGCCATCATCTGCTGCATCTCATGCCTAGTCATCACCACCTGCTGGCCGAGGCGCTGCTCCTCCACCCACGGTTGTGCTGCTCCCTGCACCACCGCTCCTTGCTGCAGCGCCACGGTCAGATCTGGCTGCAACGGCGTTGGGATCACCGTTTTCTGAGTCGTACGGGCCTCCTGAGCTTGGCATAAACCCACATCAGCTGCAGGATGCACCGGCGCGACCCCCACACCTTGCGGAACAGGCGTCGGAGTCACCGGTGTACGCGAGGGTCCAGAGAAACCCAGAGGAGGGCCTTCTCCAAACGGCCTCGTCATCGTCCACGCTTCGTCGAACGACGCTTGCAAATCTCTCCTAGGAATTCCGTCCGCCATAGCTACCAAGCTTCAGTAATCTCAGCACACCACTTTTCGAATGAAAGTCCCACAGATGGCGCCAAATAGTAACGCAAAACACTCCGGCCGGCTTGAAATCGGCTCGTCTTCCTCCTCCTAGCCTGTAGAACGTCGCGTACCTGCAAAGAACTCTCACACTGGGGGTTTTTTCCGGTGAAGAGCCTTCGATGCGTAAGTAAGTATATGTTTTACTCAATTCTCCAAAGTAAAGTATGGATAAATCGTAAGTAGCAAGAAAGGCTCACTCCTATATATATAGGAGTGAGATACCTGCCCTAGGAGCTGCCCGGATCTGGTGAGCTGTCCTACCCGCGCTGCCCGTCCGTACACACACAGTGTGTATGTGTGTCAGAGGTGGTTATCGCCACTATCTCTCTGCACCAATACGCTCTTGCCACGTGCCCCACTGCGCAGGGGTAATTATTCCCTTGAATATTCTTTTGAGATTTCCTGGCGAGAGCCACGCGCCTCCTCGCGTTCCAACCACGCCCCTGATTGCTCTTCACTCACCGAATGCTCGATCTGATCGAGCTCCCATTCATTAGGTCGATCATCGATCCAATCTGCTATCATGCTCGACCACTTTTTTCTATCCTATTACTGTTCGACCAACGTAGTTCTTCCGATATTAGGCTAGTACGGTCGGCCCCGCGAACCGGAATATTCTCTAAGTATATAATATCCCATATCAGCTTCCATCATCGGTTCAAGCCGACCCTGATTAGTCCCATTGCCGCTAGACGATCTCTCTCGACTCTTCACATGAAAGATAATTTTGTCGTCTCCTTCAAGTTTGAAGTGTCACCTCGCAGTCATGGCATAGAATATTTACGGGGTGTCGGATCGACCAATCCGCCCTAAGAACAAAGTCGGATTCCTTCATTTGAGAATTTTCGTAAAAGAATAGACAACTATCGCCTTTCTCGAGGCTTAGCCATCCTCGAGAGTCGTGACAGTGTTACGTATTAAGTTTCCCCACCACTGCTCAGGGGTCGAACAACAGCACGGATAAGGCACCTAGACTCTTCTCCTAGTTCGCATTCTTTGGGTTCTAATACACATCTGATGGTCCTATTGACAATGGTTACAGACTTCCAAATAACCCACACACCTGGGACTTCTTCGGTTGTCTGCTCCCTTCACTTAAGCCTTCTCTTTTTGAGACGGCTTGCGAATGCTCCTCACACGAAGAAACTAAACAGAAACTTATAGCGAGAGAATTGCTATAGATAGAATTTAACTCGATAACATCATATCGAATTCTCAACCAATAAATTCTAAAGCAAGAACTTAACTCTATACCACTAGATTTTAAGTTCATACCACTAACGTTCGCAACTCATGTAGAGTTCAAAAATGTTAAAAGCAGGAAGATAAATTGCTAAGCCCCATATTTACATCATATATATCAGCCAATACATAAGAAATTCAAAATTACTTATGAAATCATACCTGATTTGGCGCGGCACGACGGAAGCTAGTGGTCATAACTAGAGCATATAATCCAATTATCTCACAGAGTTCACATAATTCATATATAGCAGTCTACAAAAACGTAGACCTGCTCTGATACCATATTGTAACGCCCCACTTTGATTTAACGAAAATCCTTGAGTTTTTCAGAAAAAATCAGTTTAATTAATTTATTTTTTTCAAAATTCATTTCAACCATTTGCGGCGTTACTCATTTAAAATCAACATCAACATTCATATCAATAATATCAACTCCCAAAACGGGTTTCATCACAAGTCATCAATCACCCCAACCGGGTTTCATAAATTCATCTCATTGTCAAAGGGGCATCTCCCCCATCATTGTCTCAAATCATCATGAAATTCTCAAGTTCATAAATTCCCGAGTTCATAATATCCCAAGTTCATAAATTCATAAATAAGTTCAAAATAGCGGAAGCAACTAATCAATGATCTGGTCATATAGACCGACCACCACTCGCTCCACTCCGCCGTGTCCGCACTTGCTTAACCTGCATCTGTGAAGAAAAAGTGGGGGTGAGCACATATGTCCGTGGTTCTCACCACTATGCACATAACTATCACGTACTATATATCAGGTATGGTCACAACATGTATACGAATCAATAAACTATCTCATCTCATATCCAAAGTTCATTCTCATGTGCACACCTACGCATAGACTACTGCTGATCCACGTACCGTATGTCTGCTTAGGCCTTATGATACTGTCCTAACAATAGGAGTCTCCCCCGACGGCCGAGCTCTACCCTGGTCTTACAATGGGGTACTTATCATCGGCCGAGCTCTGCCCTGGTCTTACAAGCGATGCGTCCGTCGCTCAGGACGAAAAGAGGAGATTACCCCCACGGGGTCCGTTCTATAGCTACGGGGATAACCGTTCGACGGCCGATACAACTCACACGAAGGCTACATAATTCACATGCATACAGTGATCATACCATGCAACAGTCATAAATAAATTTGTGGGATAGCATTTTAAATAAACCCACCTGGTTACCGAAGTGGTAGATTCACACAAGGCAAGTAATTAGGTCGAGGATTCAGCTCGTCGAACCTACATTTATCAAGATAGCCCTATAAATAACTATCTTATACATGAATACACATACAACAACATTCACTTAGTTCAATTCAGCCCATATAAGTCATATAAGCATGCATTTAACAAGTAATTCTATTTTTTGAAAGCACAACATAAGTTTTTCAAAACTTAACCCGTGCAGAAATTGTAAAATAAGTATAATTCAGCACATAAGTCATATAAATGTGATTCCAGTTGCATATGAATCCTAAGACGCACAGCTACAACTCTTATGAAGACATGGATAACAGATAAGGTCATTTACCAAGAGATAATTCAACAAAAATTTATAACAGAGTTGCAGTCAGAAAACTGAAATATTATTCATACAGAGACTCAGTAATTATCGTATAGTTCATGCTACAGACACCCAAATGACATGATTCAAAAACCAACAGACAGCTAAGAAGTAAGGCTACAACTTTCATGAATACAGCTACAACAACCAATGTTATTTGATCACATATTTTGCAGCAAACATTCAAATCATGGCCGCAATCCACAACAGAAAAATCTAACTTACAGGGACTCAGTAATTCGAGGATATTATAAGCTACAGGCATGATTTCTATTTGATCAAAAAGCACTGGAAAGATAACATCATAATCTACAACTTTGCTGAAGACCACTTTGGCAAAGAATGACAATAACACCGAGTTTAAATATCAAACATTCAATACATATAATCTGCCCATTCAACTCATGTACTAATCATAACACGAAATTATTCTATTTGCAAGCGAGACTTCAAACAATTTTATAAAATCGTATTGGTCAAATTGTTCATCACGCATATGAGAATTTTTCATACAATTTTCACGTTACAAGCTCGAACGTGGACTGAGTATTCTTGCATATAAAATCATCTTGATATGCATGCAGTCTAAACATTTTAACTCATTTATTTCTCAACCTAAAATCATGAACTTTGGCAGGCATACTCTAAACACATATTTGGACATGTCATAAAAATTTCATAATTTTATCATGCGTATATATCGAATTATTCAAGTTTAAAGTTGCTACTGTAAACAGGCTCATAAAATTCAGTTTGCATGATAAATTTTAAAAATCTATATCTCGAGTTATAATAGGCCAAATGACTTGATTCTTGTTCTATGTACTCCTCATTTACTCAAGAAATATCTATATAAAGCGTACTTTCCCAGGTTTTACATAATTAGGTAAAATCACATCAAAAACAGAGAACATAGAACATACATGCAAGCTGGAAATAGTTCTTACTTATAGCATGCTTATAATCACTTGAAAACTGAATATATAAGGAATATAAAAACATCATTAAACACTTAATTTCATCTACTAAGCATGCTAAAAAGGTAGAACCTTACCTTCTTCAAAGAGCACGAAAATGAGATAAAGAATATGATGTTGTCCGATGTTCTCGGTATGTGCTTAAACTTGTTGTAGTTGCGACCCTTTGCCTTGGTTCCTCGAACTTGGTGGTGCTAAAGCCTTCTAGGATGAATGGAGGATAAGATAGGAAGGTAACCTTGCTGGTAAATAGAAGTATAGCTTGCTAGAACTCAGCAAACACAAGACACTCACACAAGGATCTCTCCGAAATAATATGTAGATGCTCTCGACTTTTGGTTTTTGATGGAGAGTTTAGGGAGGACTTTGGGCAATTTTGGTAAGGACAAAAATGAGCTATCTCAGCTGAGGATGAGGACATAAGTGATGGTACATAAGTGGGTGTAAACTCTTATGAAAAGAGGGGGACAAGACTTTTTTTAAATTGCATGATGATGGTATCTTGATCCCATCTACACCTAAGATGTGTCTCATGTACATCCAAATTTCCTCCCACATTCAGCCATGTGAGTTTGTTGGATGGCATCTTGCTAGAGTTTGTCTTGGCATATGCTAAGGAAGTCAACTCAGGGGAAGAGGGGAGGAAAAACTCGGTCATGTGCTCACTAATGATGACAAAATAACATGTTATTATGATTCTTAAGTGATATTTCCTCCTTCTTCTCTACAAATTCGAAAATTTGAGTTTCTTAGCTTTGTAAAATTATGCTAATATTGGTCTTGATGTCTACTAAGAAGATGAGATGAAAAATAAATTTTACGGAATCGAAATCGGACTTAAAATCTGACTATAACCGAAAATTGAAGAATTTGACTAAAATTCAATTTTTAACTCTTTTGGTTGATTTTGATGGCTGAAAAAAATACTATGAAAGAGTTGAAATTATAATGGTATTAAAGGGGCTGGTTGAATTGGTTCAAAGTTTGGGTCGCAACGGTTCGAAAATGAATTACAACGGACAACAATTCGGCTTACGCAATGAAACCGAAAATTCAAACAACGATCGATAAAATAAAATCAATCGAGCATTATAATCATATTATCCACATAATAATATAATATATAATCACATAATCAAGGCATATAAATAATAAAATAAAATGCCATTAATTAAAATAAACTCGGAAAAATCTAATATTCGAACGGGGCGTTACATATAAGGTGGTTGCTGGTCAGTTTTAAGGAATAAAACTTTCTAAACAAGGGCCTATATTGTCTCATCTTTTATTTGCGGATTATGCCTTGGTATTTTGCAAGGCAGATGTAAAGCATGCTCTGCTGCTATTGGAGATTCTTGAGAAGAATAAAAAATTTGCAGGTCAGAAGGTGAATCTGAATAAGTCCTCCATGTTCATTAGCTCAAACTGCAGTGATTCCCTGAAATCCTAAATGTGTTGTCCTCAGAGGGGTGGTAATCAAAAGGTCCTCGAGTTACCTAGGGTTACCCCTGTGAATTGGGGCTTAAAAAACAGATGCTTTTCAATTTGTGGTTGCAGCTATTAAAGACAGAATTGAGAGCTGGAAGAACAACTTTCTATCTACAGCTGGTAGAGAAGTTCTTGTGAAATTTCTATTGAATGCTTTACCAATATTTGTGATGTTTTATTTTGTGCTGCCTCAGGGTTTGTGTAAGGAAATTTGCAAATTGGTGGCCCGGTTTTGGTGGTGTAAAGGGGATGTGAAAAGCCTAAGGATGTACTGGATGGCTTGGGATAATCTTGCTATACCTAAGCAGGAGGGTGGTATTGGATTTCAAGACATCAGATTGTTCAACATAGCTCTTATCCTAAAGCAGTTGTGGAGAGTCATTGCAAAACCAGACCTCCTAGTAAGCAAAGTGCTGAAGTGTAAGTATTTTCCCACTCATTCAATCTTTGACTATAACAAAGTTAGTGGAGCTTCTTAGCTCTGAAATTCATGGGCTTCTTTTATTCCTATTCTGAAGAATTATCTCAGCATTATTATTAGAAATGGAGCAAATACAAAGATCAATAATTATAACTGGGTTCTTGGGATTCAGGGAGGCAAACCACAGCTAAGAGTGCAAATTGATGGACACCTGTTCTGTGTAAAAGATCTTTTGGTTGCAGGAGGTTGTGGTTGGGATGAAGCTATTGTCAAAACTCTGTTTGAAGAAGAACCTGCAGTCAAAATCTTACAGATAAAATCTTTGAACCCTAGAGCTTCAGATATATGGGGATGCTCATTCCTGTCTAAGGGCTCTTTCTTTGTGAAAGATTCATAATCTATGTTGGTGAAAGAAAAGATCTGTAGAAAGAATCAGTCTGAGAATAGTGTGATTGCAGGGGAAACTGAAGGGAAAGACTCAGATGCTGGCAACTAAAAGTCATTAGCAAGATCAAGCATTCTATATGGAGGTGCTTTTCTAATATCCTGCCTGTGACCTGCAACATTATTAGTAGGGGTATGCAGATTGAGAGTGTGTGAAAAGTTTGTGGGGAAGCAGATGAGACTCAGGGAACATGTTTTGTTCCAGTGCATTAGGGCTCAAAACACTTGGAAGTTTTCTCAAGAGCAAATGAACTTTAAGGAATGGTGGTGGTGGATTAGCACCATGAAGAATTAGGATATTTCTGAAGATAGAATCCAACTGTCTACTTATATACTTTGGTGGCTGTGGCGTGCTATAAATCTTTGGGTTTTTGAGAAGCAATAGCAGTCTGAGATATGGATTGTTAGAACAGCAATGCAGGACTGGCTTGATTTCTCTCACAGCAGGTTGAAGCATTAACAAATGTAGAAGAGAATGCACTAGGTCTCGAGTCAGTGGTGTGTCACTCTTTATATATTTGTGATCATTATCTTGGCTTGTTGTAGTTTGTTTAGGGCATGGCTGTTTGGTTTCTTTGTGTGTTTTGTTATTTGTAATTTGCAGTCTCGATTAGACAATACTGTTAGTACTTGGCCTCTCAGTTGGTGCAGATTCGGGTTATACCCATGTACATTCCATTTANATAATAATAATAATAATAATAATAATAATAATAATAATCTATTAGGGTGTGACATGATATACCATAAGCCTAACAATCTATTAGGGTGTGACATGATATAAATCTTGAGGGGGTGATTGGATATGAATTCAACTAGTAAAAAACTAGTTTTTTTTTAACTATAGTTAAGTTTGAAAAAAAGTAATATGGTTAGTTGTTAGTGGATATATTAAAATAATATTTAAATTAAAATAATTAAGTTGATTTGATGTAAAAGTAGGAGAAAATGATTGGAAGTGATGGTTAGTTAAAATTATGTGAGTGAGTGAATAGTAAATTAAAGTTGATGTGATGTGTAATAATAATTGTCTGATATTATTTAATTATATTGATAATATTGAAGATAGTGGAGTTGAGTTAAAGTTGAGTTAAATTTGAGTTTTGAGTGAGATTTTTACTGTACAACTTATAAACAATCACGCCCTGAGGGTCTCACATGATATAAATCTTGATTGGTTTTCACTTTTTCTTTCTTTTGTTAACGATAATTAATTAAAAAAAATATTTGGGTTAGATTTGAATGGAATTTTGAATTTATCAAAATAAAATTTAAAATAAAATAATTAAAGTTTCTTAGTTATTTTTTTTAAAAAAAAAATTATTAGATTAGGTTTAAGTAAAATTCAGAGTTTGTATTAAATAATATTTAAAATAAAATAATTAAAGTTGATTTGATGTAAAAATAAGAGATATGCGAATAAATAAATAATAAATTAAAATTTATCTACTATTTGATAATAAATGATTGGTATTATTTAATTATATTGATAATATTAAAGAGAATTGAGATTGACATAAATTCAAATTAAATTTTAGTTGTGATTGAATTTTTCTAGCTATGATTTATATCCAAATGGAATCAAATTCAACGGACAAGCTTTTTCTAAAAAACAAAAGAAGAAAAGAAAGAAAAAGAAAACCACCATAAGAATAATGTAATACATAATTTTTCCAACGCAGCACGTATAAGCTTCAAATGCCGTGCAACAGCACTGGAGTTTTTGCTACCTGTGGCTGTGGGCAGGACGAAGGAATTAAAAACCAAAACAAACAAAAAAATTACTATAAGAGGTCCTCTGTAGTCTGTAGTTTGCGGGACATTTAGGATAATTTCCAAAGAATCGAACTAATTCATATAAGAAAAATAAAATAAAATACATAGCAGCTTTTCATCATGTGGTGGAAAGATTTGGCCAACAGAAAAATGAAAATTAGAGCTACGATTTCACAGCATTAAGAAGAGCAGCATCCACTCTTCTGGGCCACAGGCTGTCCTCGAATCTGCACAGTAGGTGGCCTCGTGTTGTTCAATGCAGGCTGGCTAGCCATCCTAATATTGGACGAGAATCACAAGAAATGGTAAGTAAACATTAGTAAAAATTGCAACTTCCAATACAAGATTTTTTACAGAACTTTTCCCTTGATTTGCCTTTAGTTATTAATAAAAAGGTATAAAGAGCACAGATGCAAATAACAAATACAATTAGCCTTGTGAATATTCCAGGAGCATCACACGTTACCCTCTCTTGAGGGTCAATTTGTCATTTAGAAACATGAGCTAAGCTGATCTTCAAGGGTGAAAGAAAAGTTCAGTTTATTTATTNTCAACTCTAGTTTAGCAAAAAAAAAAAAAAAAAAAAAAAAAAACCATAGCAGCATAAAGCTAACCTGTTTTTGATGTCAGCAGCCATAGCCATAAAAGCCTGTTCAACATTGGTGGCATTCTTTGCACTTGTCTCCATAAATGGGATGCCAATTTCATCCGCAAAGGCCTTTTTCATCAGGCAAAAAAGTTCATTAATACTATTACCTTGGAAACAATTATATACACAGCCCAGAGAGAAGTAAAAGAAAAAAAAAAAAAAATCTACCTTTGCTGTATCATACGACACAGCTCTGTTATCAGCAAGATCACACTTGTTTCCTACGAGAAGCTTGTTTACATTTTCACTAGCATATCGATCAATCTCATTCAGCCATTGCTTTACATTGTTAAAGCTCTCCTGGTCTGTTACATCGTACACTATCTGCCCAAGGAATGCAAGCATGGTTGAGGATATATTTAAATAACAAATGCTAAACTTCAAATGGAAGGTAAGGGCAACAAGGATTTCAAATAATGCAAGAAAAAACTCAAATATGACTTACTATAATACCATGAGCTCCACGGTAGTAGCTACTAGTTATAGTTCTGAATCGTTCTTGTCCAGCAGTATCCCACTGTACAGATCGAGAATAAAATGTATTTATTGTAAAGGGAGCTTGACAAGAAGCTCATGACATTTTTAACCTTTTTATCCTTTTTATTTCTTTTTACTGTGGTAGTGGTTGGAGCACTATCATTAAGGTAGTATGAAATGTAGAAGATAATCATTTTAATGAATAAGGTTAAAGGAATGCAACTGGAAGCACAAAAGAACCATATCTAACGACAGTCATTTCATAACTCTCCAACAACAACAACAACAACATACCCAGTATATTCCCAACAGGTTGGGGTCTGGGGAGTCAGTTGTACGCAGACCTTAAAAACTATTAGAAAAAAATTCTTGCAGATAATGAAAGAATGCGTACAAAATAATAATAACAACAATAAGCCAAAAGTGCTGTAACAGTATAGCTGTAAACGAACTGAACATATGCAGACGAGCTCATTCAATCTCGAATAAGGCTAATTCTTTAGTTAATCAAGCTAACGTCCAAAGAAAATTTAGGCTCATTAATAATCAGAGTAAAATAAGCTTGCTCATGAACATTACTAAGAATAAACGAGCATTAACTTAATACAATTTCTTTATTTTTTATATTAATAATTATACTAAAAGAAAAATAATATTTATATAAAAAAATTAAACAAGCATAACATTAGTTTTTCATTTGAAAAAGAAATGGGCGAATCCCAACATTATCGGAGTAAGACTTGAGGTCAAATCCTCAAACCCAACTTGGATTGGTAAGAGTAGAGCACTATTAAATATATTAATATACCACATAAATGTGGCTAAAGATCATTTTATTATGTCAGTTACATCAAAAATGCGCTCACAGAACTTATTTGCATAAAAAATAATTCTCGAAACACTTTCACTTGTAAAATAAAGAACAGTTTGTTTTCTAAAGTATCCCCACTCAATTTAAATACCAACACAAGTTTATCCCAAATATTCTAAGCAATGGAAAAGATTGGTGATAACTTAATTCCAGGACACTAGCATCAGTGATGGATGATAACTTATCATCAGTAACGAAACAAAGGGCTAAGTTCACAAAATTTGAATATCAGCATACATGAAAGTTTTGACTAGCTTAATGATCATACATAGTTGACAGGCAACTTTCAGAACCATTTTCAAATCACTACTGTAGAATCAAGACAAACAAACTTACAATCTGAAGTTTGATAGTCTTTCCGTCTTGCTCCACGGTTCGAATTTTCTGTAATAATAAGTAAATAATAAAACGTTCAAAAACTGATCATGATCGTACTTGTGGCATCTAACAGTCAAGCCTCAATATTGAAAGTCTTACAAAGTCTACACCAATTGTGCTGATGTAACTGTCAAGGTACGAGTCATCCTGCGTGGAAGAGAAAAGCTTATCACTACCCCCACATTCAAGAAACAAAAACTTAACATGTCAAAGGTGATTGCTTAGTTAAATAGTTTAAGAACTAAGAACTAAACATGCACTCTCACACTCTGTTCTCAAGAGGTTTAATACCACAGTTCTAAAAGATGTTTATCATAAGAATAATCCAATTGTTCTGTTGTTTTTCACATTATTAAATAACAGACATAACCAAAATAATATAAGAAGAAAGCAACTGAGATATGCAGCATTTCGGCAAACAAATAAAGATAAAGATTAATACAATAATGCTATATGGAACTGTCTTCACAAGAATCACCAAAATATAAAACATTATACTTAAAACTACCAATGTTCATTATTAAATTTATCTCGCCAAGCAAATTAAAGAAAAAATCAAGGGTCTTACAGCAAATCTCAAAAGAAGACATGACTTGCCAACTCCAGAGTCTCCAATTAAAAGCAGTTTGAACAAGTAGTCACTGCAAAACACAACAAAAATCAGAAATGAGATTCTAAAACAAAGATATGTAAAATGCACGACAATGGCACTGCTGAATATAAAAACTATCCCAGTGTTCTAAACCACTATAGATATACACATATTGAGGCAGATAGTTGATTTATTTGAAAAAGACATTATTAATCCATAATGAAAAAAGAGGTTTACAATTACCTCTCGCCGAGATAGTCATATAAAACTACATTTAAACATAAGATCACCAACATCAGAAAAGAGAACTGTGGTTCACTGGGCAATTAACTGAGCATTAATCTCAAGACTTATAATCCCTGAATAAACCAAATTCTGTAGCCCCGTCTCCTTTACGTAGAATACATTATGTGATCTGACCATTCCCCTACATGCTTTTCAAAAATAAACGATTCACATAAATGAATTAAATTTCACTAGAGAACCGTCTAACCAAAAAAGAACTACAAGCTTATCATCTTCACCAAACAAAGAAAAATAAACGCGCGACATTTCAACTTCGCACCAAAAAGAACACACAAAACAAATACATGGATAATCGAGTATTATAGTAAATATTAATAAGTGTTGCACCAAAATGAAATCTGCAGTCACTCGACATAGAACTAGGTAAGCGCAAAGTATCATGGATCTGATAGCATCGCAACAGCCAGCAGGAGCAAATCCAAGAGAAATTCATACCGTCAATCAACAGCTATGGATCTATCAAATAAGATCGCAAAAGAACAAATTTCACAAAAGAAAAACATATATCATCATTTCGATTACTTGGAATCCACAAAAATAGAGATGATAGATTTACTATTCGGGTCCCATAATTGGATGCGGTGCTCCGACCGACGTCTGGAAAACCTAGTATTCTCGCCTTCCGATCGTTCGACGTACTGAAACGACGTCGGAGGTGTTGACCCGGCGGACACGGACTGCGATAACTGTTCTCACAAGTTGATGAAATTTGGGAATTATAAATAATATAATCACACTCGTGGCTAAATGAATGCTGAAAAAACGAGTGGTCAAAGAGAGTTATGCCAAAGCCATTCATTAACCCAAAAAATAAATAAATTAATAAATAAAAACAGTTTAATATACAGATTTTTTTTTTAAAAAAAAAAGAAAAGCATACAGAATTTTCTTTATAAATTAAGAATGTGTATGGATCAGCATAAAAATAGTTTTGAGTATTGATACTAATTTATCTTTTTATTTATCACATATAATGCTTTAATATGTGATTTATATGTTTATTTCACTCATACAAAATAATTATTTAGTCTTCGTGTTTAGAATCAAGAAATATGAAAATTGGACATATTCAAACATTATCATAAATAATATTTTATTCTCTTCTCTTACTCATACCTTAGTACTATATGTTGTAGCAAATTATATTTTTTATTGAGTACAGGTGAATCTCAACCTTGGCTCGATCACTCAAGGAAAGCAGTTCAAAATCAAGATTCGGTGTCAATCAAACACAAAATGAAAATAAGGTAAACATTCTAATCACGAATGGGTTGGAGAGATTGTCTAAAATCTACTAAAATAATTAAATAATAATAAAATAACTAGAGAAGTAGCACAAGTTCTAGAACGTCGAAATCTTATCAAGTCCTAAACCTATGTTGAATGCTTACTTGTTCGGCTACATGATTTAACAAGCCTACACGCCTAGATGTTTATGCTCAGTAACTATTCTTAACAAGAGCACACACATAAACGACAAGCTCGTTAAATCAAATAACACATAAATAATACTTTTACGAATGATCTACCATATGCACGCCATGGTCGAACAATCTGGCCCATTATGGCTCTTAGATTATTTAAACGAACTAGACGTTAATCAATCGGCAAATTTTATTATTCAATCAATGTGCACAAGTTAAAAAGTCACACATTCAACACAATTCGAGATAAGAATCAAAATCTCCAAACTTAGGTGGATGAATTATCTCATGTTTGAATTCAAATTAACGTTAACACAATACAAGAAACACGACATCGAATAACAATAATAATTGAAAAATGAAAGCTTACCATTGTTTCAGGAATCATAAGAGTTAAATCCCAATGTATTCGGCGCTAACGATTCAAACACGAGTGATACGAAAATGACGGAGAAAGATCCTGCAAACTATATTTACAAGAGTGTTTTTTTTTTTTTTTTTTTTTTTTTTTTTNCTCAAACTGTTCTTCACATTTTCCAAGATTTCTCTATCATCTAGCACGAGTCCCCATAACTATTTATTCAAAACGAGCATAAAAATGTCCAGATTAAATTGTGTAACGTCCCTCAATCGCGGCGTGACCACCTTCGCACCATGAAGGGTGCTAGAAAGCTGGAACAACTGCTCTTTACGTCAGGCGCAACTGATGAAGAATAAAGTTTGGCCTCCGAGAATGCACGTGGTCGAGGGCCGGGACGACTTGAGAAGGCTGGACAAGGGGCTGAAATTGGCTGCGTGAGGCTTGTAGACCCGACGAGACCACGCAAATACGTAGGATGGTGCACGAGTCGATGGGTAAGACAATGCGTATGGCAGCATGAGCGCATACACAAGGCCAAACGGCAACACTGGTACCAGACAACGGATAGACAACGCAAGTGGGAAGCTCAGTTAGTCGACGCTCGCTGGGTCAAGTGCGAGCAGGCAGCACGATTGGTCGAAGCTCGCGGGGTGGATGCTCGTAAAGAGGTCGACGCTTACATGATCGAACACAAACGGATCGACTCTTGCAAAGATTAGTGACACGACTCGTGTAGATTAGTGATACGACTCGTGTGACATCACACGATCTGTCACACGACTCGTGTGACTTCACACGACAATGGTTGAGTGACACGAGTCATGTTGGTAATATTAAGACTTTTGCTACGGCATTTTGACATGACTCGTGTGGATTTGTGACACGAGTCGTGTGACGTCACATGATCAGTCACACGAGTCGTGTGGCATCACACGACTCGTGTGGTTAAGTAACACGAGTCGTGCAAGTTTGTGATTGAATTGAAAATGTAGTATAGCATTTGGAAATGGATGAAATAAAATGAACTAACAACAAATAAAATAAATAATAAAACAACTAAAGCAAGCGTCGACCATCGAAATGGAATTACAGTAAAATAAAAAAAAATTAATTATGTTTACCAATAAAATCCAAAAACAACATTCATTACATCATTGTTGTGCCCTGTCCAATCCGCCTTACCTAGGGCCAACGTATTTACAAAACGCGCCGCCAAATCAGGATCAGCACTCTCGCATTCTCGCAGGTGGTCTGATGTAATGGCTTGGTAACGATTCACCTACTACACGAAAAAGACGAATTAAAATTGTAATGCCCCGTTTATTTGTGGATTGTTTGGGATTTATTTTTATTATTTTTATTATTTTTATTTGCTATTATTATTGTTATTATTAATTGGTAATTATATTTATATTTTACTTTATTGAATGCCAATATAATTAATTATTTGTCAAATGTGATTAAGTGCTAATTGTGATTGTCTAATTGTTTAGATTGATTTTTGTGATTTATTAAATTATTAATGTGAATAAATGTGTAGGTGATAATGTGTAAAATATGTATATTTAATATTTTTCGATTTATTTTTATCGCGCGTTTGCCTTCGGAATCGAGCCCGATAATTTTGTTGTAATCGAATCGGGCCTGAATATATCTGTTAAATTTTTATTTGAGCCCGTGAGCTAATTTTTTGTTGTCCCAACCGGCCCAAATCTTATTGGCCCAAATTTCTCGGGCCCGGCCCGACAGATTTTCTTCCCCTCTTTGTTTTTCACGTGTAGTCCTTGTCTTGGACAACAAGGAATTTTGTTATTTTCCCAAACCTAATACATACGTGTATATATATGTATATATATACATATCAATCGTTTTTGGCCAAAACAATCCCACAGCCTCCATCGTTTTCTCGTGAGATTTTCTTTTCGAACGACCATCATCACCATCGTCCCTCACCATCCGTTGTCATCATCCCTCATCGTCATCACCTCCTTCTTTCACCATCATCAACCTCGTCACCATCGCTCATCATCCTCGCTGCTCGCCATCATCTCGCATCACCTTCGTCGTCATCATCCTTGGAGCTTTCTCCGGCGACCGAACCAGTCCGGCGAGTTGCAGAAGCCACCATCGCTGATCCTCTTCGCACCGCGCGCAGGCCCTCCGCCGTGACCAGCAGCAACGCCAGGCGACCTCCTCTGCAAACGACGACCCCCAGCAGCGAGCCTTCGACGTCGAAATCTCCTCGGTCCGCCACAGCAACGTCACCGGCGAGTTCATCCCCCTCCGACCGCTCCCCGATCGCTGTTCGTGGATTTCCGGCGAGCTCGATTATTCTCCGAGCAGCGACGTCCGGCGACTTCCCGACGAGCCCGTGAATCAGCAGCAGCGAACTTTCTCCTCCCGTGCGACGGCCCTTCTCTTTCCGGCGAGACGCGAGAATCCGTCGAGCCCCGTTCGTGTTCGTCCGTTTTTCGTTTGATTCCCGAGAACGGTACAAAGGCTCGATCCCGTCTCGTTTTTATCGATTATGTCATTTATGAATATGTATGATTTGCGTGACATAAATATTATACGTTAATGTGTTCGTTATGATTTTACGTGAGAAGTATGATTTTATGTGTTATCGTATGTGTTCGGATCTCTTCAATTTTCTCGAAAATTGAACGAGACCTCGAAAGTCATGTGGGTCCGTGGATAATGGAACAATGTCGAGCCCTTGGTCTTATGGAAAGGCCTCGGACGATAATTTGTGTGTTGTGATTTAATTTTCGAGTTGTCGAGCCTTATTGTCGCTGTTTTGATGTTCGAATTTTTAAAAATAGCTCGCTACTCGAAACGACGTGAAATTTTGTGAGATGTGTTATCTGTTCGTTTCCTGCCTTGTGTAAAATTTTCATAATTTTTGGAGACCTGTAGCTATTTTTAATAATTAAATTGTTTTCTGTCCAGAAAATTGTTAAATGCATAATAAATTCATACTTGTCTGAAATGAGCTGAAATTCGAATATGTCATGCCTCTGTGACCTATATGTGTTGTGTTAAATTTTCAGAATTTTTGGAGTTGAATTGGTATGGGTAATATTTTATTTATCGATTCTGCAGAAAGGATGTTTTAATTTTTAAAAATCGGATATTGCATAGAAAATTCTGAAATTTTACTGGGAGTCATATTTTAGGTGTTTGATCATGTTGGTAAAATATGAAAATTTTCAGAGTCCGTTTGGTTTCAGTTTGGATTTAAATTCAATAAACTGCTGTTTCTTGTTTGAGTTTTTAAAAATAGGAGCAGTTATTGTTTAAGGCTGAAAATTTTATAAGTGAACTTTGGCATACTGAATGTTGCTGTGTAAAATTTTAAGGTTCAAATTCATTCACTAAATTTGAGTATGGATTAATGTGCCCTTTTTGCTGAATTACTTTTCGAATTTTATAAAATAGGGTATTTTTAGTTTAAAGCTGAAACTTTGTGATTTTACATGTTTCTAGGAGATGAAATTTTGTATAAATTTTCAGAGCTTAATTCGTAGGATACCTTGACCTTCTATTTTTCACGCGATTAAATGATTTTAATTTTTGAGTATAATTGTTATGTGGAATTTGAATCGACTTGGTTTTTGGTTTTTATGTGAGTTTGATTTGGTCAAACCTTCGATGGATTTTTGTGAACTCCCTTAAGTGTTTTGGTTGAGTTTAGTGCCGAGTCTTAGTGTTCCACATCCACAGGATTTCACGAACTACTTAGTCGGATCGAGTTCGACTAGGTCTGTCTTGTGATTTCCAGTTTAAGTCGAGATAGATTCTGATTGTAGGATCTTGACATCGTGTAGGTGTCTAGAGGTGTTGATCTTGCCTTAGTACGAGATTTGTGACTGTGGAACGTGCTGCTATCAGGTGGGTACATTTATGATGTATTCCATATTTATCGCACTCCTTATTTCGTGTAATGCTTTCTTTTGAAAATTATTGTATGCATGAGAACTCTAGTCTAAGTGTCCCGAACGATAGTGCCTTTGACGAATGCATAACAGTGAGAGGTCACCTGCCCGTTGTATCCGGGAGGCGACGCCCTGATCCGTGTGAGTTTCGGGGGGGAAAAACATCTCCACTGTCTCCTGGAAAACATCCATGATCCGTGAGTAGTTTGGGGTGGACTCCCATGATCCGTGAGTGGTTCGGGGTGGGGGAAATTTTCCAGTTACGGCCTTGCCGATGTTTGGTCGGAAGGTTGTTGTATGTACATAGGAGGTTTGCGATAGGGCCGGGTAGGGGGTTTAGACTGTTGGATTCTATGCATACTGATAATTGTGTTACTGCTTTTTTTTAAAATAATTATGCGGGATAACTGTGCGATAAAGGTGAGCTAGTTGGTTGCTCACCCCCATTATTTTCTTTGTTGTTTTCTCTCTTCCTTTGTTTTAGGTTGAGTCGAGCTGGAGGCGGTGGCGTAGGACGAGCGAGATGGTGGTCACTGTTTGATGATGTATTATGCTTCCGCCTGTTGATGATTTGTTGAACTGGAACTTGACTTGAATGATTTTCCCGCTTGGATTTAGATATTTAATTATGTGTTTATATCCCTGCTTGATTTCGTATACTGATTATGTGTTGTGCATGAACTTGTTACTTATTTTGTTGCTTTCAAATACTTTGGTTTATTTATTTATTTGCCTTCGGACTATGTTTGATTTTCGTTTGAACCTGGATTTCATGCTAGTCGTTCGGGAATGAGTTTGAAATGTATGATTTATGAGATTGTCATTTTCATAGCTCGAGCATGTGTAGGTTCATTGGATTGTTTGATTGAGTGTGTTTATTTGTGGTGGTTAATAAGTAGCGCCCGTTTCTCGATAAATGTTTTAATTTATATTTAAAAAAAAAAAACTCTGATTTTTATTAAATAAATACGGTAAATTCTTGAAATTAAAACGGGGCGTTACAGTTTGGTATCAGAGCCAGTCTTGCTTTTCTGTAGACTGGTTCATTTGTGATTAAGTGTTTAATGATCATTCGGCCACTCGCTTCGTCTCGCCGCGCCAGCTCAAGGTATGAGTTTATTTGCTTTGATTATTGGGAATGACGTGATTATGGTTTGTTCTTTTTATTGGGGCTTAGGAATTTACCCACCGTTTATGTGGACTTGAACTCTAGTGGTGTAGAGTTAAGTGCCGACTTTAGAGATGTTTGATGTGAGTTTTTCGGGTTGGTGTTATCGAGTTAAGTTCGGTCTATAGCAGTGCTCTCGTTATGAGCTTCTGTTTAGTGCCATCGAGTGAGAATCATTCGTAAGCTATCTCGAAAGAGAAGGCTTAAGTAAACGGAACAGACAAACGAAGAAGTCCCGGGTGTGTGGATTATTCGGAAGTCTGTGACTATTATGGTTTGAACTATTAGACGCGTGTAGAACCCGGTCAATGAGAATCGGGAGTGGAGTCTAAGTGTCGATTTCATGTTGATGATCCGACCACTTGCGCTTGTAGATTCGTGGATATCAGCTAATGGCTTATTTTTTTTTCCCTTGTTATTAATTGTTCGTTTCTATCCGTTCATTTTTTCGTTAGTTCGTATTGTGGAATTCTTCGTGGGTGTTAGAACTCTGTTGTTGAGTTATTGATACCCTCTTCTTTTGTTATTTTCGGTTGAGTTGTTATCGAATAAATTCGAGCCTTGATTTGTCATCTGAACCTTCATTCCGTGATTGTCGTTCTTTTAAGAGTTGGGTTTGGAAAACCTCTTTTTGAAAACCTTTCATTGATGACTGTTTAGTCGCTGTTTTGACCCCTTGAACTCGGTCGAAGGGCTTTGAACTCTTCTGATGAGTTAAAGTTCTATCTCTTATGTTTCATCTTGAGCAAGAACCAAGTGATTTTTGATTGTATGCTGGTGGATGTGGCCAAAGTTCTTCGTGAGCGCGTCCAATTTTGTTGGTTTTTTTCGATCTTGTATGTGATCTGTTTTCATTGTTGTTTCTGACCCCTGAAATCCCGTCGTCTCTTGTTGTAACCTTCTTGTAAATTTTAGATCAGCCTGTTTCCGTTCATGAGGAACAGGAATCGCGTGTTTGTTATTTTCCTTTATTTATCGATAATTGTGCCGGAAATCCGATCGTTGCATAGTCATTTTCTCGTGTAAATCGCAGCAGTTGGAGTCTTTTATTTTTGCTGTTTTTGGCATGCTTCTGGTAATCTGGGAACCTCGACGTCTTCATGCGAATTGTAGTTTGCCTCTTAGGATCCAAATGGCGTAGATTCATTCAAAGGGATGCGTTCAAGATATGAACTTCGTGCAGTCAGATTCTGGAAATTTGCAGCAAATATTAACATGCGAGTTTGATCCGTTTTCAACCCTTTAACCTACCGTTCACGCCTTTGCTACCCGAGTGCTATTCCTTTGTCCTTGATTACTACCTTTCGCTTAGTAGTCAAGTTTGAATTGTATTTCGTGACCTATTCTTATTATTTGACTTTCGTTCCGTGACAAATTCGCTTGATTTTCTTTTCCTTGCGGAGAATTCTGGGATGGAGTTGAGCATCGAATTTCAGTTTCTATTGATTCTTATCTGATATCGAACCCTGTGCAGTGGCGTTGCTAAGTCGATGCAAAGGTCGACTTGAGAGTACCTTAGCCTCGAGATAGACCGCTATCAATTACCTTTCGTGATCTATTTTTAACGTTGAACCGAAGTGGCGTGCGTGAGAATCTTTTAAGGAGGGTAGTCGAGACTGATGCAGAGCCGTTTTTGTTTTCGTGTTGTGTCCATCGTGAATTCTTCGAAGCTCCCGTTCTTCTCCCTTCGGAATCTCAAGAGTGACTCTTGTATTTCTTTGACTTTTGGCAACCCTCTGAAAACTCTAGTATTTGATTTTGTTTGGAGTCTTCATTTGAGAAATTGCAACCTTATATACGAATTAAGGCAAGTACTTTCGTTTTACTGCTTGTCTTATATAGTTTTCTTTCGATTTTTGGTGATGCCTTTTCAGTCTGGGTACTTCATTCATACCCGGATCGAATAGTCGTGTTTATTTCTGTTATCGTTGATGACCTATATTCGAGGCGCGATCGAGACGAATTAACCAAGGAGGCTTCGTGATGAGATTCGGGAGCGTGAAAATCTTAGCAGCGTAGAAATTGAGCTCGTATAAGACTGCCGGCACGATTTAGCTACCGTGGATAGAGCTAACGTGACGGCCGACACTTTTAGTCGGAAGAGTCATGTGAGCTGATCAACTGCATTGTTCGGCAACGACCGCTGAGTTGGGATTATTCCTAGCTGAGGATACCGATATTCGATTCTTTAGGAGATTTCTCCGCATCTCTAGTGTTCG
The DNA here is from genome assembly GCA_008636005.1 of Striga asiatica. NCBI lineage: Eukaryota > Viridiplantae > Streptophyta > Magnoliopsida > Lamiales > Orobanchaceae > Striga > Striga asiatica. Next base: position 137,601 of record BKCP01008959.1, on the reverse strand, counting down.
ATACCTGCTTGATGATGTCTTTGTTGAACCCTAATGTTTGTCGATTTGAAAGTTTTGAGAAAACCTTTCCTTTCGAGCTACATGAGATAGTGTGAACCTTGAGTTAGAGTAATTCTTTTCTGTACCTCGAACCGAACGCCGACGCTGACTGGGTGTAGTCACGCAAAATGGTGGTCGAGCATGCGATCCCGTGCTGAGAGACGTGAGGCACTGCAGGGCCGATCGTTGACTAGCACGATAGCTGCAGCCACCATCACCAACGCATGAGCCAGCGTGTGGCTGAAATCTTGACCCTGCAGCTGTTCTCCGAACAGATGTAGGCACACGTCCCAGCGCCCCGCTTATGCAGCGCCTGTGTGTATAGCATCTCTCGGGAGACAGTGCATTAAACCTCGGACTGGCTATGTCCTTTTAGATCATTATTATGGGATCGTCGAGCATCCCTATTTGAGAGTCAGTTTCTGCGATAGAAATTGTTTTCGAATGTCTAGTCGATACTTCCTAAACCGCATACGAGCTGTTACTCGTGTCGGTAAGGAATGAAGCTGTGTCGATGATATCAAGCAGAACCGTGGCTTCTGTAGGTATCAGTGTTGAGTTTGTGGTATTGTTGTTGCTTGTTTAGCCTGTTGTATGGGATTCTGTGGCGGTCCGCTTGATACGGACGCCCGAATCACATTGGGATCGTGGGCAAGTTGTCAGCGTGACCCGGGCACGAGACTGAACTTGACACCGCGTAGAAACCCAAATAGTTATGCGTTTAGGGCATGCTGTCGAGACCCTGAGAGACTGGTTATGAGTCTGGTGTACTCGATGGGTGTGTCGTGTGGAATTTATTACCATAAGAAAATGCGCTTATAGCAATGGCTATGAGTGACGATCTTGGTGGTACCGTACGAGGTTCTGAGTACGGAAAGAGGCGTTGTATGCCTCGAGTTCTGGGAAGAGAGAGGAAGTATCAACCCCATATGTTGGTACTTTCATGATTCTCGACCGAGTCGACGTCTTAGCCTGACGGTTGACCTCATCACCGGAGCTTGCAAGAGTGCACGACCTGTTCGGTGCCTCGTGGAGAGGGGACATGTGCGTGACTCTAGGCACGAGGCGATCTTTGACGAGCTGCATGTGGGCAGAACCTTACCTTTGATGAGGTACCGGTGACCTACTGGATTGACGAATCCAGCAGGGAGAGTCCGGAAGAGGTACTCGTCAAAGTCCGGCGGGGTAACCATGGCTAGTTCGGTGTGACTTGGTAGAGTGGGAAAATTCGGATGGAGTATCCGAGTTTAGTGGTGTGAGCTTCTCTCTTGTGTCAGTTGTCCTGTTGGGATGATTTTCTTGGATTTCCGGGGACGGAAATCGTTTAAGGAGGGTAGCCTGTAATGCCCCGTTTATTTGTGGATTGTTTGGGATTTATTTTTATTATTTTTATTATTTTTATTTGCTATTATTATTGTTATTATTAATTGGTAATTATATTTATATTTTACTTTATTGAATGCCAATATAATTAATTATTTGTCAAATGTGATTAAGTGCTAATTGTGATTGTCTAATTGTTTAGATTGATTTTTTGTGATTTATTAAATTATTAATGTGAATAAATGTGTAGGTGATAATGTGTAAAATATGTATATTTAATATTTTTCGATTTATTTTTATCGCGCATTTGCCTTCGGAATCGAGCCCGATAATTTTGTTGTAATCGAATCGGGCCTGAATATATCTGTTAAATTTTTATTTGAGCCCGTGAGCTAATTTTTGTTGTCCCAACCGGCCCAAATCTTATTGGCCCAAATTTCTCGGGCCCGGCCCGACAGATTTTCTTCCCCTCTTTGTTTTTCACGTGTAGTCCTTGTCTTGGACAACAAGGAATTTTGTTATTTTCCCAAACCTAATACATACGTGTATATATATGTATATATATACATATCAATCGTTTTTGGCCAAAACAATCCCACAGCCTCCATCGTTTTCTCGTGAGATTTTCTTTTCGAACGACCATCATCACCATCGTCCCTCACCATCCGTTGTCATCATCCCTCATCGTCATCACCTCCTTCTTTCACCATCATCAACCTCGTCACCATCGCTCATCATCCTCGCTGCTCGCCATCATCTCGCATCACCTTCGTCGTCATCATCCTTGGAGCTTTCTCCGGCGACCGAACCAGTCCGGCGAGTTGCAGAAGCCACCATCGCTGATCCTCTTCGCACCGCGCGCAGGCCCTCCGCCGTGACCAGCAGCAACGCCAGGCGACCTCCTCTGCAAACGACGACCCCCAGCAGCGAGCCTTCGACGTCGAAATCTCCTCGGTCCGCCACAGCAACGTCACCGGCGAGTTCATCCCCCTCCGACCGCTCCCCGATCGCTGTTCGTGGATTTCCGGCGAGCTCGATTATTCTCCGAGCAGCGACGTCCGGCGACTTCCCGACGAGCCCGTGAATCAGCAGCAGCGAACTTTCTCCTCCCGTGCGACGGCCCTTCTCTTTCCGGCGAGACGCGAGAATCCGTCGAGCCCCGTTCGTGTTCGTCCGTTTTTCGTTTGATTCCCGAGAACGGTACAA
>BKCP01008959.1:87598-133593 GCA_008636005.1 Striga asiatica | reverse complement strand
ATATATATATATATATATATATACATATATATATATATATAGATATGTATATACATATAGATATGTATATATGATGACATATATATATGATGACATATAGATATGTATATACATATATATAAGATGTGGTTCAAATGAGAACCAAGTCCTAGCGTGAGAACCGTGAGAACCGCTATTTATAGTTGTATGTAGTGCTATGATTTATTGTGTTTTAGTGCTATTTTTAACATGGATCTATTTTCTTAAAAATAGCAACACAATTTATATTAGCATTTGTAAAAATGATAGCACCATGTGATATTAAAAATAGCATTATACACAATAAAACATAGCATCAAATACGGTTCTCACACCAGGACTAGTTTTTATTTGAACCACTCCCTATATATATATATATATATATATGAAAAGAATATTGTAATGAAAGAACATCAACTAAAATTATGTAAACGACTTGCATAATCGATATTTGGCGCGCGTAGGGACCCCGTGCTCGTCCAGCAGACTGTCACCAAGATAATAGGATGAAAAACCTGAGCGTACCATACCGAGTACTCCTCGTGGGCCTCCCTTGGATCACGTGTGGAGGGGGTGCACACAGACACGTTGGCACACGCCACTATTGGGAACCGGTACTAGTTATCTTCTACAGCAGTATCAACATGCTCAACCTTGTAGAGCCAAGACTCCCAAGCACGTACTGCATTGTATGGATGGATGATGCGGGGAGGGATAGTCTAGACGAAGTCCAGCTGACGCAAAAACCGCACAGGCATGTACAGCTCCACAATATTGCGGTACCTAAGGCATCAGAAATAAAGGGTCCTAGGCTACATCGCATTTGGGTTGCGGCCGTATGGCAACCAGTTCACCTGTTCACAATTACATAAAAACATTTATTAAAACAAAGCTATTATTCAAAATAACATTTTAACTAAATTTAAATAAAATAACTTAACGTACCTCGGCGGTGGTGAGAGTGTAAAGGCGCCAACGGAGAGAGGTGAGACGATGATCATTCCTCTCTGTCACCCCTACGTTCCACGAGCGAGACAGTGCGACACAGTCAGGACCGATGGGCAGACGCTCTCGCAGGGGTCGAAAGCTGGGGAAGTAATCGTATATCTAGGACTGTAAAAGAGTTAAGCAGCCAGACAGTCCCTGTGCGCCACCCCTGTTGTCAATACCTAACTGTTTGTACAAGTAAGCCAGTGCAGCCGATCCCTAGAAGTAAGTCCCAACCTTACTCTTATCATTGTTGTAGCAAATTATATTTTTACCGAGACCGGGATGACTCCCGACCTCGGGACGATCTCTCAAGGAAGACGGTTAAGAATTCAGCTTTGGTATCGATTACACAGAAAAAGAAAATAATTTCTAAACACTCTAATCAGATAAGGCGATTGAAATAATTATCAACTAAGAAATAATAAAAAGCATGAATCTACTTAAAAATATAAATGAAACGATGAAAAAAAGCAAGGGAGTATGGGATAATTAATTCAAGTTCTTTTAGCAAAATCGGGCAATTAATTGTTCGGTTCGAGATTGACACTCTTGCTTAAACATCTAGCGGTTCGCTTCTGATAGATCTACTCTCAGATCTAGAGTAAACCGGTGGTAATGAGCTCCGATCTGTCTGAATCGCCTTCGAACCGTTGCTAGACCGCCGTAAACACCTGCAAGAGCTCAACGTCGGAAGTGTTTCCAGTGTAGAGCCTCCGACGCTCAAGTCAGTAAGTGAAAGAGATGAAGAAGGTTGCTCTGAGAGAGCAGCAGCAGGAGAGGAAGTGTATGGAATGAATGGAAGTTAGGGTTTAGGGTTACCTCACATCCTTTATATAGGAGGAAACACTTACATGAAGTACCCAAAATGCCATGGTCGACTTACTTGAAATGTCCGAAATGCCCCGGTCGGTTCGTCTTCTCTTTCTTCTTAGTCATCACAAGATTCTTTCTTATCCATTAAAGAATGTGAGGCTTCTAGAGATACTGCAAGTGTCCTGAGTCGTCGTTATGTTTTCGGTCTCGAGGCTCGAGAGTCGACCTCGAGCACCTGGAGGTCGACTTAGGATCATATGCATATTCAAAGGCTACGCTTGTTCGTCTTCTGGGTGGAAGTCGATTTCTGGAGTCGACTGCGTGAGGTCGACTTTGAGGATGCCGACTTTACTTAAGGACTATGCAAGGATGTCGACTTTAATGTCATCCAGTCATCATGTGGACGACTTAAACCGCCATTTGGGTCGAGTAACAAGTGTTTGGACCGGGAGTGAATTTGGTGGTCAACTATCTTTTGGGTCTCGTTTATTATTCTCCTCACGACATTGAAATCACTCGAGATATTTTTTCATCGATTCGAGACAGTTGTCCTGGCTTAATTCCAGTTGTAATGCCATGCTCGAGTTATTGCGTTAATAACTCTCGTAACCTGGTCGAGCTATACCTCAATCCCTCATGATTATTTTTTGGATAAGTCTGACATTCTTTTTTAATTTCAAATTTCGAAGCGGCGCATGTGACTTCAATTTCCGTCTCTTCGAATTCCGCACCCCATCGTGATCGTTAGATCTTATCTTGATCGACGACCAATATTTCATTACTTAAGTATATAAACAGTTCTCCTTTGTGAAACACATCACTTTTAACGCTCTCAAACCCTCGAACTTTCTCAATCCCTTCCAGTTTTCCGGCAACCGCAGCGTTCTTCGGCTTCACCGGCGTCCATATCTCAGCAACTTCGGATCTTCACCTTTCAAGTCATCATGTGTAAGTTCTTGTTTCCCTTTCTTGTTCTCTGCATATTTGTCATCTTTCTGGGTTTTCAATTTCGAAGTTTATGTGTGTTCTTCGTGTTCTTCGAACTTTTTTTATAAATTCAGTACTTAATCCTTCATGCGCATGTTTTGTTTTGTTTTCTTGTTTGTATCTTGTCACACGTCGACTTTCTATACGAAATCGACTCTCGCACTTTCCTCCAAGTCAATTTTTGTTGACATGGCAGCTATCATTTTATTAAGTCGATTTCGACTTAGTTTTGTCTAACCTTATCACGTCTTCTCGTCTTTATATTAACAAAAGTCGAGCATGTTCGCGATCTTCATTTCTAGCCGATTTGCGATGGCTAGTTTGTTTTCAAATCGGCCTTTTCCTCTCGCTCTATGTCGAGATTTTTAGCAAGTCGATCTATCCGCTATGTTGAGCATGTTAGCCTTCTCTTCCTGCACCTTGTTCATCTTACTGATCTCGACTTTTCTTTTTCAAATTTTCTAGCTTCCAATTCTGACTCTTCATCTGATAGCGTTGAGCGCCTAATCGATGAGGGTCCTCAGTCGTCTGATTCGGTACAAGTGGTCGACTTTAGGCTAGCCGATGAATCATCGAGTTCTTCCTCTTCCGACGCTTCTCGTCCCCACATCGACTAGAACGAATACGATCGGGCTCTAATATCTGGTGGCTTGGTAGAGGTCTCGAAGATTCCCTCTCGAAAAGATTCTCCTTGTCTCGATCTTATTCCTCGAGGTATTCCTCTTAGGTTCTTAGATATTCCTGTATATAGAATGAGTCCAGTTCCTTTACCAATAATTGCTCTTCCTGTCGAGCCCCAAAGTGTTGTATCAATAGCGTGTCCGTTAGCCAAAGTAGCTGTTTTGAATCCTTTCTCTTATGCCCCTGCAGCCGAAGTCGAGGGCTTCAAAGCGTTCAGCGGGCTTCCTTCGGATTGAGAGTTGGTCGTCCCCGGTCGCGATGACAATTTTGCTCGCCCTCCCTTCGACTGTTATACGTATTTTATAGATCAAATAATGGTCGGCCTTCGCTTTCCCATTCAGCCTGAACTCCTGTTGATTAGTGACTTGTACAATGTGCCCATAAATCAGTTTTCTTCTAATGCAATTCGCATCATGATCGCGTTCATAGTCGTCTCCAGAATAAAACTACACTTCTTCTCGCCAGAATTCTTCTTTTACTACTATAGCTATAGCTCATAAAGGGCACCCATTGTCTTGGTCGTCGGGCTGGTGTCACTTTCCTTGATGATCGCCTGTCAAACGTGACTAAGTGGAAGTCGAAATATGTTTTCATTCAATTCGCTGTCGGCATGTATCCCTATGTGAATAATTAGATTACCTCCAAAAGTCAAGCAAAAGAAACGACCCCGCTCCGATCAGTTTGCCATGCTGTAAATAAAGTCAATAAGCACACTTACCGTGCTCGACATTTGATCAGGAAGAAATCCCTTCTTAACCATATCCGTATCGTTATCGATGAGGATCTTCCTCGTCTTGACGACCCGGGTAAGTTGGCTTATGTTCTTTTTGTTATTTGCTTCATTTGGTATGTGGTTCTCAACTTTCTTTTTTTTTAGAGTATTTATGTTGACGTTGCTAATTATTTTCATCGTGTCCTTGTTGTAGATTCCGTTCTTTCTCGTTTCGAGAATGTGAAGCCAAAGGCCGACAAGAAATCTGCCGGTCGACCTGGTTCCCCGAAGAAGCCCGAAGGTGGCTCTGGGTCAGGAGTGAAAGGGGTAGCAGTCGTCAGTCGAAGGTTGTGCTCCCATCCTCGGGTCAACCGCAGAAAGCGTCAGGCTCGCGTTCCCGAAAGAGGGCCCAGGATGAGGCCGACTTCACCCTGGTGCCCGACTCACACAAGCGCCGTAAGAGTAAGGATAAGGGGAAGTTGGCTGAGAATCTCTCATCCCCTTCTGCCGGCCTCGAGAAGATCACTCTCGAGAGGCCACCTCGTCTCTGGGATCATCCACATCCGCACGAGATTTCTAAATATCTCGACTCCGTCATCCCTGTAGCTGATAAGACTCGCGCCGACCGTGATCCTTATGATCGTGTCAATCGCGCTCTACTATGCTTTTCTCGAGTAATTATCCTCGACTTTGCTTCAGTCGATTTTGCTTACTTAGTTCTAACTCTGTACTTTCGTGGTTTACTTTTTCTTTTTAGTTTAAGGCATATATGATGCCCACTCTTCTCGAGAAGTCCAGTTCGCCCGACTCGAACATCCATACTTACAAGAAAAAGTATGAAGATCAAACCCTCGAGCTTGAGAAGAAAGATGACGACCTCGCGGCCGCCAAATGCTATAATCTTGAAGCTGAGAACCGAGAAAGCCGCGATTCAAAAGAAAGTCGACCGCCTGCGAGGCAACCTTGAGAAAGCTTCTGACGACCTTATGGCTGAGAGAGAGGTGGGCCTCGAGGAGGGACGGAGGTCCTTTCTCAAGTCTCCCATTGGGTCCGTCTTCCTCGAGACCTATCGTCGCAAGGCTGTCGAGGCGTTCTGCAACTCTTCCGCTTTCCTTAACAAGCTCTGCCCAGCAACTCTCCAATACTTGGAGCATACCTTTGCCGCGTGGGAGTCGGCTTTGAAAGGGACGGGGTTTGCCAATAAGCTTGACCAAGAAGAGGTCAAGCATTCTTTGCCTTTCCCAGCCGGGTACACAGGTGATGAATCGCTCCCCGACGACTAAGGCCATACGCGAGGGTTGAGTGGTCAGCTCGAGGTTCCTCCCACTCCCTTGGACGGTCTGACCGGATTAGTCAGTCCAAGTGGGGCGGATTACGAGGAGTCTCCCGCTGTCGAGGAGCGTGAAGAGGCGATCGAGAAAGTGATTGAGAATGAGCCGAGAAAAGAGGCTGCGCCTGCCGAGAATGCTGAGAAGCCGGTCGAGGGGAATGCGGATGATGATGTTGAAAAAACTCATACGGTTGTTGCCGAAGATGATGGTGAGGAGAAAAAATATGATGCTGAATCCTAGATGTGTTTGTTGCTGTTTGCATTTGCTTTTTTTTTTTAATGTACTGGTCGTTTGACCAAGTTATGATGTGTTTGTTCCCGACCCACGTAGGTTGCTTTTGTAATGGGTCGGGACAACTTTGTATGGATCATTCTTTATCAATATAACCAATCGCTTTCCTATCGCTTTTACTTTGTGCCTTTTCATTTCTTTTGTTTGCCTGTACCGCGTAAATGCTGCGATTTCTTAATGTCGACACTCATGTTGTGTCATGTCAACGTCCTAATGTTGAGATGTACCTTTTCATGCTATTATCTTCTCCTAACCCTTCTTGCGAGCTGGTCGAAGTCGAGCCACGATTTTAGTAGCTTCATAGCTTATACACGTAAGTTTTTCAACTCATCTTCTCCCGACCCTGCTTGCGAGATGGTCGAAGTTGAGCAATGATTTTAGCAGCTTCGTAGCTGATAAACGCAAAGTTTTTCAACTCGTCTTCTCCCAACCCTTCTTGTGAGCTGGTCGAAGTCGAGCAAAGATATTAGCAGCTTCGTAGCTGATAATTGTAAGTTTTTCAACACGTCTTCTCCCAACCCTTCTTGCAAGCTGGTCGAAGTCGAGCAATGATTTTAGCAGCTTCATAGCTGATAAACGCAAAGTTTTTCAACTCGTCTTCTCCCAACCCTTTTTGCAAGCTGCTCAAAGTCGAGCTTCGTAACTTATAATCACAAGTTTTTCAACTCGTTTTATCCTAACCCTTCTTACGAGCTAATCGAAGTCGAACAATGATTTTAGCAGCTTCGTAGCTAATAAACGCAAAGTTTTTCAACTCGTCTTCTCCCAACCGTTCTTGTGGGCTGGTCGAAGTCGAGCAAAGATAATAGCAGCTTCGTAGCTGATAATCGTAAGTTTTTCAACTCGTCTTCTCCCAACCCTTCTTGCGAGCAGGTCAAAGTCGAGCAATGATTTTAGCAGCTTTGTAGTTGATAAACGCAAAGTTTTTCAACTTGTCTTCTCCCAACCCTTCTTGCGAGCTGGTCGAAGTCGAGCAAATATATTAGCAGCTTCATAGCTGATGATCATCAGAACTTCATTGTCGTGGTTGCATCAGTTGGATGTGTAAGTAGCTTCATAGCTATCTCGATATTCCTTGTGCAGATTGTTTTAAGTTGGTTGCATAGCATATATGAGATTGCATTCGAAAGTTACAACTTCATAGTTGTAAGATTCATAGCTTATTCGAGATTCCACTCAAAAGTTACAACTTCGTAGTTGTGTTAGTAGACTTTGTCGTCGTAAGATTCATAGCTTATTCGAGATTCCACTCAAAAGTTAGAACTTCGTAGTTGTGTTAGTCGACTTCGTAGTCGTAAGCTTCATAGCTTATTCGAGATTTCACTCGAAAGTTATAACTTCGTAGTTGTGTAGTCGTAAGCTTCGTAGCTTATTCCAGATTCCACTCGAAAGTTACAACTTCGTAGTTGTGTTAGTCGACTTCGTAGTCGTAGGCTTCCTAGCTTATTCAAGATCCCACTCGAAAGTTACAACTTCGTAGTTGTGTTAGTCGACTTCGTAGTCGTATGCTTCATAGCTTATTCGAGATCCCACTTGAAAGTTATAACTTCGTACTTGTGTTAGTCGACTACGTAGTCGTAAGCTTATTCGAGATTCCACTCGAAAGTTCAACTTCGTAGTTGTGTTAGTCGACTTCGTAGTCGTAAGCTTCATAACTTATTCGAGATTCCACTCGAAAGTTAAAATTTCACAGTTGTGTTAGTCGACTTCGTAGTCATAAGCTTCGTAGCTTATTCGAGATTCCACTCGAATGTTACAACTTCGTAGTTGTGTTAGTCAACTTCGTAGTCGTAAGCTTCATAGCTTATTCGAGATTCCACTCGAAAGTTGCAACTTCGTAGTTGTTTAAGTTGATCGGCTTCATAGCCGTCTTGAAAATTTTGATTTTTCAGCTAATCGTAATAAAGTCGATATGTAAATGCAAGGCATAATTGAAGCATATGTAACGCCCCATTCTATTTTAAAGGATTTTCTGAATTTATTTATAAAAATCAGAGTTAATTTTTCGCAAATTCAATTTAAAATTTAAAACTCAAAGGGCGCTACTTAACTACCAAGAGCAATTTAACAAACATACAAACATATCAGATAGAACCTACATATGCAATACTAATAGTTAAACAAATAACCAAGCATTTATTAACTTCCAACACAATCATAAAACCCAAAACCTAAATCCAAGTTCAATCCGGCATTATCATTTTATCCAAATCTAAGCAGGAAATAAACAACATCAAAATGGCAATTCAACAATAGGCGGAAGCATATACAATAATAAAGCGTCAACCAATGACCATCACTCGTTCGTCTTTACGCCACCGCCACCAGCTCAGCTCAACCTAAAGAAAGGAAGAGACGACAACAACAGAAAAATAATGGGGTTGAGCATCACCAACAAGCTCACCTTTATCGCAAAGTTATCCCGTATAAAGATTTTAAAACAACATAACCACAGTATGCCTAGAATCCAAAGTCTAACCCCCTACCTGGCCCTATCGCAAACCTTCTATGTACATACAACAACCTTTCGGATATATCGACAAAGAAGTAACTGGAAACCTTCCCACCTCGAACTACTCACAGATCATGGGAGTCCCACTCCGAACTACTCACGGATCATGGGATCTTTTCCAGGAGACAGTGGAGCTATTTCCCCTCCCCCGCCCCTCCCCGAAACACACACGGATCAGGGTGTCCTCCTCCCGGATACAACGGGTAGGTGACCTCTCACTGTTTATGCATTCGTTAAAGGCACTACCAATAAGATACTTAGACTAGGGTTCTTACGCATACAACATTTTTCAAACGAGACCTTTATACGAATAAAGAATGCGATAATTATGGATACAACACAAATGTACCCACCTGTTTGAAGCGATAAATCACAAGTACGAGTCTCGAAAGCAGGTGAGTTCAACACCTCAAAACACCTACTGATATAGCCATATTATGATATACCGGCCCGAGTACTCTACACTCGACCGAGCAAATACTCAAGCTACCCGCACGTCGACATGTCCCAGTCGTCATGCCTAAATCGATACACCAAGAGTCAGTTCTTCACATAATGACCAAGAGAAAGGGCAAAATCCATGTAAGTCGACTCCTCGAGGTCGACTTCCTCCAGTCGACTCCAGAAGTTGACTTTCGCTTAAGAAAAACAAAGCGTAGCCTCCGAGTACTCATATGATCATGAGTCGACCTCTCAGGGCTCGAGGTCGACTTCTTGTGCCTCGAGGCAGAAAACATGATGACGACTCCTCACACTTGCAGCATATTCAGGGCTCTGATTTCTTCAATGGATAAGAAGGAATCTTGTGATGACTCAGCAACAAGGGGAGATGAACCAACCGGGGTACTACGAATATTTCACGTAAGTCCACCAGGGTATTTTAGGTACTTCAAGTAAGTGTTTTCTCCTATACAAAGGGGGGGCTGAGGTATCCCTAAACCCTAACTTCCATTCATTCACATTCTCCTCTATAGCTGTTGTTGCTCTCTCAGAGCAGCCTCTCTCCATCTCTTTCATATACTGACTTGAGCGTCGGAGGCTCTACGCCAGAAACACTTCCGACGTTGAGTTCTTGCAGGTGTTTATGGCGGTCTAGTAAAGGTTCGAAGGCGATTCAAGCAGATCTGAGCTCAAAACCACCGATTCTCTTCAGATCCATAAGTAGACCCATCATTTTGACGCCGTCTGTAAGGAGTTCTTGAAGGAATTAAGAGCTTTGCACCTAGCTCCGATCTGTTTCTGATGGCTGAGAAGGAAGGGTTGTAGAGGAACTTGAATGGGGAGTTTAGGGGAGCTTGGAAAGACAGGAGACCACCACCTCTCTCTACCCCTAGACCTCCAGTGATGCAGATGTTGAGACTACCACCATTTGGAGGACTTCCGCCGCCGAGGATGGATCTGGGTGGACAAACATCCATTACTCCACCCGGAGTGAAGATGCAAGTGTTGACCAAAGTAGGAGCAAGTTAATATTAAACCCTACTTCAGGCGTTGGAGAGAAGGAGCCAACGGATATGTCTCGACGTGAGGGAAAGCAAATCCATGAGGTGCCGGAGCAGACACAAACACAACCCTACGTCGAGGAGCAAACACTAATGATGACGAGGAGCGAGATGCAAAAGATGATCGCTGAAGCTGTGGCCGCCCAGATGAAGCAAGTGGTGCGAGTCGAGCAGAATTCGCGGGTCGAGCAAGTCGAGTAGAACCCCGCGGGTCGAGCAACAACCTCGCGTCGAACAGCAGGCTCAACCGAACGTGCAGCAAAATAGAAGGGCGGACGAGGAGGCAAGAGACGAGACATTGGAGCAGCTGTTGGCCCAGGTCCGCGACTTGCAGGCTCGAGTCGGTGGAAAGAAGAGTAGAAGGGCGAAGAAACATCAATTCTCACAACAGATCCTGAGGGCCGACTTACCCCAAGGCTTCAGGGAACTAAACATATGGTACGATGGCTCCACTGACCCGTCTCGACACCTGAGAAGTTTTGAGAACATGGCGGTGCTTCACCGCTATAGTGACCCTGTGCAATGTCGGGCTTTTTCTGACGACTCTGAGAGGGTCGGCTCAGGACTGGTTCCACCAACTACCAGCTGGGTCGATTAAGGATTTTGATGGTTTCAGCTCGAGTTTCTTCAGTCAGTTCGCGAGTGTTAGAGTGCAGAAGAAATCCTACCTCTCGCTGATCAGCATGCATCAAAAGAAGGGCGAAGCGCTGCGAGAGTATGTGGCGAGGTTTACGTGGGCATGTGTCGACTGCCCAACAGCAACAGAAGAGATCAAATTGGGAGGCTTGACAAGGGGACTGCTACCAGGGTTGTGCAAGAACTCTCTGGCCAAGCGACCTGGTAGGAGTTTCGATGACGTGTTGGGAAGATGCGCTAAGTACATGAATGTCGAGGAAGCAGAAGTCGACTACCTACAAAGTATAAAGATGTCCCAGACAGAAGACGACAAGAAGGAGAAGAAGGTGCACTCGACGGAGGAAATGAGAGGATCCCCACGAGCGGGCAGGGGTGAAGGAAGATCTCGAGGGTGGAGGCTAATTCAATATTCGCCCATGTCGGCTCCTCATGCAAGAATATTGGAAGTAATGGAGAGGAAGATCCATGACGACGTGGTGAGATGGCCAAGGAAGAGAAAGGATGGACCAGTGAAGCCCAAGAGCAACTTGTACTGTCGATTCCACAAGGACTATGGGCACAATACTGACGACTGCATACACCTCAAAGATGTGATCGAGAGGTTGATCAAAGCCGACCATCTGAAGGAGTTCATATACAAAGATCGCGAGAGGTCGAGCAGAAGGAGAGAAAGAAATAAGAGTCCTCGCAAGAGGGCGAGATCACCAGAAAAGGAGGAATTCCCCCAAAAAAAAGGAGTAATTCACATGATTTTTGGAGGGTCGACAGACGGAGATTCAAATCAAGCAAGGAAGGCGTACACTCGAGGTCGATATTCTAAAGTCGAGATGCACCAAGTTGAGGAGAACGGGCCAGTGATGAACTTTGGGCCTACTGACATGGGAGAAGTCGAGAGACCACACAACGATGCCTTCATGATAATGGCACAAGTATCAAGGTACGAGGTGCAGAAGGTATTTGTCGACACGGAATGTTCGGTGAACGTAATCTACGAATGACTCAAAAGGATGGAACTCGACATCGAACTCACACCTCTACACACGTCACTCTTTGGATTCAATGGATCTGAGGTCGTGCCCCTAGGAGAGACCATGCTCGCCGTCGTCCTAGGGGAAGGTGACTTGAGGAAGGTGAAGATGGTGAGATTTGTGGTGGTCGACATCGAGTCGGCTTGCAATGTGATCCTGGGGAGGCCGACACTCAATGCCTTCCAAGCACTGATGTCGACTTACCACATGAAGCTGAAATTTTCTATCGGGGATTGAGTAGGAGAAGCTCGAGGAGATCAAAAGCTGTCGAGAATGTGTTGTCAAATCGCGGTAAAAACCAATCAACAGGCTGAAATCAAGGAGGGAAAGAAACCAATGTCGAGTGAGAAGAGGTCGAGAGGGAGTGACCTCGAGCCACACGGAGATTTGATGGAGATCCAAATTGGAGAAAGGGATGATCAAACCACCAAAGTTGGGAGAGAATTGGAGGACGAGTTACAAAAACAGTTGGTGGAGTTATTAAAGGAATTCAGGGACATATTTGCCTTTTCCCCTGAGGAGTTGATAGAAATCGACCCAGAAGTTATGGAACATAAACTCAATATCGAACCCCTCAGAAAATCGGTGAAGCAGCGACTCAGACATCATGGAGCTGAAATCGACAAAGCAACTGAAGTCGAGGTGGACAAGCTATTGAAAGCCAAACACGTCAAAGAAACCCAATTCCCTGAATGGATATCCAACACGGTGATTGTGAGGAAGGCAATGAACAAATGGTGTATGTGTGTAACGCCCCGTTCCTTTTTAGTAAGATCACAGCTTTTCCGATGCTCGACTAAGTTTAAATCTTGTTGTTTATTTCTTCTTATTTGCTCTTGGTTGATTTTATTGTCCTAAATGTTAAGTTTGTTTTATGAATTATTTGCTTAAGTGATTATTTGACTATTTGCTTATGTGATTATTTGACTATTTGCTTATGTTAAGTGATTATTTGACTATTTTCTTAATTGATTATTTGACGATTTTCTTGATTATTTGATTTTTTATACCTAAGTGATTATTTGAATTTTTAAGTGTGTTCTTGAACTTATTATTGCTAAGTGTCCTTATGTGAATTATTCTACCTAAGTGTTAATTTATTTTCCTATGTTATTATTTTGATTAATGTACTTATGTGAATTAATTATTTTCTTAAGTGAACTATGTGATTATGTGTTTTGCTTTCTAAGTGTATATGTGCTCTTGTGAATTAAATGCTAAATGATTATTGGATATTATGTCTAAGTGTTCTTTGTGCTTATTTATGCTATATGTGTCCAATTAAATTTCTAGTTGCCTAATTATTTCCTAGCCCACATCAAGTTATAAGAAAGGCCTATGGAGTTGAGCCCAAGCACACCCTTTAGAACTCCAAGCCCATAGTAGCCGAGACCAAGTCTTTTCCCCCAAATCGCTCGGCTTATTTCCCGATCTCTCTCGCATCATCAATGGGATATCCCCCATTTTTCGCGATCAGTCCACAGATTTAGCTCGATTTTAAAGACCGATTAAAGCCCTCAAACCCTCATCTTCTCTTATCGAGCCACCACCATTTTTCTTCCTCTGATAGTTTCTCCCAAAATTTCCGAGAACCCCGTGAGAGCGGCAGTCCAAGACTGAAGTCGAGCAATACTAGGGGCTTAGACGAGGCCGAGAACCAAGAGCCATCAACAGCACCGTTCCGGCAACAACCCGAGCCTTGTTCCATTTTCTTTCTTTTGTCCTGAATCAAGGTAACTATCGGTTGATACCCTTATGCCGTTTTTGGCTGATCTTATGTGAGTTTTCTTACGAGTTGATTTTAGTTTAGCGAGTGGTGCTAAGCTTGATTTAAATTGGAAGAAAAACCTTCTTGCCTTGATTGCTTGAGAAATTAAGGGGCTGCTAGCACGTGCGTTTAATGCCGAATCATGCTGTTATTACATTGGATTCAAGGTCTTTATTTCGGTGAGAATTGTGTTAATTTCATGGTACTTTCTTTGTTTTGTCCTTGGCCTTATTTGAAGCACGTTTTTATTAGCCATGTTAAGGAGTATTTGTACTGTCATTATACTCATTAATTCAGAGGTTAAGAACTCAGTATTATGTGTTGAGAAGCATATTAGCCAACTTAAGTTGAGATCATAAGAGAAAAGACAAATTTTATTAAAGTTGAGAGTTAGGAAAGTTTATGTGCTTTATTTTTTTTTTTTTATTTTTTTTTTCAAACATCAAATTTTACTAATCATATCTGGGAATGTACAAACACGAGCAAACCAACGGGTTGCACTTGATCCAGCCACATATCAGTTTTAGCTAGAAAGACAAGCAGGGGACCCCTGCCACATCGTTAAATCAATTTCAAAGTCATTAATTTGTGATTTGTGAAACTCCATTATAGATTTAGACATTTGAAATATCTGGTGCTTTATTATTGTAAATTAGGCTTGACCACGTNTGGCGTATCGAGTGTGCAGAGTACCAGATGGAGGGTGATGCTGCCGACTGGTGGATCGGCTACTGGGTACTGCGGATGGAGGATGAGCGTGATAACCTCACTTGGGTGAGGATGGAGGAGATTATCTCCGAGAAGCACTTTCCCAAGAGCTATACTAACAGCATGGAGCGGGAATTCTTGGATCTGCGGCAGGGCTCCACTTCCGTTTCTGAGTATTCTCGCAACTTCACCCGTCTGAGTGCCTATGGCCGGCGCATGATTGACACTAAGGAGAGGAAGGCCAACAAGTTCCTTGACGGCGTCAGGCACGACATCCGTCTCTATGTGGCTAGCCATGGGGAGTTGTCTTTCGCTGACACAATTATTAGAGCTCAGCAAGTTGAGCGCTACATGACTTCGGTCGCCCTCAACCCTTCCTATTATCATGCCCAGCCTACTCAGTCAGCCATCGTTACTCAGCTAACTGTCATTGCACAACCACCTTCTGACTAGAGCAAGAGGAAGCGAGATGATCGACATGATATACAGCGGAGCAAGCGTGGAGGAGCAGATGGATGTGGCGATCACCATTCTATCCAGAATGTTCAGCCTGTCTGCCAAGTGCCAGATGGGCCGCCGCAGTGTGTTAACTGTGGCATAGCCCATGGAGGAGTGTGCTTGGCAGGCCAGCAGGTCTGCTACTATTGCAAGAAGCTGGGGCATTTCACCAAGCTGTGTCTGGAGCGCGGTCAGCCACAACAGCAGCCTCAGCAGGACCAGCTAAGACTTGGAGGAGGAGGAAGGGCACGTGTCTACATGTTGGCCCAGAATGAGGATGACCCGAACCAAGATTGATCTACGAGGGTGGGCAAAGAGTATTGGAAGTAGTCGTCTAGTCCTGTTTATTTACAATCTCTTGAAAATTATTGTTCTTCTTATTTCTTTGTTTGGAGTTTCGGATTTGAGTATTTGTCTTTGGAACTTTGTATTCTTTTTCTTCGATTATAAGACCAAGTGCCTTAGTTGTTTCTACTTGTTCTTAATTGATTTTGTTTGTGAACTTCTTACACTGTGTTTCCTTAAGTACCCAAATCGATTGGGACTTAATCTATTAGTTTGGGGAGCTTAGCGTATTTTCAAAAGACCAATTAGTCGTCGTGATTGCCGATGACGTCCTAGTTCATCCCGGGAAAATTGAGTTGCAGGAGGAGCTTTACGCTATGTTCAAGCAACAAAAGTGGTTTAAGCTCGTCTAGGACTGCCAACACGAATAGCTACCATGTGAAGAAAGCTATCGTGGCGGCCGACTTTCTTAGTCGGAAGAGTCAAGGCGAGCTAGATGTTGTCATCTTAGTAGAAATGCTGATTCGAGAGCTTACTCGACTAGAAATCGAGATAATGGAGTCGTAGTCTGTAGCTAGTGGTGTTTGGCATAACTAGTCGAGGGACCGACTCTGTGAAAGGATTGTACCGGGTTGCAGAATGATAAATTCTTATACCATTTGCTAGAGCTTTCTCGGGTCGGCATGATAAAGAGTCTCGCAGTGACATCTGACGGAGCCTTAGTGCTCGAGTGAAGGCTATATTTTTCGAAGATAAACAAACCATCAGAGTAGCGCAGCGGAAGGGTGGTGAGCGGAAAATTCCAGTTTCGGAGTTAACCAAGCAGACTATCGAGAAGAAGCTGCGGCTATCTTCTTCAAACTCTTCGACTTTTAGTCTGAGGCGGTGGCTTAATCTATATTTTAGGCTTTGCCATCGGAGCCTTCGAGAATTTTGTTCGAAGTTCTTGAGTTAGTATTTGAGTTTAGTTTTAGATTTACGAGGACAGAAATCGTTTAAGGAGGGTAGATTGTAACGCCCCGTTCCTTTTTAGTAAGATCATAGCTTTTCCGTTGCTCGACTAAGTTTAAATCTTGTTGTTTATTTCTTCTTATTTGCTCTTGGTTAATTTTATTATCCTAAATGTTAAGTTTGTTTTGTGAATTATTTTCTTAAGTGATTATTTGACTATTTTCTTATATGATTATTTGACTATTTGCTTAATTGATTATTTGCCGATTTTCTTGATTATTTGATTTTTTATACCTAAGTGATTTTTTGAATTTTTAAGTGTGTTCTTGAACTTATTATTGCTAAGTGTCCTTATGTGAATTATTCTACGTAAGTGTTAATTTATTTTCCTATGTGATTAGTTTGGTTAATGTACTTATGTGAATTAATTATTTTCTTAAGTGAACTATGTGATTATGTGTTTTGCTTTCTAAGTGTATATGTGCTCTTGAGAACTAAATGCTAAATGATTATTGGATTTTATGTCTAAGTGTTGTTTGTTCTTATTTACGCTATATGTGTCCAATTAAATTTCTAGTTGCCTAAATATCTCCTAGCCCACATCAAGTTATAAAAAAGGCCCATGGAGTTGAGCCCAAGCACACCCTTTAGAACTCCAAGCCTATAGTAGCCGACTAAGTGTTTTCCCCCAAATTGCTCGGCTTCTTTCCCGATCTCTCCCGCATCATCAACGGTGGTAACGCAAAACACTCCGACCGGCTTAAAATCGGTCCGCCTTCCTCTTCCTTGCTGGTAGAACGCCGCGCACCTACACAGAACTCTCACACCAGAGAGGTTTTCCGGTGAAGAGCCTCCGATGCTTAAGTCAGTATGTGTTTGTTCAATTTTCCAAAGTAAAGAATGGATAAATCGGAAGTCACAAGAAAAGACCCACTCCTATATATATAGGAGTGAGATACCTGCCCTAGGAGCTGCCCGACTTTTGGTGAGCTGTCCTACCCGTACTGCCCGTCCGTACACACATAGTGTGGGTGTGTCAGAGATGTCAGGGGAGGCTTTCGCCACTATCGCTCTGCACCAATGTATTCTCGTCACGTGTCCCTCTGAGCTGAGGGAGATTATTCTTCTGCGCAGGCCGTTGGGATCTTCTAAAGCCATCCACGCGCTTTCTTGCGTTCAAGCCACGCTCTTGACTACTCTCCACCTGTTGTGTGCTCGATCTGGTCGAGCCCCCCATCACTAGGTCGATCCTCGACCATTTCTGCTATTCTGCTCGATCTCTTCCCTTTTGGTCGATCATCCTTCCACCAAGGCGGTTTTCTCTATTTCGAGCTTGCCCGACCTATGCGGTAGGCCGGTCTATTCCTTAGTCATATAATATCCCATATCATCTAGTCCCCCCCACTCTGGTCGAGTCCAAATGACTCGATCTAAGAGTGAATTCGAGCAGTCTTCTCCACTCTGCCAACCTCTCGATCTCCTACTTGCATCTGGCCGCCCCTTTCGATCGTTTTTTGTTGATACTAACACCTTTCTTTGACCACGTGGTCGATTTTACAGTGCATTATAATTGCCTTTTATTTCCTTTTATTATCGGCGTGATTTCTGCCTGCCAGATGTCCTTTCGATTCAGTTCTTTTAATTATTGTGCCTCCTCGCGATTTGCGCCGCTTCGCTATCTGTGCCTCTTTAAGTTTTCCCACCGTTGGATCTTCTTTTATCTAACGGTCATCTCCCTTAACTCTTCTCCTTATTCATCTGTACTCCCATAAATACGGCATTTAGCAAATTTTTGGGCTTTTCTCACTTTTGCAAATCTTGAGCTTCCTTGTGCCCCACTTTCTTCCTCTGCAAATTGTTCTTCCCTGCTATTGGCGTCTCCTCTCTTAGCAATTTCCAGCAACCGCTCTCCACTGCAACCATGAGTAAGTCTCCTATACTTTAATTTTGTGTTCGCGCGCGTTTATTTTGTCAATTTGTTGTTTTTTCCTTGTTGCTTCTTCTTTCCCTCGAGACCTTCTCGTTTCTTCTGTGGAAAAATCCCCTTTCTTCACCATTCGAAACCCTAACCTTTCTTCTTCCCTCTCAATTTCCCTTTCTACTTTTCAGATTCCGTCGATTCTAATACGCAAAGCCATCACTCTGGTGAAGATGAGATCGCCACGTCATCATTCCCCGCTCATTGGCCTCTTCCTCACTCGCCTTCCCGTTCTGTCGAAGAGATCTACAATCCCATTCATCTCAGTGTCTTATGCCCTTCCGATTATGCCACACCTTCTCCTCCTCGCCAACCTACTCGTCTGATTGATGAATCAGACGAGGATGTCCTTGACCACATCCCTCTCAATCGCCGTCGGCCGGCGTTTGGGGCTTCTGATGCTGCGGAAGAGGCTCTAGATGCTGCTGAGGAGGATGAAGATAATACTCCCCTTTCTCACCATTCCGTTTTTGCTAAAGTTGTTCCTCCTTCTAACCTTAAGAAAAGTGCTCCAAAATCCTCGACCGCTGCCGCACCTCGTGCATCTTCGGCTGCCCCTGTCTCTACCTCAGCTAAGGCTGCTCCGAAGAAGGGTAAGTCGACCAGAGTATCTTCTTCTTCTAAGAAGACTTCTTCCTCCTCTCACTCTCTCATAGCTGGATGGCTGGATGCCGAAGAAATTGGCTATCCTGCCCGCTGGGTTTTGTATCTCCCGGCCCTTGGGATACCTATGATAACCCTCCTCAAAACTGCTAAACTTTCTTCGAGATTCAATTTAAACTTGGCGTTCGTTTTCCCTTAAGCCAGGATTTGCTCGATCTTTGTAAGTGGTTCGACCTGCCCTTGAACCAACTTCCCCCTAATGCCATCCGTTTTATCACAATTTTCATCATCCTTTGCCACATCCGTCTAGGTCGGCTCGACCTAGATTTCTTCCATTATTGCTACACGCCCTCGAAACACACTCAGGGGCTCTATCTTAAGAGTCGCCACGATGTCCATTTCATTTTGAACACTCCTTCCAACGTCCCCAAGTGGAAAGACAAATTCGCCTGTGTCGAGCCCAACCCCGCTTTCCCTTGGGCGCTGTCTCCTTGGCTCAAAGAACTCCCACGTGAGTACTCCACACCTTCAACCAACGCGCTCTTCGACCAGCGGATTGCAGTATGGAATAGCAAACCCGTCGCGTCGAAGACCCTGCTCGAGGATGAGAACCTCCTGCATTTCTGTGGACTTCTTACCCACAAATCTTGTCCTCCCCCTAGCCAGAAAATTTTCGACCTCATCCAGATCAAAGATGACCCAGGTATATGTTGTCCTTGAACAGGCTCGAGCATCATCATGTTTGTTTCAGGTATTGTTTATTTATTGTGGTATTAACTTGTTCATAACTTTTTTGTAGAGATGCCCGCTATGCCTTTGCCTAAGCGAAAGGCTCATTTGAGGAGGAAGCAAGCTGTTGAGGGATCGAGCTCGAGGTCGGCTGACTCGATCACCTCCAAATCCACTTGCTCGACTTCACCGCCTCCAGAGGTGACCGTCGAGCAACCTTCTGCGACTAACCCTCAAGCTGACCAGCCACCCGAGCAACCAGAACAGCTCGAGAGATCAGCATCTCCTCCGCCGCGGTCTCCTCCGCACGACCAGCCCACTCCAACTATTCATATTCCCGCCTCTCCTGAGGAAGCTATGCTCGAGGAGAGTCAACGTAAGCGATCTCTTGCTGGAGGGGATGAGAGTGTTGGAAAGCGCCGCCGTGTCGAGGAGACCGCCCTCTCGATTACCACGTTCGACGGTCCGAGGTTCTCGCATTACCTCAGGGATGTTCTTTCCTCCGTCGACCACCCTACCGACCGCTATAATGACGGTCGCACCCTTCGAGACCGGGGTGATCGAATTGCCCGATGGCTGGCTCAGGTAACCTACTATAATTTTAAGTTTATCCGTTTTATTTCATTTCTTCCCCTCGTCAGTGCTCTAATACTTTCTTTTATGTGCCCTTGTAGGGCATGGTCGAGCTCGCACCGCTGATCGAGCAGACGTTAGCTAGCCCGAGCCCTTCCATCCCGGCTATCGAGTGAAGCAATCTCCAGCTCGGCCCTCGATTGGATGAGATGGTCGTCAAGGCTAATGCCCTCCATGAAAGGCTGAAGGAGTCGGCCGCCCGGAATAAGGCCCTCTCCGCTGAGAAGGAAATACTCGAGGGGGCCCTGAAATCCTTCGAGGAGGCCCTCGCCGCCGAGCGAGCGGAGAAAGAGGCCCTTCTGTTCTCCAAAAAAGCTCTCGAGACTGCACTCAAGGAGGAGAGGTCGGCTCGAGCAAGCGAAAATGTTGCTTTCGAGCAGAGGGCTAAACCCTTGATCGACCAGGCTGCCCTCCGGTCTCGAAGAATGGTCTTTCACACGACCGCTGGTCAACGCCTCCTGCAGAACTACTGCGAACAAGTGGTGGCTGCCATCAAGCAGTCACCACAGTATCTAAAGGACGTGCAAGATTATGGCACCCACTGCTTTGGGGCTATAATGCAACAGGCGGGGGTCCAGGTAGCCGAGGACGCGTTCGAGGAGTTTAACATGGAAACTATCTGGGATGTGATGCCCAAGGCTCCGGTTGGCTATCAGAGTGCGGTCGACCTGCCCGACGACCATGACTGGTGGTCAGGTCTGCTCGAGCTTGTCATCGATCGAGACGACTTGCTGAGGCGCACCTTCAAAATTCCTGACGGATATGTTCCCCCCCTCGCTCGTCGAACTCAATCCACCGATGGGGCTGGGTCGACCTCTGGCTCAAGTCAGTTGATTGAGCCAGTACAGCAGCAGCTCGAGCCGCCACCAGAGCAAGCCCTTAATAATTTTGATGCCCCTGATAACCAGGATAATGCCGCATCGTGAAGTTGTAATTTTAATTTTTGCTGAACTTTGTACTCCTTCTCTTTTAAATGGATATCGTTCTTGTCCAAATTTGTAAATTCTCGTTATTTCTCGGTTATTTGCTTGTCGATGTATCGCTTTATATGATGTGTTCATTATTTCTTTTGTGTTATCTCTATGCGTCGATATCGTTTCCACCAATTTTTAAAGCCACGCTATTCATTCACTTAACTGATCCAGATAAATTAAATGAATCCTGATGACTTTAAATGCCTCCTAGCACATGTCCACCCTCAAGGAGGTGGTCGTTACATGCGACCATCCAGCCTCTCGGCCTTAGTCGTGATGGATTTTTTGTTTTCGAGCACATGTCCACCCTCAAAGGGGTGGTCGTTACATGCGACCATCCAGCCTCTCGGCCTTAGTCATGATGGATTTTTTGTCTTCGAGCACATGTCCACCCTCAAAGGGATGGTCGCTACATGCGACCATCCAGCCTCTCGGCCTTAGTCATGATGGATTTTTTGTCTTCGAGCACATGTCCACCCTCAAAGGGGTGGTCGTTACATGCGACCATCCAGCCTCTCGGCCTTAGTCGTGATGGATTTTTTGTCTTCGAGCACATGTCCACCCTCAAAGGGGTGGTCGTTACATGCGACCATCCAGCCTCTCGGCCTTACTCATGATGGATTTTTTGTCGATCAGTCATTCAATATAGACCACTACATATGCACAATAGAAGTAAAACAATCGATTAGGCAAAGTGTTGGAAATTGAAACGGAAATTTCATTAATCAAGATTGAGAATTCAATTACATCATTGTTGTGAAAAGTCTCCACCAAGAGAGGAAAGGAAAAGAAAAGGAAAAATTTAAACATAATATTTCTTCAAATTAGCCACATTCCATGACCTGGGGAGTGATCTTCCTTCCGCATCCTTAAGCGAATATGCTCCTCCCGCATGAACCTTCTCAACCAAGTATGGTCCTTCCCAGTTGGGCTCGAGCTTGCCCACATGCTTCAGCACGTCCACCCTTTTCCAAACCAGATCACCTACTTGGAATCTTCTGACTTGCACCTTCCTATCATGTGTTGCTCGCATCCTTTGCTTGTACGGCTCCACTCTGATCGAGGCCTGTTCTCGAAGCTCCTCAATCGTGTCGAGGGCCGCCATCATCAGGTCCTCATTCTGTGCTGGATCATATGTGCTCGATCTCTGTGACAGGACTTCTATCGGAAGTAGCGCTTCCATGCCGTAAACCAGACTGAATGGTGTTACTCCCGTGGTCGACCTTGGCGTTGTTCGGTACGCCCAGAGTACTGAAGTGAGCTCATCAACCCATGCTCCCGATGCCTTCTCCAATCTTGTTTTCAGGCCGTTCAGTATGATTCTGTTGGTCACCTCGACTTGTCCATTGGCTTGTGGATGAGCGACTGATGCAAAATGTTGCTCGATCTTCATGTCTTCGCACCATGCTCGAATCCACTTACCATTGAATTGTGTTCCATTGTCGGACACCAACACCTTAGGGACACCAAACCTGCAGCAAATACTGTTATATAAAAATTGTATAACTTTCTCCTCCGTGATTTTCGCCAACGGTTCGGCCTGCACCCACTTCGTGAAATAATCCACTGCCACAATCAGGAATTTTCTTTGCCCCGTTCCCTGCGGCATCGGCCCTACCAGATCAACACCCCACTGCGCAAATGGGATAGGAGCACTCATCGTAGTCATCGTCTCCGCCGACTGATGGATAAGTGGACCGTGCTTCTGGCATTGCAAGCATTTTCTCACCATCATTTTTGCATCCTCTTTCATAGTCGGCCAGAAATATCCGGCCCTCAGAATTTTTGCCACCAGGGAACCCGCCTTGCTGTGATCACTACAACATCCTTCATGCGTCTCCCTTAACACATATCGACCTTCCTCTCGCGTAACACACCTTAAATGAGGTCCAGCGTACGACCGTTTATACAATACTCCTCCGTGCTCGAAGAACCTCCGCAACACTTTTGCTCCTCCTTTGTTCAACTCCTTCAATCGAGGCTCTCCAGTAATCGACCTCTTCTATTTCCACCACCTTGTACTCGACTACGCTCTTCTCCATGTGCAGTAAAGTCACACTTCTACTCTTAAAGTCGACCAGATTCTGTGCAATTTTGGATAACAGATCTGCTCGACCGTTCTCTCCCCAAGGTATCTGCAACAGCTCGAACGAGCTGAACTCCTCTCGCAACCTTTTCATTTCCTCCACATACTTCTGCATCCTTTCTTCCTTCACCTCGAAATCCTTCTGGAACTGGCCCACTACCAGTTGGGAATCGGAGTGCACCTGAATCCTTCGAGCTCCTCCAGCCATAGCCAACTGCATTCCCTTAATGACCGCCTCATACTCCGCCTCATTGTTCGATACTCGATACCCTACTTTAACCGCAAACTCCAAATTGTCTCCTTTGGGAGAAATTAACACGATGCCCAAGCCTCCACCAACTCTCGACACCGAGCCATCCACAAACACTTGCCAAACACCTTCTGTCTCTTCCTCTAATTTCGTACCTTCCTGTATGAAGTCGGCCAACGCCTGTGCCTTGATCGCCCTCCTAGGCTCATATGCAATCGTGTACTCGCTCAACTCGACTGCCCATTTCACTAGTCGACCTGATACAGAAGGCCGACCCAAAGTTTCTCCCAGCGGCATATTCGTTCTCACCTTCATCCTATGGCCCAGAAAATACGGCCGCAACTTCCTCATCGTTACCACCACCGCTAAAGCACACTTCTCGATCTCCGAATATCTCCTCTCCGCACCCTGCATTACGTTGCTTACGTAATATATTGGGAATTGCACTGTGCCCTCTTCCCTTGACAAGACTGAACTCACCGCCGCTTCCCCGATCGATATATATAGCACTATATCCTCCCCGGGGATCGGCTTAGCCAATAGAGGCAGATTTGCCAACACCTTCTGCAACTGCTCGAATGACCTCTGGGCCTCCTCTGTCCACTGGAATTTTGAGCTCTTTCTCAATGTTCGGAATAGAGGACCGCTCTTCTCCGCCACCTTCGATATGAAATGGCTCAGGCCCGCGATCCTGCCCGTTAGGATCTGCACCTCCTTTACCTTTGTGGGCGGTTTCATCTCGATCACCGCCCTCACCTTCTCCGGGTTGACCTCGATCCCCCTCTTTGTCACCATATATCCTCGAAACTTTCCTGACTTCACTCCAAAAGAACACTTAGCGGGATTCAGTTTCATGCCATACCTCCGCAAAGTTGAGAACGTCTCTCTTAAGTCACTCACATGATCGGCCTCCACCTTACTCTTCACCAACATATCATCAACATACACCTCCATATTCCTCCCCAACTGCTCCTTGAAAATTTTATCGACCAACCTTTGATACGTCGCACCCGCATTCTTCAATCTAAAAGGCATCACCACGTAACAGTAAGTGCCCCTACTCGTAACAAAACTCACCCTCTTCCTATCTTCTCGAGCCAAGGGGATCTGGTGGTACCCCTGGGATGCATCCATGAGACTGAGCAACTCACACCCCGTGGTAGAATTGACCAGCTGGTCGATCCTGGGCAATGGATATAAATCTTTCAGGCATGCCTTGTTTAAGTCACGAAAATCAATGCACATCCTCCACTTTCCCCCGGACTTAGATACCATCACTGTATTCGACAACCATTCGGGGAACTGGATCTGCTTAACATGACCCGCCTTTAATAACTTCTCAACCTCCTGCTCGATCACCTTGTCCATCTCTGCACCATGGTGTCTCCTCTTCTGTTTCACCGGCCTCACCGTCAGATCAATATTCAAACGATGTTCGATCACCTCTGCCTTTATCCCCGTTAACTCCTCAGCCGTATATGCAAAAACATCTGCGAACTCCCTGATCAACTCGATCAGTCTTGACCTTAGGGGCTCGTCGATCTCTTTTCCCATCCGAAACTTCGCCTCACATCCTTCCACCATCTGAACCTCCTCGATCTCCCCTCCGGGCTGCATCTCTACTCTCTCCTTCCCTTTATCCACCTTCTCTTTTTCCTCCCTCGACCTCGAACCCCCTGGTCGACTCAACATCCCCTCTTCGAGCTTCACTTGCTTCCTCGAGAGCTGTCTATTGTTGCTCACCGTGTTTGATAACAACTCCTCGAGGTAAGCTGATCTCCTGCGACCTCACCAACATTTTCGCCCACTGGATATTTAATCGTCATATGGTACGTCGACACGACCGCCTGGAATGCATTCAAACTGGTCCTTCCCATTATGATGTTGTATGATGACTCTGCTCCAACGACCACAAACCTCACCATTCTCACCTTCTTTGTCACCCCGTGCCCTAAGGCGATAGATAGGCTCACCTCTCCCATCGGCATCACCTCGCCTCCATTAAATCCATACAAGGCTGTGGTCACCGGTTTCAGCTTGAGGTTGAGTTCTTTGTTTATCTGCACAAAACAATCATAAAACATTACATCCACCGAGCTCCTCGTATCAATGAACACCCTCTTTACATCAAAGCCTGCCACCTCCGCCGTTATCACCAACGTATCATTGTGGGGCAACACCACCCCCTCTGCATCCTTTGCTCGAAAACTTATCTCCGGCATCCGAGCAGTAATCCCCATCTTCTCTCTCTTTCTCTTAATCGCTCGAACATGGCCCTTCCTTGCATTGTTCGAGTCCCCATTAGTAGGGCCTCCCGAAATCATATATATTGTCCCCCTCTTCACGGGGTCCTGATCCTCCTGTCCTCCTCGATCTCTACTCCCTCGCCTTCTTTTGCCTCCTCGATCACCTCTACCACCTCGCGGCTCGTCTTCCTCATCATCAACGTCTCGATCACTCCGCTCCACCGAATCTTCTCGACACTTTCCTTTATCCTTCCCATTTGCCTTGTCCTCATATACAAACTCCTTGAGATGCTCCGCCCTAATAAGGCGTTCGATCTCATCCTTGAGGTGCCTGCACTTCTCCGTCGTATGCCCATAATCTTTATGAAAACGGCAATACTTCCTCGACCTGGGTTGCGTCGGCCCTTCACGCCTTGATTTCGGCCACGTCACGTCCTTGTCCTCGATATTCTTCTCGATAACCACCAGCACTTCTCCCATTTTTGCATTCAGAGGCGTAAAATTATGGAACCGTTTCCCCCCAAACACAGGTCGATCCTTCCACCCGTCCTCTCGCCCACGGTCACTCCTGCCACGTCTCTCTCTCCTGGGCGATCTCCCCCCCAGTGACACCCTTCGGGGCGAGTTTGCCCTTCCTTTCTTCGGCTCCAGCTTAGCTAATTCCTCCAACTTAGCAAACTCCGCCTCCGTCTCCTCCAGGTTAATATATTTCTTGCACCTCTTCAAAACGTCGTCATACGTACGAGCAGGGGTTTTGGCTAAAGATGTTCGACAGGGCCCTGCTCGCAAACTCCTTATCAACCCTCCAGCCTTCACCTCGTCCGCAGCCGTGGGGATCTCCAAACAAGTTTGATTATATCGCGCAACGTACTTGCGCAACGACTCTTTCTCCCCCTGCCTCATGGCCATCAGCGTCAAATACGTTTTCTCCTGTGCCACAGCACTCGCGTATTGGGTCATCAGCTTCTCCGCGAAATCATCAAAGTCCTTGATCGATCCATGAGGGACCTGCTGGAACCAATCGAGCGCGCCTCCTCTCAAGGTCGATAAGAATGCCCTGCAGCTAACAGAATCAGAATAACCGTGTAACACAGGCAAATTCTCAAACGCCCTTTCATGCCTCGACAGGTCAGTGGTCCCATCGAACACCAAACACATGTCTCTAAAATTCGCAGGTGGTGGCGCAGCCAATATATCCCTCGAGAACCGATGTCCTCGAGCACGTCTTTCAGGTCGACCATCCATCTTAGCCTGCATCTGCCTCACCTGCTCCGCGAGTCTCTCCACCTCCCGATCTCGTAGGGCTCCATCTTCTTCATAGCTAGACACGTCCTCATCCACCATCGTTGGTCCAGCAGCCACTCGCGAAAGGCTTTGAGTGACTTGCTGAACCGCTTGTGCCGCCGCGTTCGCCACCATCTGCTGCATCTCTTGCCTGGTCATCACCACCTGCTAGCCGGGACGCGGCTCCTCCACCGGCGGCGGTACTGCTCCCTGCACCACCGCTCCTTGCTGCACCGTCACGGCCAGATCTGGTTGCAGCGGCGTTGGGATCACCGCTCCTTAAACTGTACGGGGTTCCTGGGCCCGGCTTGAGCCCACGTCAGCCTCTCGTTGCACCGGCGTGACTCCTACACCTTGGGGAACGGGCGTCGGAGTCACAGGCGTACGCGAGGGTCCACAAACGCCCTTTCATGCCTCGACAGGTCAGTGGTCCCATCGAACACCAAACTCATGTCTCTAAAATTCGCAGGTGGTGGCGCAGCCAATATATCCCTCGAGAACCGATGTCCTCGAGCACGTCTTTCAGGTCGACCATCCATCTTAGCCTGCATCTGCCTCACCTGCTCCGCGAGTCTCTCCACCTCCCGATCTCGTAGGGCTCCATCTTCTTCATAGCTAGACACGTCCTCATCCACCATCGTTGGTCCAGCAGCCACTCCCGAAAGGCTTTGAGTGACTTGCTGAACCGCTTGTGCCGCCGCGTTCGCCATCATCTGCTGCATCTCTTGCCTGGTCATCACCACCTGCTGGCCGGGACGCGGCTCCTCCACCGGCGGCGGTACTGCTCCCTGCACCACCGCTCCTTGCTGCACCGTCACGGCCAGATCTGGTTGCAGCAGCGTTGGGATCACCGCTCCTTAAACTGTACGGGGTTCCTGGGCCCGGCTTGAGCCCACGTCAGCCTCTCGTTGCACCGGCGTGACTCCTACACCTTGGGGAACGGGCGTCGGAGTCACAGGTGTACGCGAGGGTCCAGAGAAGCCCGAGGGAGGGTCATTTCCAAACGGCCTCGTCATCGTCCACGCGTCGTCGAACGATGCTTGCAAATCTCATCTAGGAATTTCGTCCACCATAGACCAAGCTTCAGAAATCTCAGCACACCACTTTTCGAACGAAAGTCCCACAGACGGCGGCAAATGGTAACGCAAAACACTCCGACCGGCTTAAAATCGGTCTGCCTTCCTCTTCCTTACCGGTAGAACGCCGCGCACTGTAGTGCCCCGTTTATTTGTGGATTATTTGAGAATATTATTATTATTATTTTTATTGTTATTATTATTGTTATTATTATTTTTGTGATAATATTTATATTTATTTTTCTTGAATGACATAATATTAATTAATTGCCAAATGTGATTAAATGCTAAATGTCTAATTATTTAATTGATTTTTGTGATTTATTAAATTATTAAATGTGAACAATGTGTATTAATATATATATGTAAAATATACATATTATGCGGTTTATTTTATCCGGCGTTTGAATTCGTTATCGAGCCTGAGGATTTTCGTTTGAACCGAAATCGAGCCCGTGAGCCGATTTATTTTGCGAACCGGCCCAAAACCCATTTGGCCCAAGCCAAAACCGGCCCAGCTTATATTTTTCCCTTGTTTTCCTTGGTTTTTCACGTGAGGGTTTGGGAGATTTTATTAGACTTGGGCAGGAAGACTTAGTTTAGCCTAAGAAGAGTATATATATTCTTCTTGTTCGGTTCTCTTCACTCAAAACCCACACGCGCAGCTTTTATTATTATTATTATTTTTTCTTTTTTCGGATCGTAACCCATCATCGTCTTCATCTCGTTTTTTTTTTTCGGTTCCTGAATATTCCCACGTACAACCCTGTGCGATCACCACCTCCTTCACCCTCACGCTCGTCCATCATCATCCTGGTCACCATCATCGTCTTTATCTCGCCAACCCGTTCGTGAGCAGGACCTCTTCATCTCGTCATCCTCCTTTGTTCGCGATTCTGACGACTTCTATTCGTCCTTCGAGCAGCCCGCGAGCCGTTTCCGACGAGGACCAGCCGCCAACTCCTCAGCCGTGAACCGCCACAGCGACCAACGAGCTCGGTCGAGTCGAGTTCATCCTTCATCGCGCAGCAACCCAAGCAGCCGAGAGCACAGCCGCTGCAGCACCCCTTTTCCCGGCGAGACGCGAGAATCCGTCGAGCCCCGTTCGTGTTCGTTTCATTTTTCGCGTTTTTCCCGAGAACGGTACCCCGTCGTTTTTCCGTCTCGTTTAACTCGTGTATGATTTTATTTCGTAATGTGTTTATTGTCGTGAAGTGCTCGTTGAACAATGTAATATATGTGTGAATTGCTTGATGTGAATATGTGCGATTATGTGTTATTATGATTTTATGTGTTATCGTATTCGGGACCTCTTCGATTTTCTAAAGAATCGAACGAGACCTCGAAAGTCGTGTAAGTTAGTGGATATTGGAACAATGTCGATCCCTTGGTCTTATGAAAGGCCTCGGACGAGAAATTTCATGTTATGAATTAATTGACAAGTTGTCGAGCATTTATATCGCTGTTTTGGTGTTTGAATTTTTAAAAATAGCTCGCTGCTCGAAACGATTTGAAAATTTGAGGGTGACGTTTTCTGTTCATTACCAGCCGTATGTAAAAATTTCGTGATTTTTAGAAGCCTTTTGCTATTTTTAATAATTAAATTGAAATCTGATCGGAATAGTGTTAAATGCATAAAAACTTCATTCGTGAATCAAATGAGCTGAAATTCGAATATGTCATGCCTCCGCGACTTTTATATGTTGTGTTAAAGTTTTAGAATTTTTGGACTTGATTTGATGTGGTTAATAATTTATTTATCGAATCTGCTGAAGCGTTGTTTGAATTTTTATAAATTTTTTATTTCATGAAAACTTCTGAAATTTTACTGAGATTCCTATTTTATGTGTTTAATCATGTTTTCAAAAGATGGGAATTTTTGGAGTCCATTTTAATTCGGTTTTGATTTAAATTTGATAAACTGCTGATGCTCGTATGAATTTTTAAAAATAGTAGCAGTCGACATTCAGAGCTGAGATTTTTATACATGGACTTTAGCATGCGGTAAGTTTTGGTGAAAAATTTTCAAGTTCTGATTCATTCATTAAGTTTAAGTATGAATTGATGATCCCTTTTTGTCGATATCTTGTTCGAATTTTATAAAATAGTGTATTTCGAGTTTGAAGCTGAAAATTTGTGGTTTTACATGTTTCTGGGAGATGTAATTTTGTTTAAATTTTCAGAGCCTAAGTCGTAGAGTAGCTTGACCATCTATTTTTCATGCGATTAATGATTGCTATTTTCGAAACATGATTTTTATATGAAAATTGGGAATCGACTTGTTTTTTCGTTTTGATGTGAGTTTGACTTGGTCAATCCTTGTATGGATTTATGTGAACTCCCTTATGTGGTTTGGTCGAGTTTAGTGCCGAGTCTTAGTGTTCCAACATCCACAGGACTTCACGAACTACTTAGACGAAACAAAGTTCGACTAGGTCTGTCTTGTGATTTCCGATTTAAGTCAAGATAGATATTGATTGTAGGATCTTGACATAATGTAGGTGTCTAGAGGTGTTGCCACTTCGCCTCATTTCGGGATTTGTGACTGTGAACTGTTGCTGCTATCAGGTGGGTACATTTATGATGTATTCCATATTTATCGCACTCATTATTTCGTGTAATGTTTTCTTTTGAAAATTATTGTATGCATGAGAACTCTAGTCTAAGTGTCCCGAACGATAGTGCCTTTGACGAATGCATAACAGTGAGAGGTCACCTGCCCGTTGTATCCGGGAGGAGACGCCCTGATCCGTGTGTGTTTCGGGGGGGAAAAACAACTCCACTGTCTCCTGGAAAACATCCATGATCCGTGAGTAGTTCGGGGTGGACTCCCATGATCCGTGAGTAGTTCGGGGTGGGGGAAATTTTCCAGTTACGGCCTTGTCGATGTTTGGCCGGAAGGTGGTTGTATGTACATAGGAGGTTTGCGATAGGGCTGGGTAGGAGGTTTAGGCTATGAATTCTATGCATACGGATACTGATATTGGTTTACTGTGATACTGCTTTTTAAAATAATTATACGAGATAACTGTGCGATAGTGGTGAGCTAGTTGGTTGCTCACCCCCATTATTTTCTTGTTGTCTTCTCTCTTCCTTTGTTCTAGGCTGAGATGAGCTGGAGGCGGTGGTGTAGGACAAGTGAGATGGTGGTCATTATGTGTTGAAACCTGTGCTTCCGCATAAACTTGATATTTATTTATTTGCTATCGTACTTTGGATTATTTGTTTCGTCATTTTCGAACTATGTTGAATTTCGTTTGAACCTTGCTTTCATGCTAGTCGTGTGGGAATGGTTTTGAAATTTATGATTATTAAGATTGTTATTTTGATAGCTCGAGCATGTGTAGGTTCTATCGATTGATTGATTTGGTGTTTTTATTTGTTTGTTGTGGTTAGTAAGTAGTGCCCGTTTCCCGATAAATGTTTTAACTTGGAATTTAAAAAAATAAAAATACTCTGATTTTTATTAAATAAATTCGGCAAATTCTTTAAATAAAACGGGGTGTTACACGCACCTACACAGAACTCTCACACCGGAGGGGTTTTCCGATGAAGAGCCTCCGATGCTTAAGTCAGTATGTGTTTGTTCAATTTTCCAAAGTAAAGAATGAATAAATCGTAAGTCACAAGAAAAGACCCCTATATATATAGGAGTGAGATACCTGCCCTAGGAGCTGTCCGACTTTTAGTGAGCTGTTCTACCCGTATTGCCCGTCCGTACATACATAGTGTGCGTGTGTCAGAGATGTTAGGGGAGGCTTTCGCCACTATCGCTCTGCACCAATGTATTCTCGCCACGTGTCTCTCTGAGCTGAGGGAGATTATTCTTCTGCGCAGGCCGTTGGGATCTTCTAACACCATCCACGAGCTTTCTTGCGTTCAAGCCACGCTCCCGACTACTCCCCACCTACTGTGTGCTCGATCTGGTCGAGCCCCCCATCACTAGGTCGATCCTCGACCAATTCTGTTATTCTGCTCGATCTCTTCCCTTTTGGTCGATCGTCCTTCCACCAAGGCGGTTTTCTCTATTTCGAGCTTGCCCGACCTATGCGGTAGGGCGGTCTATTCCTTAGTCATATAATATTCCATATCAAACGGGATATCCCCCATTTTTCGCGATCAGTCAACAGATTTAGCTCAATTTTAAAGACCGATTAAAGCCCTCAAACCCTCATCTTCTCTTATCGAGCCGCCACCATTTTTCTTCCTCTGATAGTTTCTCCCAAAATTTCCGAGAACCCCGTGAGAGCGGCAGTCCAAGACTGAAGTCGAGCAATACTAGGGGCTGAGACGAGGCCGAGAACCAAGAGCCATCAACAACACCGTTCCAGCAACAACCCGAGCCTTGTTCCATTATCTTTCTTTTGTCCTGAATCAAGGTAACTATCGGCTGATACCCTTGTGCCGTTTTTGGCTGAGCTTATGTGAGTTTTCTTACGAGTTGATTTTAGTTTAGCGAGTGGTGCTATGCTTGATTTAAATTGGAAGAAAAACCTTCTTGCCTTGATTGCTTGAGAAATTAAGGGGCTGCTAGCATGTGCGTTTAATGCCGAATCATGCTGTTATTACATTGATTTCAAGTTCTTTATTTCGGTGAGAATTGTGTTAATTTCATGGTATTAGATAATTGCAAATTTTTAGGAAGAAATGAGTACAGGTATAGGTGATATTTTGGGCCATTAATGATTTTGCCTTATTGAGCCTCCGACCGTGAAGATTTTATGCTGGAAATTGTGTGGAGTATCAAGTTTTATGTCCAGCTTTGATGCCTTATTTATGTGCTGAGGTTTGGATAACTTGTGCAGAGAAAGAAGACATGAATTGTTTTGTCCTTGGCCTTATTTTAAGCACGTTTTTATTAGCCATGCTAAAGAGTATTTGTACTTTCATTATACTCATTAGTTCAGAGGTTAAGAACTCAGTATTATGTGTTGAGAAGCATATTAGCCAACTTAACTTGAGATCATAAGAGAAAAGGGAAATTTTATTAAAGTTGAGAGTTAGGAAAGTTTATGTGCTTTATTTTTTTAATTGTCTTATTTGCTTCAATTGCCTTGTTTGCCTTATCTGCCATATGTGTTTAATTTTCCTTGCTTGTCCTTACCTGCTTTCACCGCCCTTAATAATAAGATGAATAAATTTAAACTGTAGATTAAGAGGAGTCGAGCCCTAGAGCAGATGCGCGTGTATTTATTCTTTTCAGCCAGTTAGTAAGTATAAAGGTGGGGGTTCTATACTATGGTTTATCTTTATAAACATGTCGTAGTATAGTTTTTATATGCATGTGATTGTAGGCCGGTGGGTCGAAGGTGTGATGTGAACTTTTACCATGGCGGCTTGAAATAAGAGCCACTAGGCCGGGTAATTATCAGTTAAGTTATCTACTAGCGGGACTGGATAATGCCAATGGCATTAGTAGAGTTATTTATTAGCGGGATCGGTTGATGCCGAATGCACTAGTAAGTATCCATACCGATGTTCAT
The DNA here is from genome assembly GCA_008636005.1 of Striga asiatica. Lineage (NCBI taxonomy): Eukaryota > Viridiplantae > Streptophyta > Magnoliopsida > Lamiales > Orobanchaceae > Striga > Striga asiatica. Next base: position 100,540 of record BKCP01008959.1, on the reverse strand, counting down.
GAACTTAGGTTAACAGCGTATAATAGCTAATTAGTTGGGTAAATTATGGAGGCTTGAAATAAGAATCAGTAGTCCGAATTTACCTGGAGGCTTGAAGCCGGATGAAATCAGTCAGCAGTGAGACAGTATGCTTTTCATGTTCATATGATTATTATCCTATCTGTGTTTATACTGAATCGATGCATAGTATGAATTTTACCACTGAGCCGAGAGACTGTGCTCACCCCTTTGTTTTTTCAGGTTAATCGAGGTGGCGGCGGACACGAGCGGACGGGCATGGTCTACTTTAGTTATGATTTTATATTTAACTTGGATGTATAAATTACGGTTTGATTAATCGTAGCACGTTATTTTGAAAATGTTTATTTTTGTCTTGACAGAAGAATATTTTTCAAGTAATATCCGTTTAGTTTAAACTGGAAAAATGAATATTTTTTTTTTCAAGTTAGAAAATTTTCTTAAAAACCAATATTCCTTATTTATAAATAATGGGGCGTGACAATTTGGTATCAGAGCGGGTCTATGGTTCTGTAGACTTGCAAAATTTATTTTATTTTTTTTTTCTCTCAACGTTAGAAATTAGAGAATTTTTGAAAATTTATCGAAGGGTCTTAAGATTTTGACCACCCGCCTTCGCCGTGCCGCGAAAACTCCGGGGTAAGTATTATATGGTAATTCAGTTCAATAAGATAAAGTTGCATGAGATGTTTATGTTTCAGTTTGATATGATATCTGATTCAGTTCCAGCATGATAGGAATCGTATATAGGAGTTAAGAAGTTTTTGCTTAATAAGTTCACGTATGACTTTAGATAGGCCTCAGCATAAGTATGTGGCATGTTTGCCTTTTTGTGACTATGTGTATGACTCTGCATGAGTCTAAGTTTGACTTTAAAACGGGGCTTAGGAATTTTATCCTCCTTCGGTTAATGTAGAACCATGGTTCGTGGAGTTCGTAATCAGCAGCCTCACTAGCAGCCTCCACCCGCTCAGGGTGATGATCATGGCCGGACTATTGAGCGATTCCAGAACATGCGTCCTCCGACTTTTTCTAGAGTTGAGGGGCCAACAGCTTTGACGGAGTGGTTCCGTAAGTTGGAGAGGATCTTCACTGTTCTCCGATGCACAATCGAGCAGCGTATCGAGTGTGCAGAGTACCAGATGGAGGGTGATGCCGCCGACTGGTGGATCGACTACTGGGTACTGCGGATGGAGGATAAGCGTGATAACCTCACTAGGGTGAGGATGAAGGAGATTATCTTCGAGAAGTACTTTCCCAAGAGCTACACTGACAGCATGGAGCGGGAATTCTTGGATCTGCTGCAGGGCTCCACTTCCGTTGATGAGTATTCTCGCAACTTCACTCGTCTGAGTGCCTATGGCTGGTGCTTGATTGACACTGAGGAGAGGAAGGCCAACAAGTTCCTTGACGGCCTCAGGCACGACATCCGTCTCTATGTGGCTAGCCATGGGGAGTTGTCTTTTGCCGACACAATTATTCGAGCTCAGCAAGTTGAGCGCTACATGACTCCGGTTGCCCCCGACCCTTCCTATTATCATGCCCAGCCTACTCAGTCAGCCATCGTTACTCAGCCAGCTGTCACTGCACAACCACCTTCTGACTAGAGCAAGAGGAAGCGAGATGATCGACGTGACAATCAGCGGAGCAAGCGTGGAGGAGCAGATGGACGTGGCGATCACCATTCTATCCAAAATGTTCAGCCTGTCTGCCAAGTGCCAGATGGGCCGCTGCACTGTGGTAACTGTGGCGTATCGAGTGTGCAGAGTACCAGATGGAGGGTGATGCTGCCGACTGGTGGATCGGCTACTGGGTACTGCGGATGGAGGATGAGCGTGATAACCTCACTTGGGTGAGGATGGAGGAGATTATCTCCGAGAAGCACTTTCCCAAGAGCTATACTAACAGCATGGAGCGGGAATTCTTGGATCTGCGGCAGGGCTCCACTTCCGTTTCTGAGTATTCTCGCAACTTCACCCGTCTGAGTGCCTATGGCCGGCGCATGATTGACACTAAGGAGAGGAAGGCCAACAAGTTCCTTGACGGCGTCAGGCACGACATCCGTCTCTATGTGGCTAGCCATGGGGAGTTGTCTTTCGCTGACACAATTATTAGAGCTCAGCAAGTTGAGCGCTACATGACTTCGGTCGCCCTCAACCCTTCCTATTATCATGCCCAGCCTACTCAGTCAGCCATCGTTACTCAGCTAACTGTCATTGCACAACCACCTTCTGACTAGAGCAAGAGGAAGCGAGATGATCGACATGATATACAGCGGAGCAAGCGTGGAGGAGCAGATGGATGTGGCGATCACCATTCTATCCAGAATGTTCAGCCTGTCTGCCAAGTGCCAGATGGGCCGCCGCAGTGTGTTAACTGTGGCATAGCCCATGGAGGAGTGTGCTTGGCAGGCCAACAGGTCTGCTATGACTGCAAGAAGCTGGGGCATTTCACCAAACAGTGTCCGGAGCACGGTCAGCCACAACAGCAGCCTCAGCAGGACCAGCCGGGACTTGGAGGAGAAGGAAGGGCACGTGTCTACATGTTGGCCCAGAATGAGGATGACTCAAACCAAGATTGATCTACGAGGGTTGGGAAAGAGTATTGAAAGTAGTCGTCTAGTCCTGTTTATTTACAATCTCTTGAAAATTATTGTTCTTCTTATTTGTTTGTTTGGAGTTTCGGATTTGAGTATTTGTCTTTAGAACTTTGTATTATTTTTCTTCGATTATAAGACCAAGTGCCTTAGTTGTTTCTACTTGTTCTTAATTGATTTTGTTTGTGAACTTCTTGGACTGTGTTTCCTTAAGTACCCAAATCGATTGGGACTTAATCTATCAGTTTGGGGAGCTTAGCGTATTTTCAAAAGACTAATTAGTCGTCGTGATTGCCGATGACGTCCTAGTTCATCCCGGGAAAATTGAGTTGCAGGAGGAGCTTTACGCTATGTTCAAGAAACGAAAGTGGTTTAAGCTCGTCTAGGACTGCCGACACGAATAGCTACCATGTGACGATAGCTAACGTGGCGGCCGACTTTCTTAGTCGGAAGAGTCAAGGCGAGCTAGATGTTGTCATCTCAGTAGAAATTACTGATTCAAGAGCTTACTCGATTAGAAATCAAGATAATGGAGTCATAGTCTGTACCTAGTGGTGTTTGGCATCACTAGTCGTGGGACCGACTCTGTGAAAGGATTGTACCGGGTTGCAGAACAATAAATTCTTATACCACTTGCTAGATCTTTCTCGGGACAGCAAGATAAAGAGTCTCGCAGTGACATCTGACGGAGCCTTAGTGCTCGAGTGAAGGCTATATTTTTCGAAGATAAACAGAACATCAGAGTAGCTTAGCGGAAGCGTGGTGAGCGAAAAATTCTCATTTCGGAGTTAACCAAGCAGACTATCAAGAAGAAGCTGCTGCTATCTTCTTCAAACTCTTCGACTTTTAGTCCGAGGCGGTGGCTTAATCTATCTTTTAGGCTTTGCCACCGGAGCCTTCAAGAATTTTGTTCGAAGTTCTTGAGTTAGTCTTTGAGTTTAGTTTCAGATTTCCGAGGACAGAAATCGTTTAAAGAGGGTAGATTGTAACGCCCCGTTTCTTTTTAGTAAGATCATAGCTTTTCCGTTGCTCGACTAAGTTTAAATCTTGTTGTCTATTTCTTCTTATTTGCTCTTGGTTGATTTTAGTGTCCTAAATGTTAAGTTAGTTTTGTGAATTATTTGCTTAATTGATTATTTGACTATTTGCTTATGTGATTATTTGACTATTTGCTTAATTGATTATTTGACGATTTTCTTGATTATTTGATTTTTTATACCTAAGTGATTATTTGAATTTTTCAGTGTGTTCTTGAACTTATTATTGCTAAGTGTCCTTATGTGAATTATTCTACCTAAGTGTTAATTTATTTTCCTATGTGATTATATTGATTAATGTACTTATGAGAATTAATTATTTTCTTAAGTGAACTATATGATTATGTGTTTTGCTTTCTAAGTGTATATGTGCTCTTGTGAACTAAATGCTAAATGATTATTGGATTTTATGTCTAAGTGTTGTTTGTGCTTATTTATGTTATATGTGTCCAGTTAAATTTCTAGTTGCCTAATTATTTCCTAGCCCACGTCAAGTTATAACAAAGGCCTATGGAGTTGAGCCCAAGCACACCCCTTAGAACTCCAAGCCCATAGTAGCCGAGACCAACTCTTTTCCCCCAAATCGCTCGGCTTCTTTCCCGATCTCTCTCACATCATCAACGGGATATCCCCCATTTTTCGCGATCAGTCAACAGATTTAGCTCGATTATAAAGACCGATTAAAGCCCACAAACCCTCATCTTCTCTTATCGAGCCGCCACCATTTTTCTTCCTTTGATAGTTTCTCCCAAAGTTTCAGAGAACCCCGTGAGAGCGTGCAACATCCCGCTACTTAGGGCCAAATTTTCGCAAATTTTAACTCTTTCGAAAATGCTTATAAATTTTTCGAAATCATTTGCAAACTATATCGGAATGCTGCTGAGGACTTTTCTGCATAAAAACCCAATTTTTTAACCTAAGTCTAACATCTGGTTTAAACTTAAAAAAATCAGGTTTATGTTTTTAACGAATCATGCATATTAGTCTGGACCCGTTCGTACTGGCGAATCGAGTAAAATTATTTAAGTCTGATAACAAAATCATGCATGTTCGGAAATAAAAGCAAGCATAGCGGAAGTCTGAAATACGTGGTTATAATAGTTTACACAACAATTTAAACAAATGTCCCTGGAACAGCTTTCGTGCGGAACTCACGACCACCACCACCACAGCTCGACTCACGCCTGCCCGCCGACCCTGTCATCTGAAAATATAAAGTGGGGGTGAGTACGGTCCACTTGTACTCCATAAAAACCCATTCTAAAGTAAACAACAATATTAATAATGATATCATAAACTGGTATATATAAGTAAACTGTAACTCCCGGAACACTCTGGCCGGTAACTCCCGGAACACTCTGGCCGGTAACCGTGTGCACACTCTGATGGTATAACTAGGGCAAACTGGGCCACCAACAGAACTGAGGGAAGGCAAACTTGGCCTTAACCCAAAGTGGGTAAAACTCATATACATACCTGAACGTGATATCGACTATTAAACTCAATGTATAACCCAGACTGGGTCCCCACCTGATCGGCTTTGAAAATGAATAAGTGCGGCTGTGCTGGTAGCTGGCTCCTCAAGCTACATAAAAATATAAGCAAACAAATATACTAAGTAATATGCTCGTCATATGCTCAAAAATATGCTAGGATGCTCTACTCTATCAGATTACTCAACCGGATATAAACGAACGCTCTATGGGTTCACTAAAATAATTCTAAGTCCGGAAATTATACTGATAAGCTTAACTGATCTGGTTTGGCTCGGAAAAGTACTTAAATTTCGGAATAAGACTCATACCGAAAATCACGAACCAAAATGGACTCGAACCGCTGGCTAAACTGGCCGGTTCGCTAACTGGCTAAACCGGGTCGGGCTGAACCGGACCGGGTTGGACCACCGGTTCACGCTTGACCGGGTGGTCACGGGCTGCTCGGACTGGTCGGGCTCGGTCCCGTGCCGGGGCTGCTGGGGCCATGGCACGGCGCTGGGCACGAGCTGGGTGCGACCGGGCCTCGGTACTAGGCGCTGCTGGCGCGGGCTGTGCGGCTGGCACGGGCCCTGGCACTACTGGTGCCACTAGGTGCGACTGGGCACGACCGAGAGTCACTGGGTGTGCTGGCGCGCTGCTGGGCACGACCGAGCACTAGGGACGCGGGAACTGACGCGTACCCGGGCTGACTGGGCACTGGGCGTGCGGCTGGCACGACCCTAGTGCGACTGGCGCGAGAGCTAGGGCTGTCAGGGTGCTGCCGGGCAACCCTGGGCACGCGGGCGTGCTGCTGGGCACGTCCCGGGCCACTGACTGCTCGGGCGCGCTGCTGGGCACGTCCCGAGGCCTCTGGACCTTACTCAGGGTCACTAAGGCACGGCCCTGGACACTCGGGTGCGCTGCTGGCACGACCCGAGGTCGACTCTGCGTGGCACGAGCAACTGGCTCGAGGTCACGCGTGCACTGACCCTGGGACAACGCTGCCATGCGCTGCCCGAGGTGCCCTGGCGCGACTGGCGCTGGGACCTCGCTGGTTGGCACGGACAGGCACTGCTGGGTGCTGTCTCGTGCACTGGGACTGCAGTGCCTCGCGAGCACTAGGCGCGGGCACGGACAGGGACACGGCCTGGCCCCTGGGACGCGGCACGGGCACAGCACGCGCGACTGGCGCGGCTAGTGACCCTAGCCGGTCTTTTCCAAACTTCCTTCAACTTTTCTAGGGACTAATGAACCATACCAACATAATATGACATAATATACTCAAAAATGCCAAAAGTCCCTGAGGGACCTCGGTTGGATTTGGAGATGGGCTTATAGGGCCGATTAGGCCCGAGGCCACCCTAGGGCATAAAAATGAACATGCTCAACATGTAAAATGACTTAGGGCCGAATAAACTACATCAAAAATCATGGCTAATGAGGCTAGAACATTGGCTAAAACATACTTGCACATATACTTAGGTTCGGGGGTGAAAATGGCTCGATTTCACATAGCAACTTGACCGAACAAATGAACTCAAAACATAAAACTGTTTCAACCATGATATACTCATAATATTTGAGGATTTTTAAGATACTAATCTCGGCCATATCATGCTTGTACAAAAACTTACGAATTTAAGGCTTAGATGATCAAAAATTCATATCTCTTATATCTCACATGCATGGCATCATTTCTACACATGATAATTCTTATTTTATCATGAATAAGCTAGGAAAAATGGTTGGCATGAGCTAACCTTGCTCAAAAGTCGAAATGGTGCAAATGGGCCTTGCTCGGGGATCTTGCGGCACTAGGAACTTAACCTCGACTTTGGGGCTTGAATGGCTGAGGAGGATAGCTTCAAGTGACTTATAAAAATCCAAAATAAGCTTGGATAATGATAAGCCTCGAGATAACTAGGCTGGAACAAGCTATACACGAGCACTCCTCTTCCCCGGGGAACACGCGCACGGCTAGGGACAATGACTTTGCTCTCGGTTTTCTCTCTTCTCCCTCAATATTGCTAAGTGTTTGATGTCTCCAAGAGTCATATCCATGCTGAGGAGTGTCCCTTTTATGAGGATAGGGGCGGAGCTATTGAGGCACAAAGGTGGGGGACAAAGGGATCACATGCACACATGAGACAAGGGTGATGGGCCTTGGGCTGACTTGCACGAACTTGGAGGAGTGGCAGGGCATCTTGACTGACCAAAGCATTAAAATATGCTGGGAGAGCAGGTCTGGTCGGCCTTGAGGTAAGTGGGGGACAAATCCAAATACAAATGCATTAAAATATTCCATGCACATGTCCACATTTGGACTCACTTGAAAGTGGATTGGGCTTAACTTCCTTAGGGCCATTTTAGCTCAAAATGATCCTTATCAAGTGTATAAAATTCGGAGGTTTTGGTCCCTGAAAGATTTGGGCCAAAAACATGTGAAATGGCCTCTTGAAGTTGGGCTGTCGCGCTGCCAGCGCTGGGCCTGGGCGCTGGCCCTGGGCGCGGGCTGCTGGGCATGGCGCGGCACTGGGCCTGGCGCGAGGGCGCGGCCTGGCTGCGCGGGAAAACTGGCCTGCTCGGGAAAAATGACCTTGGGCTGATTTTATGGGCTGAATTGAGGCTCACAACACTTAGAAAAATACCATAAGTGTTTGGCCATGACTTGGGCACCATGCTTGACTCGCGCGAGGCTAGGGTGCGGCACTAGGGCACGACTCATGGCCCGAGCTTGGAAAATGTTTAGTCGAGGATAACCCTTGGCTAGAGATGAACTCGTGGCTCGATAAAAAGGATCTCATACTTAGAAAATATTCTAAGTAAGGCTATGAGCATGGCTAGGGCTCGAACAAGACTCGAGACAACTAGGGCTCGAGAATTGGCTAGGCGCGAACTAGGCGCGATACTCGCGACCGAACAACTCGGTTCCGGACACGGCTAAACTTGGACGATTTATCGAAACAAACTCGGTTTCGATTATTCGTCAACTGGAATAACTAATTCCGACTGAATAAAATCCATTAATAAAATAAATGGACCGGAATTAATAACTGAGATTGAATAGCTGATAACTGGGCTCGGAACTCAAGACGAGCAGTATTAATAAAAAGAAATAGTTCAACTGGGAACTAAAAACTGTCATTTTTATTAATACAGAACTGGGCTATTACAATCTATCTCCCTTAAAAATATTTCCGTCCTCGGAAATACTAAACTGGAGAAATACAAGAACTGAAAATATATACAACTGGGTACATATCAGAACTCAAAATCTGGAAAACGAGCTCTGATGTCTGCCTCGCGCTCCCAAGTGGCATCTGAATCTCCATGGCGATTCCATCTGATACGAACGAGGGGAACGTCTCGGTTCCTGAGCCGAAGGACCTTTCGATCCAGAACCGCTACCGGCTGCTCCTCGTAAGTCAAATCTGGCTGAAGCTGAATCTCGCTGTGCTGAAGCACATGCTCGGGATCGCACACGTATGGGCGTAGCATCGAAACGTGAAACACGTTGTGCACGCCAGCCAACTCGGGAGGCAGAGCTAATCGATAGGCGACTTCGCCCACTCGTTCGAGAATCTCGAACGGGCCTATATAGCGAGGATGCAACTTCCCTCTCTTCCCGAAGCGAACGACCCCTCTCATCGGTCGAACCTTCAGGAAAACATGATCTCCGGGCTCAAAATGCATCTCTCGTCTATGCTGATCGGCTGAGGACTTTTGCCGACTCTGAGCTGTCTTGAGCCTCTCTCTGATCCAGGCTACTTGCTCAACTGTCTCCTCGATGAACTTCGGACCGAGTACTCGTCGCTCTCCGACGTCATCCCAGTAAAGGGGCGATCGACACTTGCGGCCGTAAAGTGCTTCGTAGGGAGCCATCTGAATAGATGCCTGATAACTGTTGTTATAGGCGAACTCAGCTAGTGGCAGCCACTTCTCCCACTTAGCACCTCTGTCCAGAATTAAGGCTCGGAGCATATCCTCAAGCGTCTGGATCGTCTTCTCGGACTGGCCGTCCGTCTCTGGATGGTAAGCCGAACTAAACTTTAACTGGGTGCCCATTGCCTCATGCAAACTCTCCCAGAATCGACTGGTGAATCTGGGATCTCGATCGGAGATGATCGTAATGGGCACTCCGTGGAGTCGAATAACACCACGGGTATATATCTCGGCAAACTGATCCATCGTCATGGTCATCGCCACAGGCATGAAATGCGCGACTTTCGTCAGTCTGTCTACCACTACCCAAATCGCGTCGTGGTGCTCGGACGACTTAGGTAGTCCCGTGACGAAGTCCATGGTAACCTCTTCCCACTTCCAGCTGGGAATCTCAAGTGGCTGTAGCAGACCTATGGGACTCTTGTGCTCGGCCTTTACTTGCTGACACACCAAGCACTTCTTCACGAAGTCTGCTACATCTCTCTTCATTCCTCGCCACCAGAACGACCTTTTCAGGTCGTGGTACATCTTGGTACTCCCAGGGTGGGCTAAATATGGCGCACTGTGGGCCTCAGTCAGGATTTCCTTGCGTAAAGTCCCGACTTTTGGCACGACAATGCGGCCTCTGAACTCCAAGGCTCCATCTGTGCCTCGATAAAAGCCCTCTATGCCTCCGGCGTGAACCTTCGCCTCTAAAGTGCGAATGAACTGATCGCAGGATTGCTCCCGCCGGATTCTGTCTCTCAGCATGGGCTGAACTCGCATCGAGCTAACACTCCCCGAAATCTCCTTAGGAAGTGAATCGACAACCTCAATCTGCATCCGGGCAAACTCTCGGATAAGCTGGCGCTGATCGGTGATCGAGCAGACTGACTCACCCCTCACCTTACGGCTTAGGGCGTCTGCTACCACGTTCGCCTTCCCCGGATGGTACTGTATGGTGCAGTCATAATCTTTCACAAGCTCCAACCATCGCCTCTGGCGCATGTTGAGCTCCTTCTGTGTGAAGATATACTGCAAACTTTTGTGATCGGTAAAGATCTCACACCGACCACCATACAGATAATGGCGCCATATCTTGAGTGCATGCACAATCGCTGCCAACTCTAGGTCGTGCGTCGGGTAATTCTGCTCATGGGGCTTCAACTGACGTGAAGCGTATGCAACGACTTGGCCGTCTTGCATCAGCACACACCCAAGACCCTGCTTCGAGGCATCACTATAGATGGTGAAACCTCGAGTAGGATCTGGAATAGTCAGCACTGGAGCCGTCGTAAGCCTCTTCTTGAGCTCTTGGAAGCTCTCCTCACAACGACTCGTCCACTCAAACTTCACAGATTTCCTCGTCAACTTGGACAAGGGGAGGGCAATCTTAGAAAATCCCTCGATAAACCTGCGATAGTACCCTGCTAGACCGAGAAAACTGCGGACCTCGGTGGGACTTCTGGGCGCTGACCAGTTCCGAACTGCGGCAATCTTCGCCGGATCAACCTCAATGCCTCTCTCGGTGATGATGTGGCCTAAAAATGCCACTCGCTTCAGCCAAAATTCACACTTCGAGAACTTGGCGTACAGCTTTTCTCGTCTAAGGGTCCCGAGAACAACCCTCAGATGCTGCTCATGCTCCTCCAAACTCCTGGAGTAGACCAAAATGTCATCAATAAAGACGATAACAAATTGGTCTAAGTACGGATGGAACACCCGATTCATCAAGTCCATGAACACCGCCGGCGCATTACTCAGACCGAACGGCATAACCACGAACTCGTAGTGTCCATATCTCGTCCGGAAAGCAGTCTTGGCTACATCGGACTCCTTAATCTTCAGCTGATGATAGCCGGAGCGTAAATCGATCTTGGAAAATACGCGGGCTCCTCTCAACTGGTCAAACAAGTCGTCTATCCTGGGGAGCGGATATTTATTCTTCACCGTTAACCGGTTGAGATCTCGATAATCGATGCACATTCTCATGGATCCGTCTTTCTTCTTGACGAATAGGACGGGTGCTCCCCAAGGTGAGACGCTGGGTCGGATAAAACCGAGTTTCAACAACTCCTCGATCTGCGTCTTCAGCTCCTGCAACTCCTTCGGAGCCATACGGTATGGTGCCTTAGACACCGGTCCTGCTCCTGGAACAAGATCGATGGTGAACTCCACCTGCCTGCTGGGTGGTCCTCCTGGTAGCTGATCCGGGAACACATCCACGAACTCACGAACAACTGGAACATCGTGAGGTGTCTGTGCTCTCGATCCTTCATCGACAAGGCTCACCAGGTAACCCTGACAATCTTCTCTGCGCAGAATCTTCCTCGCCTTCGCCATCGATACAACACGAGGTAGGGTTCGCGTCTTCGAGCCGAAAAAGGTGATCTGACTGTCCTTCGGAAGATGAAGAATAACCTCCCGATCGTGGCAACGAATGTCCGCTCGATAACGCGTCAACCAATCCATACCGAGAATGAGGTCGAAATCCCTCATCTCGATAACATAAGCTTCGGCCTTCAGAATTCGGCCGCCAATACTAAGGTTAAGGTCCTCTGCCTTGGAGCTCGTCACTATCTTCCTTCCCAAGGCTAGACTCACCTCGAGAGGGTCAACAGTGTTGATGGGCTGAACTCCAATGGCCTCCACACATCGAGTCGACACAAAAGAGTGCATCGCACCAGTGTCAAACAGAGCAAATATAGGTACATCATTCAAAACAATCATTCCGGACATAGTACCTGGGTTCTGCTCTGCCTCAGCCTGCTCAACTGCATACACCTGAGCCTGCTGTCCTCGCCTCTGCTGCTGTTGCAGTTGGTATCAGAGCACCGTTTGTGCTTCCGAATGTTTTAAAAGACAGGGAAATTTTGCAAAACTCGGCCACACCACACTCACGCCGCGCCGACTACCAGGTAAGTGCTTGCTGTAAAAGTTTTTCAAAGTTTATATAAGCAAACCGTACTATGTCTATGCTCAATAGGATTCAGATAGTCCGAACTCTAGATGCTCAGATCAGTATAAGACTCCTAGTAGTATCAGTTATGTCCTCTATCAGATTTCAGAACTCTAGATTCGAACTCTAGTCGAACTCTAGATTATCGAGTTATTTTTAGCAACTCGTCAAGAAATGTGTGCCTATTCCAGTATTCAGCGTTTCCTTTCAGCCTTATGCAATTTCATCCTCCTGTTCTGACCCAGTTATGCGGCTTATTCTCAGATGGCCCGTCGTCAGAACCAAGCTCAGAGAGAGATGTCCCAGGCTGAGGTAGTCGCCCAGTTTCGCGGCTACAACCCAGATAAGTTTTCGGGGCAGGGAGACCCTCGACTAGTCGATGAGTGGATCCAGGGTCTCAAGGCCATCTTCGAGATCATTGAGTGCTCCGAGAGGCACAGCATTCTGTGTGCCCAGGTCCAGATGACAGGAGACGCCAGGCTGTGGTGGAACTCCTACTAGGGCTTGCGCCCTGGTGAGAAGGAGAACCTCACCTGGGCACAATTCAAGGAGATGCTGCGGGAGAAGTATTACACGGATACCTACAAGGCTGAGATGGAGCGCCAGTTCTTGGCGCTTAATCAGGGCCACCGCTCCGTAGATGAGTACGAGCGGGATTTTGTTCGTCTCGGGTCCTTTGTCCTTTATCTGGTGGACACTGAGACGAAGAAGGCGAGACGTTTTCGTGACGGGCTTCTGCCAGCTATTCGTCACCATGTTGCGGGACACGGCGTCCAGTCTTACGCCGATGTCGTCGCTAAGGCCCAGGAGACAGACGCCAATCTCAGGATGGACTCAGCTCAGCCCCCAGCGTTGCCCCCAGTTCAGTATCCGGCACTACCGCCAGCTCAGCCAGCGCCTGTCCAGCAGGCGAAGCCTAAGAACAAGAGAAAGTGG
>BKCP01008959.1:67248-85829 GCA_008636005.1 Striga asiatica | reverse complement strand
GGTCGACTATGCGTGGCACGAGCGTCTGGCTCGAGGTCACGCGTGCACTGACACTGGGACAACGCTGCCGGGCGCTGTCGGAGGTGCTCTGGCGCGACTGGCGCTGAGACCTCGCTTGTTGGCACGGACAGGCACTGCTGGGCGCTGTCTCGTGCACTAGGGCTGCGGTGCATCGCGAGCACTAGGCGCGGGCACGGACAGAGGCACTGCCTGGCCCCTGTGACGCGGCACTGGCACAGCACGCGCGACTGGCGCGGCTAGTGACCCTAGCCGGTCTTTTTCAAACTTCCTTCAACTTTTCTAGGGACTAATGAACCATACCAACATAATATGACATAATATACTCACAAATGCCAAAAGTCCATGAGGGACCTCGGTTGGATTTGGAGATGGGCTTATAGGGCCGATTAGGCACGAGGCCACCCTAGGGCACAAAAATGAACATGCTCAACATGAAAATTGACCTAGGGCCGAATGATATACATCAAAAATCATGGCTAATGAGGCTAGAACATTGGTCAATACATGCATGCACATATACTTAGGTTCGGGGGTGAAAATGGCTCGATTTCACTTAACAAATTGACCGAACAAATGAACTCAAAGCATAAAACTGTTTTAACCATGTCATACTCATGATTTTTGAGGATTTTTAAGATACTAATCTTGGCCATATCATGCATGTACATAAACTTACGAATTTAGGGCTCATATGATCAAAAATTCATATCTCCTTATATCTCACATGCATGGCATCATTTTCCACATGATAATTCTTATTTTATCATGAATAAGATAGGAAAAATGGTTGTCACGAGCTAACCTTGCTCAAAAGTCGAAATGGTGCCAAAGGACTTTGCTCGGGGATCTCGCGGCCCTAGGAACTTGGTCTCGGCTAGGAGGATTCAATGGCTGAGGAGGATAGCTTCAAGGGACTTAGAAAAATCCAAACAATGCTTGGGTAATGTTAAACCCCGAGATAACTAGGCTAGAACAAGCTAAACACGAGCACTCCTCTTCCACGGGGCACACGCGCGCGCGGCTAGGCTTGCCTTGGCTTGCTCTCGGTTTTTCTCTTGTTTTCCCTCAATGTGCTAAATGTTATGCTCGAAAATTATGAGTATCCAAGAGCTCTAACACTCAGCTGAAGGTGGCCTTATAAGGGAAATGCATGGGCGGAGAAAACAATGCTCAAAGTGGAGACACACACACATCACATGTGCATGGGGACATGGTTTGGGGCTGTTTGCACGAACTTGGATGGTTGGCAGGGGCATCTTGAGTGACCAAGGCATTAAAAAATGATGGAGAGCAGGTCTGGTCGGTCCCAAGGTGGAGGAGGAGGTAGTGGGGGACAATGCCTTACACACTTGATTAAAATATTCCACAAGCACATGCTCCACTTTGGCTTAATCATAGGCTGACTTCCTTAACACTTTCTTAGGGACATCTTAGCCCTAAATGACCCTCATTAAGTCCTTAATACACGCAGCATTGGGTCATGGAAGGACGTGGGCCGAATTTCAAGAATTGGGCTCCAAATGATGGGCTGTCGCTGCTGGCGCTGGGCCTGGGCGCTGCTGGGCCCTGGGCGCGAGCTGGGCGCGGGAACTGCTGGGCGGCACGTGCTAAAAGGCTTGGGCCGAGAATGCCCCATGCATAGGGCTGGAAATAAAACTCTCCACACGTAGAAAATTCCAAAGGTGTTTGGCCATGACTTGGGCCACCATGCTTGACTCGCGCAAGGCTAGGGCGCGGGCGCTAGGGCGCGACACTAGGGACTCGGGCCGATCATGAAACACTTGGCTAGGGCTAAACTTGTGACACAAAAAGGAACCCAAAAATACTTAGAAAACTTATCCCACACCACTAACCATGACTTGGGCACTCGCGGCTTGGCGAGGCACGCGACACTAGGGCGCGAGGACTCGGACCCGTGCACGAGCTCGGTGCGGGGTTACTTAGGCCGAGGGAATGATATCCAAGACTTGATAAAAATGATCTCATACTTAGAAAATATTCTAAGTAAGGCTGTGAGCACGGCTAGGGCTCGAACAAGACTCGAGACTACTAGGGCTCGAGAATTGGCTAGGCGCAACTAGGCGCGATACTCGTGACCGAACGACTCGGTTCCGGACACGACTTGACTTGGACGATTTGGCGAAACATACTAGGTTTCGATTATTCGTCAACTGGAATAATTAATTCCGACTGAATAAAATCCATTACTAGTATAAATGGACCGGAATTAATAACTGAGATTGAATAGCTGATAACTGGGCTCGGAACTCAAGACGAGCAGTATTAAAAAAAAGAAATAGTTCAACTGGGAACTAAAAACTGTCATTTTATTAATACAGAACTGGGTATTACAGAGCGGCAGTCCAAGAATGAAGTCGAGCAATACTAGGGGCTGAGACGAGGCCGAGAACCAAGAGCCATCAACAGCACCGTTCCGGCAACAACCCGAGCCTTGTTCCATTTTCTTTCTTTTGTCTTGAATCAACGTAACTATCGGCTGATACCCTTATGCCGTTTTTAGCTGAGCTTATGTGAGTTTTCTTACGAGTTGATTTTAGTTTAGTGAGTGGTGCTAAGCTTGATTTAAATTGGAAGAAAAACCTTCTTGCCTTGATTGCTTGAGAAATTAAGGGGATGCTAGCACGTGCATTTAATGCCGAATCATGTTGTTATTACATTGGATTCAAGGTCTTTATTTTGGTGAGAATTGTGTTAATTTCATGGTATTAGATAATTGCAAATTTTTAGGAAGAAATGAGTACAGATATATGTGATATTTTGGGCCATTACTGATTTTGTCTTATTGAGCCTCTGACCGTGAAGATTTTATGCTGGAAATTGTGTGGAGTATCAAGTTTTATGTCCAGCTTTGATGCCTTATTTATGTGCTGAGGTTTGGATAACTTGTGCAGAGAAAGAAGACATGAATTGTCCTTGGCCTTATTTTAAGCACGTTTTTATTAGCCATGTTAAGGAGTATTTGTACTGTCATTATACTCATTAATTTAGAGGTTAAGAACTCAGTATTATGTGTTGATAAGCATATTAGCCAACATAAGTTGAGATCATAAGAGAAAAGGCAAATTTTATTAAAGTTGAGATTTAGGAAAGTTTATGTGCTTTTTTTTTGTTTTTTTTATAATTGTCTTAATTGCTTCAATTGCCTCGTTTGCCTTATCTGCTACATGTGTTTAATTTTCCTTGCTTGTCCTTACCTGCTTTCACCGCCCTTAATAATAAGATGAATAAATTTAAATTGTAGATTAAGAGGAGTCGAGCCCTCAAGCAGACGCGCGTGTATTTATTCTTTTCAGCCAGTCAGTAAGTATAAAGGTGGGGGTTCTATACTATGGTTTATTCTTTATAAACATGTGGTAGTATAGTTTTTATATGCATGTGATTGTAGACCGGTGGGCCGAAGGTGTGATGTGAACTTTTACCATGGCGGCTTGAAATAAGAGCCACTAGGCCGGGTAATTATCAGTTAAGTTATCTACTAGCGGGACTGGGTAATGCCAATGGCACTAGTAGAGTTATTTATTAGCGGGATCGGTTGATGCCGAATGCACTAGGAAGTAGCCATACCGATGTTCATGAACTTAGGTTAACGGCGTATAATAGCTAATTAGCTGGGTAAATTATAGAGGCTTGAAATAAGAGTCACTAGTCCGAATTTACCTGGAGGCTTGAAGCCGGATGAAATCAGTCAGCAATGAGACAGTAAGCTTTGCATGTTCATATGATTATTATGTTAGAGTAGGGTACCCGGCGTTCCAATCTAATTGGACGTATTCTACTTGTAAATACAGTCTATTGGAATTATATTATGAATAAGGCATTTCTTTATCTTAAGAGAAATCATTTATCTTATAATTGCACTTAAGATAAAATCCCTAGATCACTTATGGTTATAAGGTATGGTTGCGCATAGAGATGGTGATCATGGAACATACCTTGAAAGCCGTGATCTTAAATACAGTTCCAAGTCGATGGATGTTTCGAGATGGGATATCGAATAATCCATAAAAGACTTGCACATAGTTTGTATGATTGTTGGACAAGAATGTTGCATTCCATCAACATTAGCGTAAGACGTAAGTACATTTATGTGGATGCTTGTTAGAGAACAAGTTCACTGAACATGACCGTATGAAAATTCTTAATGAAGAATTTATTCAGTCGAATAAGAATTTTCATGTTACAATAGTACATGACTAATCCTAAGACTTGAGGCACAATGGTAACTTTGTGCATATTACATTCTACTTTGATTTATCCTTTTGGTAGCTAGCACTATCGTTTAAAGGGATAAGTTGGGTATTATGTTGATATGTATGGAAGTTTGTTAGTGGCCAATAAAGGATTCGACACTTATGAAGATAAGTGAATTTCCTATGTGTTTCATAGTTATTAATCCAAAGTCCTTGGCCAAGGCAGAGATGAATAGTGATTCATAACCGGGTTAATAAACATGAAATAGAATCATAGTTATTAAGTCAATTTGGGTTTCGACAAAATCATACCCAAGACTTAATCGGGAAATTAGATGTCGAAAGGATTTTACATGTATGGAGTTGTAATCGGAATAGGTTTACTCGCTATTCACTTAATACTAGATTCATGCTACTTGCTAGGTGTTACCATGATATGTGGGTTCATAAATTAAAGGGTTAATTCATGAATAAGAGTTAATAAGATTTAACTCAAATTACAAAGTGTTGTAAACCCACTACTAGTATTAAGGTGAACCTAAAAGGTCACACTAATTATGAACAAAGGTAAAGATTGTATTTCTAATGGTTAGAATTAATTGATAAATATCTAATTTGATTAGATATCAATTAAAGGAATATATTAATCAATAAGATTGATTAATTACATTTTGGATATTACTTTAGTAATTAAGGTAATTACTAAATTAATAAAGTTGAATTTTAAAATAGGATTTTAAATTTCAAAATCCAAAATAATAATAATATGATTATTATAATATTGGGAAAATGATATAATAATAAAGTCTTGAGAAAGATTCTCAAGATTTATTATCCAATTATTATTTATATCTTTAAATATGATTTAAGGATTAAAATAATAAATATGATTATAATAAAATGGTTGTTGATGGTTGTTTGAACTACTTAACATATCTTATTATTTTCAAAGTCAAAAGTTAGTAAATACTATTTAAATAAAATTTGATTTTATTTAAATATTACTAAATGTTGATTATTTTATGCTAAAATGTTTAGTATAAATATGTGCAAAATGGTTTTGCATTTAAGAGAGTTTTTGATCCTAAATTTCTAAGTGTTAGAAAGAGAAGAAAGTGTTCTTCATAAAACTTCAAGAAAGAGTTCTTAAAATTCCCAAATAAAATTTATATATATTCCTATACAAGAAAACCGAGACATTTCTACTAGCGAAGGAAGGTCGTCGGAACCGGGCTTCATAGGGTGGATACGATTAGAGGGAAGACACTTGGATTCCTAAAGCGAGTAACCTCAAGCCGTTGAAGTTACAACCGGGAACCGATTCCCTCATCCATCATCAATAGTGAAGGAGTTCAAGACATTCGGTAAATATTTTACTAGTATTTACTTTATAGTAACAAATCAAAATTTGTATATGATGCATGTTTTAAAGATGACGATCAGTTAATTTGCAATTAGTATGTACAGGTGTTGTATTTATACGATAAATACTTACTTTAAAAATTTTAAATTCCGCTGCGTACAGCCCGTACGGTACTATCGAACCCAACATATTATCCTATCAGTGTTTATACTGAATCGATGCATAGTATGAATTTTACCACTGAGCCGAGAGACTGTGCTCACCCCTTTGTTTTTTCAGGTTAATCGAGCTGGCGGCGGACACGAGCGGACGGGCGTGGTCTACTTTAGTTATGATTTTATATTTTTGCAAACTCTGATGTAACTTAAAATTTAACTTGGATGTATAAATTACGGTTTGATTAATCATAACACGTTATATTGAAAATGTTTATTTTTGTCTTGACAGAAGAATATTTTTCAAGTAATATCCGTTTAGTTTAAACTGGAAAAATGAATATTTTTTTTTTCAAGTTAGAAAATTTTCTTAACCAATATTCCTTATTTATAAATAATGGGGCGTGACAATGTGCATCGATTTCCGCGATTTAAACCTGGCGTGCTCAAAAGATCATTATCCCTTACCAAGAATTGATCAGCTAGTCGACTCCACGGCTGGTTGCGAGTTGCTAAGTAAGATTGATGCATCCCAAGGGTATCATCAAATTCCCTTGGCTCCTGAGGAACAGGGTAAGGTGAGTTTTGTGACGAGCAAAGGGACATACTGTTATGTCGTCAGGCCCTTTGGGCTAAAAAATGCAGGAGCAACCTACCAGCAGTTGATGGATAGCATGTTCAAACCTCAAATCGGCCAAAATATGGAAGTGTACGTTGACGACATCCTGGTGAAGAGCAAATCCTCTATTTCGCACCCAGACGATTTAAGGGAAACATTCAAAACCCTTAGAACGTTTGAGATGAAGTTAAACCCGAGCAAATGCGCCTTTGGGGTAAAGGCAGGACGATTTCTGGGATACGTTGTCACAGAATGAGAAATTGAGGTGAACAAGGACAAGGTAAAAGCCATACTCGACATGGCACCACCGAGAAACATTAGAGAGGTGCAAGTCCTGACGGGGAGAATCGCGGGATTGAGCAGGTTCATTACTCGAGCAGCCGAGAAGAGTTTTCATTTCTCCAAACTGCTCAAGAAAAAGACGACTTTCCAGTGGAGTGACGAGGCACAAATGGCGTTTCAAAAGTTGAAAGAATTTCTGAGCGAGTTGCCCCTATTGACAAAGCCTGAACCTGGTGACGAGTTAGTGTTGTACATCTCAGTGGTTGTAGTCTCTTTAAGCTCAGTGTTGCTTCGAGAAGAAGGAGGTTCCCAGCAGCCGATTTATTACACTAGTAGGGTACTCCAGGGCACGGAGTTGAGATACTTTGAAGTCGAGAAAGATGCTTTAACACTGGTGATAATGGTTAGAAAGTTGAGGCCGTACTTTCTGAATCATACCATAGTGGTGAGGACCAAATTAAAACTTGGAGAAACCTTGGGTCGACCTACTCTTTCAGGTCGACTCTTGAAATGATCAGTCGAGTTGAGCGAATATTCCATCAAGTATGAGCCCAAGCGAGCCATAAATGTACAAGCTTTGGCAGATTTCATCCAAGAGTGCACTAAGGGGGAAGGGAAGAAGTGGATGATGCATGTCGATGGGTCCTCCGCAGATAAAGGATCTGGATTGGGAGTCGTCCTCGTGTCTCCCGAGGGCGAGCAACTCGACTTCGCCATCAGAATGGGGTTCAAAACCTTAAACAACGAAGCAGAATATGAAGCACTTATCAAAGGAATTCAACTCGCAATTGGTAGGGGAGCCACGGAGATCATGGCACATTCTAATTCATAACTCGTCGTGGGACATGTGTTGGGAAATTGTAAAGTAAAGGAGGATCGAATGTTAAAATATGTTTAGGAAATTCAGAGCCTCATCTAGCACAAATCCCACGAGAGGAAAACAAGCGAGCCGACTGGCTCGCAAGAATCGCAAGTTCAAACAAAAGAAAGATGGGAAATCACATTACCACCATGCACTTAGAAGGAAGTGTCTTGGGCGAAGCAATGGAGATCGACGAGAAAGACGATTGGAGAAAGTCGATTCGTGAACTCTTGCAGGGTCGAGTACCTGTAGGAGACAAACAAGAGGCGGAAAAAGTTGCTCGATACCTAAGCAAATATTTTGAAGTCGATGGGATCTTATACAGGAAGTTGCTGGTCGGGCCCCATCTATGATGTGTGTCTAAGGAAGAAGGAACCCATGTTTTAAGAGAAATACACGAAGGATGTTGTGTAGCACATGTGGGATCTCGAGCTCTAACTGGCAAAGCCCTGCGAGCAGGGTATTACTAGCCCAAAGTGCGGGCGATGGCGGAAAAACTTGTGCGAGAATGCGATAAGTGTCAGCGACACGGCCAGGTCACCCATATTCCAGCTAAATACATGACGACAATCAAGTCACCAATTTCTTTCGCCCAGTGGAGAATTGACCTGGTGGGCCCGTTTTCGATGGGGACGGGACAGAGAAAATTCTTGGTGGTCGTAGTTGACTATTTTAGCAAGTGGGTCGAGGCTGAACCCTTGGCCCGAATCACCGAGGAGAAAATGATCCAGTTCTTATTAAAAAACATTTGCTCCCGATTTGGAATTCCGAAAATATTAATTTCAGATAACGGGACTCAATTCCAAGGAAAACGGATTCAAGCATGGTGCCTCGACATGGGAATTAAATAGCAATTTGCCTCAGTCGCGCATCCACAAGAAAATGGGCAAGTCGAGGTAACTAACAGAACTATTCTCCAAGGACTGAAGAAGAGATTGGAGAAGGCCTCAGAAGCTTGGGTTGACGAATTAACTGCAGTCCTATTGGCCTATAGGACGACTCCGAGAAGTTCAACATGTCAATCTCCATTCCACATGGTCTACGGGATGGATGCACTTCTGCCAGTTGAAGTCGGTTTAAATTCTCATAGATCGACATTCTACGAAGAGAAGAAAAATGAAGAGATGGTCGAGGAGGCCCTCGACTGAATTGAAGAGGGACGAGAGGAAGCCTAGGTACGATCCGTAGAGTACAAACAGAAGATGCGCGTAGCTTTCGATAAGAAGGTTCGAACTAGACGTTTTCAAGTAGGGGATCTCGTCCTCAAACGAGCAGACGCTCTCAAGCATGTCGGGAAGCTCAGGGCTAATTGGGAAGGACCCTATACTGTCACAAAGGTACTCAAGAGAGGTGCATACGAACTCGAGGATGGAGAAGGTCGACAACTGCCACGATCCTGGCACGTGATTCATCTCAAATGCTTTTATGCTTAAGGCAATGTTTCGAATTCCTTTTTGTATTGAACAATGTTTAAATCAAATTCAGTAATGAAATGAATTTCAAGTTTATGCTTCAATTATGTCTCTTGCGATTACACGTCGACCTTATTATGATTGTCTGAAAATCGATTTTTTCAACACGACTATGTAGCCGGCTAACTTTGCTGACTACGAAGTCGGTTTAAACAACCACGATGTTTTAATCTCGAGTGGAACCTCGAGCAGGCTACGAAGTCTACGACTACGAAATCGATTTAGTACAACCACGAAGTTGTACTCTTGAGTGGAACCTCAAGCAGGCTACAAAGGCTACGACTATGAAGTCGATTTAGCACAACCACGAAGTTGTACTCTCAAGTGGAACCTCGAGCAGGCTACAAAGCCTACGACTACGAAGCCGATTTAACACAACTACGAAGTTGTACTCTCGAGTGGAACCTAGAGCAGGCTACGAAGCCTACGACTATGAAGTCGATTTAGCACAACTACGAAGTTGTACCCTCGAGTGGAACCTCGAGCAGGCTACGAAGCCTACTACTACGAATTCTATTTAACACAACTACGAAGTTTTACTCTCTGGTGGAATCTCGAACAGGCTACGAAGCTTTCGACTACGAAGTCAATTTAACACAACTACGAAGTTGTACTCTCGAGTGGAACCTCGAGCAGGCTACGAAGCCTATGACTACAAAGTCGACTAACACAACTACGAAGTTGTACTCTCGAGTGGAATATCGAGCAAGCTACGAAGCTTATAACTATGAAGTTGTCACATTTGAATAAATCTTATATACGCTATGCAAACAACTTAGAAATATCCACAAAGAATATCAAGAAAACTATGAAGCTAAAGGCACGATGCGCTAAACGCAACTCCAATTGACAGCTATGAAGCTGCTCAAATCATTGCTCGACTTCGGTCAGCTTGCAAGCCAGGTTGGGAGAAGACGAGTTGAAAAACTTGCGTTTATCAGCTACGAAGCTGCTAAAATCGTTGCTCGACTTCGATCAGCTCGCAAGCCGGGTTGGGAGAAGACGAGTTGAAAAGCTTGCGTTTATCAGCTACGAAGCTGCTAAAATCGTTGCTCAACTTCGATCAGCTCGCAAACCGGGTTGGGAGAAGATATAAGGAAATGACAACAAGATAACTTGAAATGCAAATAACATAACAACTCGAGAAATTAGAAAACGGTAGAGTATGACACCAAGGAAAACGACAAAGGAAAAAGAGAATAACATTGATAATAAGTTCATTACATTCCGCATTGTCTCAACCTTTACAAAGCCTGAAAATAGGCCGAGACGATTACCTAGTAGCTATTTTTTCGAAACAAGAAAAACAAAAACAAGCATCTTCAGGATTCAACATCAGACTTTTCGTCCACACCACCATCATCAGCAACAACAGTCTAAGTCTTCTCGGCATCATCACTATCAGCTCCATCAGTCGGCTTCTCATCATTAGCTTCGTCAGTAGTCTTCTCACCATCGGCACGAACAACTTTCTCATGCTCCACCTCCTCGACCTCTTCCGCCCCGACCGGCCCTTCACGTTCCTCGACATCAGAGGATCTCACGTGATCCGCTCCATTTGGTCTGACTAGTTCGGTCAGACCAGCCAAAGGAGCAGGGGGAACCTCGAGTCGGCCATCCAACCCAGCATTGCGGATGGCCCTCGCCTCGAGACCAACCCACCATGGGTGATCAGCAGGAAGAGCCTGGTCGCCCTTGTAGCCGGCAAGGAACGGCAACGTTCTCTTGACGGCCTCACGGTCGAGCCTGCCAGCGCACTCAGTCTCGTCCACAGCCTTCTCCCACCCGTCGAACGTGTGGTTGAAGTACTGGAGAGTCGCCGGACAGAGCTTGTCGAGGAAGGCGGGAGAGTTGCAGAAAAGATTGACAGTTTCTGTAACACCCCGCTTATCAGAGTAAATTTTTCGCAACTTTTACTTCGAATATACTTAATTCTTTCGAAATCTTTTGCGACTAACTCGGGATGCTACTCAAACTCATCATCTTGAAAATCCGTTTATCTTTAAACTTTTGTCTAATACTTCTTTATACATAATTAAAACAGATTTCCTTTAAACTTGCATTTAAAATACCATAATCATATTTCTCATAATGGTAAAAACTTGAAATATGAAATTCATTAAAATGCAAGTTCAATACTTAATGTGCATAGCGGAAATACTTGAAAACGTGGTTAATTATACAGACTGTTATAAATGTCCGTATCAAAGCTTGTCTTCATCTGAGTCCACTATCCACACCAACACTGCTCCACTCACACCTCCTCTTCGACCTGTTACCTGAAACTAAAACTCATGGGGGTGAGTAACGAATATGGATAATCATAAACCGATATCTGATCGGTAACTTAAACTTTTCTCTTATCTTGCCGATAGTTAATTGGATATGTGTGCACACTCTGATGGATATTTCTAAGGCACCTAATGGCCTCCATCAGAACTTAGGATATAATCTCTGAGAACAAATTAATGCCTCCTCATCCTAAGCGTAAAACTTAAACTGTAGGATATACTCTGAGACAACTGATGGTCTCCTCATCCCATATGACATCAATATCGTACTCAACGTGATACCCATTCAGGGTCCCCACCTTTTTGTCTTTGAAATCATTTGAAAAACGATAAGTGCTGTACTGGTACTGTATCTGCAAGTAACATCAAATATAGACAAATATACTAAGTACTATGCTCATATACTCAATAAGATTTTTAGGATTTTTAACTTATCCAAATCTTATAGAAATTCATTAAACTTGCTTTTTCTCAGGTTTATACTTAACTTCTCTTTTTATTTATACTTAAGGTCAATTACTTAACCTTGTATAAATCATGTCTTCATAAACATTAATATGGTATTATACTTAGCATGTCATAACTCAAATGTGAAAATAACTATATTTCACATTATACTTGATTTAAACTTAAAATATGCTTACTTTTACCAACATCATCAACATGATTTATAAACTTATCTTAACTTAATTTGATCTTTTACTCAATCAAATACTTAATTCATCATTCATCATATCTTCAAATTGGCTTATACTAAATTTTCACTTAATTAACCTGAAAGTGAAAATAATCTCAAGCCATATCATCTTTTACTCATAACATTTAATCATGATGTTAATATATCATACTTAATACAATCTTTATAAAATTGTATACTCAACATATTACACCAAAACATCATCAAATTACTCATCACTTATATGAGAATTATTCATGATCATCTCATTTTAACAACTTAAACATTTCATGAATATTCTTGCATATATACTTATCTTTAGATATATGCCTTCTTATTCATAACTTATTCATTTCTCATCTTTAAATTATGAAACTTAACAGTCATAATCTCAACTTATAATTAGACATGTCCTCAAAATTTCATAATTTTATCATGCATATTCATCAAGTTATGAGAATTTAAATTCAATAGTGAACATAAACTTCATCTTACATGTTCATCTTTAAAAATTCATAACTCAAGCTATATTTTGCCAAATCTCTTAATTCTTGTTTTCATGTACTCCTCTTTTACATAATAATCATTCATTTAAATCATACTCTTCCAGCTTATTCATATCTTTATCAACATCTCATCAAATCAAGTACATATATCATATAATTGATCTTGAACAACTTTAACTCTTTATATTCATAGAATCAATTATAAACTTAACTTCTATATCATGATATACATACTTATAAACATGTAAACTTATTATCAAAACATGAACTTAAGCATGTAACTTTAAGATAAGTAAATTACCTCCTTCTTGCTAGAATCAAAACTTGATTCTTTACTTCAAATTCTTCACTTCTCCAAAGTTTCTACTACTTATCTCTCTTACACTCTTATATAACTTTTGGTACTTAACTTTGGTGCATAAACTCTGATTTTTAGGCCTCTATTTATAGGCAAAATTTGCAAGACATCATAATTGAGTGAAGAAATTAACAAAATAAACAATACAAACTTGTAAAAATAAATATAGATAATAAATAGTATTCTTAACTTGTAAACTTCTCCAACCCATAGTCAATGCTTAGAAAGGCCCCTGTTCTGATCCTAATCTGATCTCAATGATTAAATTCGAGATTTAGTGAAAATTCTCCAATTTACGGAACCAAATTCTGACTTAAAACGAACAGTTACCGTAAAATCGAAAATTCTTACAATTTTCGAATTTCCTTCTTTTCTTTTGGCATTTTTCCTTTTTATGCTGAAAAATTTTTCTTATCTTGTAGTCTACTAAAAATATAGAGAGAAATTAATTTAATTTATTTCTCGGAACTGAAATCGGACATATATTCCGACTACAATCGAAAACCGAAAAAAACGAAAATTCTAAAAATTTCATATTTTCTCTAATAATTTAAATAGACTAAAATGTCTAAATAAATTTTCTCACTTCTTTGAACATTTATAATTTAAATGTTCATGGATACTTAACCGAACTCAAGACCTAACTTGTCTCGACTCATTATTCTTTTTCTTTCTCATTCAAACTAGAAATGGCCAAATTTACATCCATTTAAATAAAATGGAATGTTACTTGAACTTGAACTTCATCTTAAATAACTTATTTCAATTTAATAAACATTAATGTCTAATTAATCCTTATAACTTGATCAATACTCAAAACTAAGCTAGGCTCGAGAATCATTTGCTCGGTAATAATCTTAACTCGTAACCGAACATGCTTGGTTCGGTTCACGACTTATCTTGAACGAGTAATCAAAATATACTCGATTTTTATTATTCGTCATCTTATTATAATTAATCCCATCTTATAAATCCATTTATAAAAATAAACAGACCGGAATTAATTAATTACTGAACTGGCTCGATTACTAAATAAAATTTAACCGATAATACTTTCAACTTAAAGTCGAACTTTTAACTGAATAACTTAATAACTGGGCTCGAAACTAGGAACGAGCATTATTAATAAAAGTAATTAGTTCAAACTTAGAACTAAAATAATTACTTTTATTAATTACTGAATGGGATATTACAATCTACCCCCCTTAAAACTATTTCCGCCCTCGGAAATACTGAATCTGAGATATATACAAATTATGTATATATATCTCAGAACTCGAAATATGGAAAACGAGTGCTAACATCAACTTCTCACTCCCCAGTGGCATCTAACGCAATGTGGCGATTCCATTTTATACTTACGAGGAAATATCTCAATTCCTCAGCCAATGAACCTTCTGGTCCAAAACTTCTATCGGCTGGTCCTCGTAGGTTAAATCTTACTGAAACTCATTGTGCAAAAGCACATACTCTGAATCGCACACGTACTCACGTAACATTGTTACGTAAAACTTTATGCACACTGGACAACTTTAGAGAAGAATTGATATAAAATACTTATCTGACTGACTATGCGATACATTGCATACGATTTACCCACTACCCGGGGCCCTTCGGGTGCGGAACATCTATATGCATTGTACCTTAATGTCGATGTCACTTGTCATCATTAACAAGTCACATCTCCATTCTATACTAACATCTTACTATACTAAACTTGCTTCTCTTTCGAGAAACCTTTTTAGTTAATATCACTATTGATATTTTCTAACTTCAACTTCTCCGACCTAACTATAGTCGAGAATTTTGTTGAATTTTCTGTTCTAATGTGAAATAATTTGACCATTCTGTGGTCATACCATAATTCCAATCATTAAGGTAAACTTTATTTATTTTTAATGATTCAACTGTCATAATAATGTCGCAACATCTCACTTATTGCCGACATCTCACATCTGATTTCAATTGCATTAAATGCATACTGGCTGTGCATCTTCTGACATTCGTATAATGTAATCATACCCGAAAACTTATCTCATACTCATCTTTCTTCTATAAACCAACTTGGTAATCCTTCAATCTTCTTCAGCAATGGTCTGAATCACCAATGGATTTAGCACTGCTAAAAATTCGAAAATTCTATTCTTTTCTCTCTCTTAATATCATAAAGAGAATTTATCGAGCTCGAGTAGAAAGATTGAGAATACTCATGCTCAATAATATCCCAAATGATATAAGATGGCTGATTGAAGCAAAAGTTCGTGTATCTGGCGAGTATCCCAATGCATACAAGTATCTGTCAGGTATGGGTAAAAGCACTTTTGCCAAGAAACGTAGAGCAAAAAGAATAGGCGGCTGCTATAAATGTGCTCGCTGGAACTGTGACTCTCGTTGTACTTCTTTGGGCTTTGTGTCAAATAATCGAGAAGATAAAATAACTTTCATCAAGAATGGCTTGAGTAAGGAATCTCTGGATCAAAATATTCAGCAGATTCTTGATAGACATTCTAGTGGATATGTGCATCGAGAAATGATGTCTTTATGGCTTCTGTTCAAACATGAAGAAAAACTCTATAGTCTGGAAAATATTATTTCCAATTATCATGTTTGTCAACATTGTTCTTGATAGTACCAAAGTACTGTATATAAATCTTATCGCTTCTGACAGATAAGAGTCATTTAAGACTCAACTGCTTTCTTGTCGGAACTTCTCTTCTTTAAAAGGCAAATCTATCTTCTTAGCCAATTTCATAATAAATGGCTACTGCAGAGCCTTCTCAAGGTTCTAAACTTCTTCAGCCCCTCAGAACTGTGTGCATTGTTGGTGGTTCTAAATTTGTAAATGTTCCTCACAACATTTATGTTGTAAGCCAACTGGTGAAAGAATTGGGGAAACATAACATCAACATATTTTATGGAGGAACTAGTATCTATTTCTCTAACAACCTCTTAATGGCTGCTAAATGCTTCGACATCCAGGTGAGAAGTATCCTTCCTTTTTATCTCACTTCATCAAAGGTGGTCAAAGATTCTGCTACTTTGATGATAACTCTTTCAATTTATGACTGCTTGATGTCTATGATATCTAGTTGTGATGCTTTCATCATTCTTCCTGGTGGATATGGAACTTTAATGACTACCTTTATCCTTGCTACTTGGGCAGAAATGAAATTTCATACCAAACCTATTGGTTTGTTGAATTTCAATAACTTTTTTCACCATTTGCTTGGATTTCTAGATGAAGGAGTGTATCAAACTTTTATATCTCCCTTCCAAAGAGAAATATTCAAGTCTGCAAACACATCCTCTGAACTTATCCAGAAGCTTCAAAACAGCATCTCAACAGTTCAAGATTCTGTGGAAACTCCAGGATTCAAACGCAAGCGAGCATTTGATCCTTTAGATCTATCTTTGTGAAACTGCATCCATGATGGCTGGCAGAGTTATGGAGTCTTGTGCTCTTGAGACGCACCCTCCCTTTATGAAATATAACTTTGTACTAGTTGAGAGTTTGTCTGTATCTCATTTTTCTGATATTTCTGTACTAGCTTCTTAGAAATAATGGAGTTCTCAACAGTGTACTTGAATCTTTGTCTAGCTCTTTGCTTTTGACTTTCCATGATATTAAAATTTCTATCTATCAAGTAGATTGATTGTGCAAAATATTCTCTTCTAGTATATACTTGATTCACACATCAATACTACTTATTTCTGGACTGAGATAACTTCTTGATTTAGTCAAGATTCTATGCTTCTTAAACTTTAATCAGTTGTGGTCTTGAAACTTTTCCTCGCGGCATTCTTAAAACCACCAACCATTCAACTTAAACAGTATAACCATTAATAAATAGCTATACTAAACTTTAAGGAAATTATTAATTTTCCGAAAACACCTAGCTTGTGCTAGAGTTCCGGTTAATCTTAACTCTTTCTTACTTTTTCTCGCCATTTCTTATTTATGGCTTTAAACTCATCATTTATCTTTGGGGATAAATACTTTCTCCAAGATAAAAACATATTAGTCTTTACTTTATTAAAAAGACTATCTTTAACTTTCACATGTCCAAATTACTCTTGCTTAACTTCAAATATTCTTCCTAGAAACTTAAATACTTATCTCGGTATCTGGAATGTGTTACTTATTAACTTATATCTTTTAAGGTTCGATTTCAATTCTCCGGGTAATTCGGACTTAATAACCCTTATTTCAGGTTTCCATAATTTTCCCGGCTACGTGACTATTATATGTCGATACCTTAAACTTATACTCACTGATTTCTGAAAAGTACTTTGTAGACGTGTTCTTATTCTACAAGTACTAATATAAATAACTTATAACTTTATCTCGAACTTTGCCACTTTTTAACTCAGGATATCTAACTGATAAGATATCAAAACTTCTGATTTATAAAAATTTGACTATTTTCTTAAAACTTTATTTCTTACGGTTCAGTTTTCAAGCCTACAGGATCTGATCCGGCTTTTTGGTTCTTATTTCAAACCTCCATGATTTTCCCCGTACTTTTGGCTATTATATCCTGAAATACCGTTACTTCTTATACTTGGCTCAAATACATCGTCAATCTTTATAAACAGATCTTAACTTGAATTTTATTCTTATGACTTTACTTAGAATGTTTGAGTTCTTTCTTAATCTAGTCAACTTGATAAACCAGATTTTAAACTTTAATACTTGAACATATAAACAAATTTCTAGAGTTCGTATATATGAATTCTTATTGAGCATAGACTTAGTAAATTTGAATATATTGAAAAACTTGTATAAAACTTTTAACAGCACTTACCTGGTAGTTGACGAGGTGTGAGCGTGGTGTGGTCGGGTTTTCTTGAAACTTCCTGTAAAAACTTTGATTTCTATGAAAACTTTCTGTTTCAGAACTTAACCTTTTAGTGTACAGAGCATTTAAAACTCTAGCTCTGATACCACCTGTAACACCCCGCTTATCAGAGTAAATTTTTTGCAACTTTTACTTTGAATATACTTAATTCTTTTGAAATCTTTTGCGACTAACTCGGGATGCTACTCAAACTCATCATCTTGAAAATTCGTTTATCTTTAAACTTTTTTCTAATACTTCTTTATACATAATTAAAACAGATTTCCTTTAAACTTGCATTTAAAATACCATAATCATATTTCTCATAATGGTAAAAACTTGAAATATGAAATTCATTAAGATGCAAATTAAATACTTAATGTGCATAGCGGAAATACTTGAAAACGTGGTTAATTATACAGAATGTTATAAATGTCCGTATCAAAGCTTGTCTTCATCTGAGTCCACTATCCACACCAACACTGCTCCACTCACACCTCCTCTTCGACCTGTTACCTGAAACTAAAACTCATGGGGGTGAGTAACGAATATGGATAATCATAAACCGATATCTGATCGGTAACTTAAACTTTTCTCTTATCTTGCCGATAGTTAATCGGATACGTGTGCACACTCTGATGGATATTTCTAAGGCACCTAATGGCCTCCATCAGAACTTAGGATATAATCTCTGAGAACAAATTAATGCCTCCTCATCCTAAGCGTAAAACTTAAACTGTAGGATATACTCCGAGACAACTGATGGTCTCCTCATCCCATATGACATCAATATCGTACTCAACGTGATACCCATTCAGGGTCCCCACCTTTTTGTCTTTGAAATCATTTGAAAAACGATAAGTGCTGTACTGGTACTGTATCTGCAAGTTACATCAAATATAGACAAATATACTAAGTACTATGCTC
>BKCP01008959.1:28288-66468 GCA_008636005.1 Striga asiatica | reverse complement strand
CNNGCTAGAATAAAAACTTGATTCTTTACTTCAAATTCTTCACTTCTCCAAAGTTTCTACTACTTATCTCTCTTACACTCTTATATAACTTTTGGTACTTAACTTTGGTGCATAAACTCTGATTTTTAGGCCTCTATTTATAGGCACAATTTGCAAGACATCATAATTGAGTGAAGAAATTAACAAAATAAATAATACAAACTTGTAAAAATAAATATAGATAATAAATAGTATTCTTAACTTGTAAACTTCTCCAACCCATAGTCAATGCTTAGAAAGGCCCCTCTTCTGATCCTAATCTGATCTCAATGATTAAATTCGAGATTTAGTGAAAATTCTCCAATTTACGGAACCAAATTCTGACTTAAAACGAACAATTACCGTAAAATCGAAAATTCTTACAATTTTGGAATTTCCTTCTTTTCTTTTGGCATTTTTCCTTTTTATGCTGAAAAATTTTTCTTATCTTGTAGTCTACTAAAAATATAGAGAGAAATTAATTTAATTTATTTCTCGGAACTGAAATCGGACATATATTCCGACTACAATCGAAAACCGAAAAAAACAAAAATTCTAAAAATTTCATATTTCTCTCTAATAATTTAAATAGACTAAAATGTCTAAATAAATTTTCTCACTTCTTTGAACATTTATAACTTAAATGTTCATGGATACTTAACCGAAATCAAGACCTAACTTGTCTCGACTCATTATTCTTTTTCTTTCTCATTCAAACTAGAAATGGCCAAATTTACATCCATTTAAATAAAATGGAATGTTACTTGAACTTGAACTTCATCTTAAATAACTTATTTCAAATTAATAAACATTAATGTCTAATTAATCTTTATAACTTGATCAATACTCAAAACTAAGCTAGGCTCGAGAATCATTTGATCGGTAATAATCTTAACTCGTAACCGAACATGCTTGGTTCGGTTCACGACTTATCTTGAACGAGTAATCAAAATATACTCGATTTTTATTATTCGTCATCTTATTATAATTAATCCCATCTTATAAATCCATTTATAAAAATAAACAAACCGAAATTAATTAATTACTGAACTGGCTCGATTACTAAATAAAATTTAACCGATAATACTTTCAACTTAAAGTCGAACTTTTAACTGAATAACTTAATAACTGGGCTCGAAACTAGGAACGAGCATTATTAATAAAAGTAATTAGTTCAAACTTAGAACTAAAATAATTACTTTTATTAATTACTGAATGGGATATTACAGTTTCTCGACGATAATGCTCGAGGAACACAGAACCCATCGGGGACTTGAGGAAAGTCCTGCGTCCCTCGAGGATCCCCGCCTCTCTCTCAACCATGCTGTCATCGACAGCTTTCTCCAAGTCGGCCCGCAGCTGGTCGACCTTCGAGAAAGCAGCAGCCTTCTCGATCTTAAGCTTGGCGACGAGAGCGTTAGCCGCCGCAAGGTCGTCATCTTTCTTCTCAAGCTCGAGAAGTTGGTCTTCATATTTCTTCTTGAAAGCACAGACGTCGGAATCAGGCGAGCTGGTATCCTCGAGGAGAGAGGGCATTATGTATGCCATGAACTAAAAAAAGAGAACCACGAAAAAAAAAACAGTTAAAGCAGCATTAGAACTTAAGTAAATGAAATCGACTGAAGAAAACGATGAGGGCAATTACTCGGGAGAAGCATAGAAGAGCGCGGCTAGCACGGTCATAAGGATCACGGTTGGCGTGGGCCTTATCAGCAGCAGGAATGATGGAGTCAAAATACTTAGCAATTTCATGAGGATGAGGATGATCCCAGAGTTGGGAAGGCCTCTTGTGAGTAACCTTCTCGAGACCACCAGGAGGAGGAGGAACCTGCTCAATGGCCTTGCCCTTATCCTTGCTCTTATGGCGCTTGAGCGAATCGGGCACGAGGGTGAAGTCGGCATCATCCTGGGCCCTCTTCTTGGACTGCAAGCCCGAAGCTTTCTGTTGTTTCCCCGAAGATGGAAGAACAACCCTCGACTTCTTGACGACTGCTGCCTCCTTCATACCCGACCTAGAACCACCATCGGGCTTTTTCGGAGGAGTGGGTCGACCTGCGGATTTACTGTCGCCCCTGGCCTTCACATTCTCAAAACGAGCAAGAACGGAATCTACAACAAAAGTTAATGCGTTAAACAAGACAAATAAATCGAGAATCATAAATAACCTATGAAAACCAAAAGAAAACAGACAAACTTACGAGGATCGTCGAGACGAAGAAGATCCTCGTCGACAACGATGTCAACATGATTAAGGAGAGAGAGTTCCTTGATCAGTGGGCGAGCCTTATAAGTATGAGCTCCGCTAACATCGACACGAATTTGTCGGATTGCGGCCGTTTATTCTATTTCACTTTGGACGTAATCCAATCATTGAGATAGGGATATTTACCAGAGGCAGGACGAATAAAAACAAACTTTGATTTCCACTTAGTCACGTTGGAAGAAACGTCATCGAGGAAGGTGACACCGACGCGACGACCCAAGATGGTCATCTTTTATAAATCGGTAACCATAACAGTAAAAAGGAAATTCAGGAGAAAAGTATCGAAACTTTATTGGGGAGACAACAATGAAAGAAATCATGATGCAATCGCATTGGGAGAAAATTGATTTATTGGAACATCGTACATATCACTGATAACGAGGAGTTCGGGCTGAATCGGGAAGCGCAAACCGAACATCACTTGGTCTATAAAAAAGGTATAAAAACTGTGAGGAGGATGAGAAAAGTCATCATTAGCACTAGGAACGACTAGCTCCCAGTCGGAAGGGAGCCCACCGAAAACTTTAAAGCCCTCGACCTCGGCTGCGGAGGTATAGCAAAAAGGATTTAAAACAGCTAACTTAACTAAGGGACATGCTACAGATACAACACTTTGAACCTCGAGAAGAGGCGCAGATATTGGTAAAGAAGAGGGATTTGTTCTATACACAGGAATATCTAAAATTCTAAGGGGAATACCTCGGGGAATGAGGTCAAGACGAGGAGAACCTCTTACTCGAGAAGATTCTGGGTCCTCCATCAAGACACCCGACATCCACGCTTGATTATATGCGTCTAGGTCAATACTGAAGGAGGACGCATCTGAGTCGAGAGGATTTGGTGATTGGTTAGTTGACTTAACTGCGCCCCTTTATTGGTCAAGCGCTTAAGGGTATCGGGCGAAGAATCGGAGTCAGAATCTAAGAAGAGAATAGAAAAAAGCCGAGATCAGTAAGTGTGGAATTACGAGAAGGGTAACATGACAGATAGGAGAAACGAAGTCGAATGGCAAGAGGTGAAAGAAAAACCAACTCGAAGAAAGAATGGCCATCGAAAAAGCAAGTAAAACCGCGAATGTGCTCGACTCTCCTTAATTACTAAAGAAAAGTAATAGGTCGAGACCGACTTAAAATAGATAAGACGACAGAGATCAAAGTAAAGGAAGACAGATACACCGACCTCACACCAAAAGTCGATACGTGACAGAACAAAGGCAAAACAGAAAAACTGAAGAAATTTCAAGCAAAGGAGATTTAACACAAAAATTCACACAAAAGATATGAAGAGCACAAAGAACACCTACGGTTCCCAAACTGGAAAAAGCCCAGAAAATCAAAGTAAACAACAACAACTTGCAAAGATTAAGAGATAGAACTTACACATGATCGCGATAAAAGAAAGTCTTGTAAAAAGTTGATGGTCGCCGGAAAATCAAACACCGAGATAGCCGAAAACCTTGTGAACGCCGAGAAATTCTAGAGAATTGATGGTTTGAGAAGAGGTAGAAAGTGATTTGTGAACAGAGGGAGGGATACTTATACAAAGAGAAAGCGAGCCCTCACTTAGATCAAAGGGAAACTGGACGGTCAGGATGAGGCACGGAATTCTAACTGGTATAACTGAAGAGGCGCAGCATGTCCACGTTCAAATTTCAAAATTTGAAAAGACGTCAAAATGTCAGCCTTATCTGAAACGCAATCATGAAGTATTGCAATATCTCTAGAGGATGACAAGACGAGTCGCCGACATGATGAGTCGAAAAACAGAGCACGACTCAAAGTCAAATAATCGTGACGCTCAACCGACAAATTTACTCTTAAACTAGACCGTTTAGAGTAATTTTCGGGGAGGGGGACTAGATGATATAGCCATATTATGATATACCGGCCTGAGTACTCTACACTTGACCGAACAAATACTCAAGCTGCCTGCACGTCGACATGTCCCAGTCGACATGCCTAAATCGATACACCAAGAGTCGATTCTTCACATAATGACCAAGAGAAAGGGCAAAATCCATGTAAGTCGACTTTCGCTTAAGAACAACAAAGCATAGCCTCTGAGTAATCATATGATCATGAGTCGACCTATCAAGGCTCGAGGTCGACTTCTTGTGCCTCAAGGCCGAAAACGTGATGTTGACTCATCACACTTGCAGCATATTCAGGGCTCTGAACTGTTCAATGGTTAAGAAGGAATCTTGTGATGACTCAGTAACAAGGGGAGACGAACCGACCGGGGTATTCCAAACATTTCACGTAAGTCGACCAGGGTATTTTGGGTACTTCAAGTAAGTGTTTTCTCCTATATAAAGGGGTGGCTGAGGTAACCCTAAACCCTAACTTCCCTTCATTCACATTCTCCTCTATAGCTGCTGCTGCTATCTCAGAGCAGTCTCTCTTCATCTCTTTCATATACTGACTTGAGCGTCAGAGGCTCTACGCCGGAAACACTTCCGACATTGAGTTCTTGCAGGTGTTTACGGCGGTCTAGTAACGGTTCGAAGGCAATTCAAGCAGATCTAAGCTCAAAACCACCAGTTCTCTTCAGATCCAGAAGTAGACCCATCACCTACATTTAGTCAAGATACTAAAATCAGCACCTTATCTTGACCTAAAAGGAAATCACAATTAGACTTAGTCGAACTTGATTCAACTAAGGCGTTCGTGGAGTCCTGTGGACATTGGAACTCTTGGACTTAGACTCGACCAAACCAAATATGGAAGTTCACACAATTTCACAAAATGGATAATCAAACAAGTCACAAGGAACCACATAACGAGCCGGTTACTAATATTTAACGAAAACTACTATTTGAAAATAATTGTCGAGATTTGCACATGTTTAAAATGGTCCAGCAAACCATCGAGTTAGGCTCTGAAATTTTAACACAAAATTCACCTCACTGAAAAATTACCAAGTTTCAGCTCCAAACTCAAAATACACGATTTTATGTAATTCAAACAAGTTTACAGCAAAAACGAGCATAAATTCACAACCGGACCTAATGAAAGAATTATGACTTGAAATCTATACACAAGCAGTTACAGCATGTGAGTAACAACATATAAAAATTTAAGCTATTAACATGAAACACACGAATTATAAAAATTAAAACATGATTCTGCAGAATTTGAATTTTCAACAAAACAGAACCATAATGAACTCAAATAAATATGATCTTTTTACATCATGAAACACATCACAAAATAATCCCAGAACCAATATTCGGCAATTTATAACATCAGGTCGATTTATCAGAATTAATTCACGGTTCTGCAGAATATATTAAACAATTTTGAACCCTAGCAAACGAAGTCCAAAAAGTATGAAATTTATACACCACATCCAAATATGGTAGAGGGACAACATATTCAAAATTCAGCCAATTTGGAGCATAACTCGATTTTATATGCATTTTACACGATTCTGACCAGAAATCAAATAATCATTTAAAATAGCTACAGTTGGAATTTAAACCTGAAATGTTTACACGACGTATACGAACATCAGAGGACATCACACATAAAATTTCACATCATTCGGAGCAGCATGCGATTTATCTTGAGTTTAACAAGTATACAACAACTAGTCGAGCTCGATAAATCATAAACGGCATATAACTCATTTAATTCGTCCGAGGCCTTAACCATAAGGCCAAGGACTTCCAAACGTTCCATATCCACAGCATTCTCACGACTTATATCATGATCTCACTCGATTTCACTAAATCGAGGAGACTACTACATACAATAATCATACACACGCAGAAAATCATAAGACATTTAAAATTTCACATAACACGGCAACATAAATCGAATGTAAGGAGATGGATTTCAAGCCATCAAAACCGTTCTCGAGTAGGCACGGAAAACCGGAATGAGGGAGGTTGACGTGAATGACGGTGGCAACACACGGCTTCGCGGAGGCGTTCGGCGGCTTCCACTCTGCTCGCAGAGGAGCGAGCAGCGGCGGAGATGGCGGCTGGAGGAGGAGCAGCAACTCTCGGGGGTTCGCGTCCTACTCACGGAGGCACTGCAACGGGGCCTGAGGTGCGTGACAGGACAGAGCAGCGGTGGCCAGCGACGGCGGAGGGCTGTGGCAGCTTACGGAGGTCGCTCGCGGTGGAGTGTCGCCGGAACTCAGGCCTGCTCGCAGAGGTGGGTCGCAGCCGGGGATGGCTCTGCTTGCCGGTGGAAGGGACTCGCCGGGAAGGACGCTGCGACAGCTAGGGCAGTGCCTTCACTCGCGGAGAAAGATCGTCTGGGAAGCTGCTGGTCGCGACGGATGGTTGCGAGTGGAGGTGGGCTCGCGGAGTTTCACGGCGAGGAGACGGCGATTATAAAGCGAAAGAGGGAGAGGGTCGACGGTGGCGGGATTTTTACCTTTTTCGATGAGAGAGACGTGAGATGAAAGGAAGAAGGTGGTCGCGGCTTAACGAGAGAGAAAGAGAGATGAGAGCATATTGAGAGTTGCGGCGTGTTTTTGTCGAGAGGAAAGAACAGATAAAAAGGCTGCGGGCGTGCGTATTGATCTGCTGAGAGAGAGCAGGCGTGTGAATAAATGAGAGAGAGAGATACAGATTATTATAGACTAGGGTTTTTGTTTCTTATCACACAAGAAACACACACACGCACGGTTTGGGGGAAAACTGAGTCAGGCTTGGCCGGTTCAGCTACCAGTTTCGCCGGCTGGGCGTGCGGTCTTCGGGCCGGATCTCGGGCACAATTTTTGATTTATTATTTATATACGACGCTCGGAAAAATAAATTACGACATCCGGAAATATTAATTAATCCGATAGTATATATACATATATATTTCACATTAATATGTATATATGTAAAGCATTTAATAACATCAATTTGACAATTAAATAAAATAAATAAATATTAATGCCAATAAAATATCTAAAAAATACGATAATCGAACAGGAAATTACAGTCTACCCTCATTAAAAGATTTTCGTCCCCGAAAATAAAAAAAAGTCATCCCTACAAGACAACTGACACAAAAGAGAAGCTCCAACCACTAAACTCAGATACTCCGTCCGAATCTCCCCACTCTACCAAGTCACACCGCACTAGCCACGGCTACCCTGCTGGACTTTGACGAGTACCCCTCCTGGACTCTCCCTGATGGATTCGTCAATCCAGTAGGTCACCGGTACCTCAACATAGGTAAGGTTCTGCCCACATGCAGCTCTTCAAAGTTCGTCACGTGCCCAGAGTCACGCACATGTCCCCTCTCCACGAGGCACTGAACCGGTCGTGCACTCTCGCAAGCTCCAGTGATGGGGTCAACCGTCAGGCTAAGTTGCTGACTCGGCTGAGAATCCCAAAAAGACCGACAAAGTGTGGCTGATACGACCTCTCTCCCAGAATCTGAGGCGTACAACACCTCTTTCCGTACTCAGAACCTCGTACGGTACCATCGAGATCGTCGCTCATTAACCATCGCTATAAGCATATTTTCCCCATGGTAGGAAATTCGACACGACATACCTATCGAGTACACCAGACCCTAACCAGTCCCTCATGGCCTCGACAGTATGTCCCAAACGCCCAACTATCAGGATTTGCTACGTGGTGCCAAGTTCAGTCTCGTGCCCGGGTCACGCTGACAACTTGCCCACAGTCTCAAAGTGATCCGTGCGTCCGTATCAGATGGGTCGCCGCGGAACCCCATACGAACGGCTAACAAATATCAATAACACTATCTCCTCAACACTGATACCTTCTAAACACACGGTTCTGTTCGATATCATTGACAAAGCCTCATTCCTTGCCGACACGAGTAACAGCTCGTATGCGGTTTAGGAAGTATCGACTAGATATTCGGAAACAATCTCCTACCGCAGAAACGGTCTCTCAATTAGGGATGCTCGATAATCCCATACTAACGATCTAAAAGTACATAGTCAACTCGGGGTTAAATTCACTGTCACCCGAGAGATGTCACACACACTGGCACTGCATAAGCGGGGCGCTGGGACGTGTGCGTACATCTGTTTGGAGACCAACTGCATGGTCAAAGATGGGCCACACACACTGGCTTGGGGAGTTCCTGCGTTCGGTGATGGTGGTTGCAGCTCTCGTGCGAGTCAACGATCGGCCCTGCAATGCCTCACGTCTCTCAGCACGGGTTCACGTGCCCGACCACCACTTTGAGTGGCTACACCCAGTCAGTGTCGGCATTCGGTTCGAGGTACAGAAAAGAATTTCTCTAATTCAAGGTTCGCACTATCTGAGTAACCCAAAAGGAAAGGTTTTCACAAAACCTTCAAAACGACAAACATTAATGTTCAACAACTACATTTTCCCCCAGCATTTGGGCGCTAACAATCTCGAAAGGTTCAGGGCTTTCAAATCATCATATCTTTCTCAAACCATACAAATTCAGGCGGATATTAAACATTAGAGATACGGACGAATCTCCTAAGGAAATTGAATATCGGCATCCTCAGCTAGGAATAATCCCAACTCAGCGGTCATTGCCGAACAATGAAAATGATCAGCTCGCATGACTCTTCCGACTAACAGTGTCGGCCGCCACATCAGCTCTTTCACCGGTAGCTAATCGTGTCGGAAGCCCTATACGAGTTCAATTTCTACGCTGCTAAGATTTTTACGTTTCTGGATCTCATCACAAAGCCTCATCTGGTCTATTGGACCTTATTTTATCTTATATTGGTGGTAGCTAAGTCTCAAATCGATCTTCGAAATAGCCGCAACCATTCTCGGTTGATTGCACACGTTCTAACTCCTTGATGGCGGCTAACTATCCTTCCTCGCCTCTCGGTTAATTCGTCTCGATCGCGTCTCGAACATGGGACATCAACGATAAAATCCACGACAAACCGATCCGGATATGAATGGAGTACTCAGACAGAGTCGCATCACTACAATCGAAAGAACGATATAAGACAAGTGGAAAAATGAAAGTATTCGTCTTAATCAATACATACGGTTGCAAGTCGAATTCAAAACTCCTAACAAATAAAAAAAACATGAGTTTTCAAAGGATTGCAAAAGTCCAAGAAATACAAACCATCACCCTCGAAACTCCAAAGGAAAAAGAATGAGAGTTTTCAAAGATTTACGATGAATACAATTAAAAAATGAAGACGGCTCTGCACCTCACGATGTGCTTACATCAGGCTCGACTACCCTCCTTACAAGATTCCCCTATAACAAAACATCCCTAGAAAGGTGTCGAGGCTCCTCCCGATCAGGTATATGATGATTCTCACGTACGCCACCTTGGTTCAACGTTAAAATAGATCACGAAAGAAAATTGACCACAGTCTATCTCGAGGCTAAGGTATTCTAAAATTAACCTATGCATCGACTTGGTGACGTCACGACACAAGGTTCGATATCAGATAAGGATCAATAGAAGATGAAATTTCGATGCTCAACTCCATCCAAAATTCTACGCAAGGAAAAAGAAAATCCAGCGAAATTTGTTACGGCACGAAGATCAAATAATAAACATGGGTCTCGAAATACAATTCAAACTTGACTACTAAGCGAAAGGTAGTAATCAAGGGCAATGGAAAAGCACTCGGGTAGCAAAGGCGTGCACGGGTAAGTTAAAGGGTTGAAAACGGATCAAGCTCACATGTAAATTTTCGCTACAAATTTCCAGAAAACTGATTGCACGAAGTTCATATCTTAAATGCATCCTTTTGAATGAATCGTGTGCAGTTTGAATCCTAAGAGACAAAACTACAATTCATATGAAGACATTGAGGTTCCCAGATTACCAGAAGCATGCCAAAAGTAGTAGATATGAAAGACTCAAACTACTGCAATTTATACGAAAAACTGACTACGCAAGGATCGGATTTCCGGCGCAATTCTCGATATAAAAATGATAAACACGTGATTCTTTTTCCTCGTGAAAGGTAACAGGCTGATCTACGGTTTACAAGAAGACTTCTGTTGACGGCCGTTTCCGGTCAACGGTTAAAAGGTTAAATAATGGGAAGATAATATGAAAAGGACGAGGAATTAGGAATTAGGGATTAATCACGATTTTATTGAAAGATCACGAGGTCGGCCTCTCGTACGAGGTCGGCACTTGCGATATACTTACAGATTCTTACACGAGTTTCTTACAAGTCTAGAGAGAGAAAATACAGGAAAAGCTCTTTACTGTTGAGATTCAACAACCCAAAATAAATGAGATGGGTTGCTATTTATAGTGGCCTTAAATGTGACACTGTTCAGGCACTGTTCACCAGTCTCGTCGTACAGTGTTCTTGCAGAGTAGTTCGGCGCCTCCCTGACAGAATTTAATGCGATTTGAGGTTTTCCTCATCATTATATGACAGGCATTTAATGCTGGCAGGCTTTATGTCTTGGCTAAGGGAAGTAGGTCAGCAGGCTAGGATGTCCCATCCGTTAGCCAATGATTACCCTCCAAGTGGCATTATTATACTATTATCGAGATCGGCATTCCTCATTGTAGGGACCCGTTCTGAGACTCCAAGTCGGCACCTCTTCTTCATCTGATCCTCCAGTTCCGGGGAACCTTTCTTCCAGCCCCTCACTCTTCAGACCGACACCGGGGCCTCACAATTGAAGACGCCGAACTGGCGGACGGACTCATGGGAACGTCAAGGTCAAAAAGTTTTCCGGTCCAGCTCGGCACTTTCTCACTGGACCGGGTCTCCGGCTCGGCTCTCGACATCGGGTGTCAACATACAGGCCCCCGAGCTCAGAGGGGGTGCCCTCAGCATCCTCTGTGAGGTCGCTACTTAAAAGTACATCCGAGGTCGGCACTCAGCTCATACTTGGCAAAATTATCTTCAATTTCTTGCGCACATCTTTCCCAGACCCCAAACGACGGGTCATTCAATGCGTCGTGACCGTTACACTTCCTGTCGATTGCGAAAAGTCGTGCCGGTTCAGAGCCTTTACACGTGTCGTTCGTTAATTCGCTCATTCCAAACGGCGTGTCATTTCAGCGAAACGGTGGCTCTTGGGGCGCGTGACTTCCACGCGGTCGTTTACGAACCGTTGGATCACCTTTCTTGCGACCGTTGGATCATATCATAATTTTTGAATTTTAAATGCTGCGCTACGTGTGATGTTGTGATTGGTCCTCTGCGTATATATATATTCATCTCCTTCTTCTTCGATGAGTTTTTTACCTTCACAATTTCCGAGCAACCGAATCTTCGAGCAGCCAGACTTTCGAGCAGACTTTCAGAGCAATTTTCGAGACTTTTGTGACTTCCCGGCGATCTTCACACCGGTAATTCCGTTTATCCGAGATCTTTTCTTTTATTTTCTTTCGGTTATGTCGAATCCATCCGAACACGCGACGAACCTCTCCGCCGGAGATGGCAGCTTCACGACGGAGAAAACCGGGGAGTTAGTCGTTTACTCCCCCCCGACGACCGGGGCACTGCAACCGCTCCGAGTAACTCCGATCTCCGTCGTCCGCGTGACGCCGGCGGCGGCGGCGGCGGACCAGCGTTGTCGGGGACATTCGAACTTCCCCACCATCGAGATCATCGACCTCGGCTCTGGCCAGTCTGACGCCGAGGAGGCCGAGAAGGAGACCGGCTCTATTTCTCCCGTCGAC
The DNA here is from genome assembly GCA_008636005.1 of Striga asiatica. Taxonomy (NCBI): domain Eukaryota; kingdom Viridiplantae; phylum Streptophyta; class Magnoliopsida; order Lamiales; family Orobanchaceae; genus Striga; species Striga asiatica. The sequence continues at coordinate 54,591 of BKCP01008959.1, read as the reverse complement.
TCTGACGTTGACGCCGAGCTGGTCGAAGAGACGCTCCGGGGCGACACCTATGGACGAGAGCGTGTCCCTATGGCGCGCGAGGATGCCGAGGTTGATGCTGCGGTTGAGGCCGCCACCACGGCTCCTCCCGGGTGTTGGTGCCGTCCTCCGCGGGTGTGGCCTTCCACAGCCTCGGCGACCGCTTGGGTGACCCCATCAGTGCTGACCGACCTCGACCTGGCCAAATTGAGGGGTAAGGCGTGCTTTGGCGCCGGGGTGAGGATCTTCGCCCCTTACGCAGGCGAGCGTATACATTGCCCTCCGCCGGGTTGCATCGGCGTTTATCGGTCGATCATCTTACTCGGCCTCAGATTCCCGTTACCGGGGGCCTTGAACGACATCCTTTGCGACCTCGGCATAGGCATAAGTCAGCTCGTGCCGACGGTTTTTGCTCGGCTTGTCGGCCTCATCGTTCTGTTCCGCCAACAAGGATGGGCGGATCCGACGAGTGCCGATGTGGGGTCCTTATTTGTTTTCAAGAAATCCGGGGAGACCGGCAACTATTACAGCTCGGTCGCCCCGGGCGTGGACAAGTCGCTGATCCACAAAGTCCCTGAATCTCTACACGGCTATTTGCCGGAGTGGTTTTGGGTCGGCGGCGAATGGAGGGCGCCCGACGCAGCCCGGCATCCGTCCACTGAATTCATTTCAGGCCCTTGTAAGTGTCTTTTCACTTCCCTTCCGATCTTCTGATTTATTGTCTTTCCATGCTAACAGGTCGGTGTTTGCGTTTCAATCCATAACCCCCGCGTCGAGCCGAGTGACGAGCTGGTGACGAAGGTCGAAACCTTATTGGGACTTCACGAGGATAAGCGTCTCTACAAAGACCTTGTCGCGGAGAGAAGTTTGGTTCTACACAACCTTTGTCCGGAGTATAACAGCAAGTCTTTCGAGCCCGGTATTTCTTCTTCCCTTTGGCAGTATTACAACAACCTTTATCTATTTTCCTTTCATTTCTTATACCCGGCCTCTTATTTTCTTTTGGCAGTATACTATCCCCTCCTGCGCGAGTGCGGATTCAGTTCGGTCAAGGAGGCAAGCAAACACGCCCGCGCCAACCCAAATCCGCTCAAGGGACGAAAGATGGCCAGCCACATGGACTTCTTGACGAGGCAGTCGAAGAGGAAGGCCTCGGCGTCAAGCTCAGCGGGGACCTCGGACCCTGCTCCGCCGAAACCGGCCTCTAAGGCCACGCTTTCCCGAGAGGCTGATGTGCCTGCCAGCTCGGCCCCGACTGTCCCCGCCCCCGCTCCTGCAGGCGGGCGAAGGAGCCGGGCTAATGCCCCCGAGACCGGCGCCGGTCATGGCCGAGGTGCCGCTAGTCAGGGCGGGCCTGCTCGTCAGAGGAAGCGCCGGCTCCTTGCGGAGGAGCCGGAGGAGCCCGCGGAGGGTGAAGCCGGGGTACAGGACAATGCCCCGCCGTCCCCGAAGAAGAAGAAGGTAACCGAGGTCCCGGGAGCCGCCACCGCGAGTGAGAGGTCGGCCTTCGTCCATCAGGCCGGTTCCTCGTCTTACATACCGGTGAATCCGAGCCGCAAGGCCAGCCTCTCCAAGAGCCTTGAGCGATTCCCCGACCAATGGTTCATTGATTCAGCGTCGGCGGTTTCACTTGACTTGCCCAACCCCTACCGCCTGCCTGGGGAGGTGATGTCCGCTGCCAGGCCGTGATGGCCTCTTGGACCCCGACCGCCGAGACGGCAGTGGCTATGCTCTCGCCGACGCAGCTCATTCAACACTCGGTGGCGTCCATGGGCCGGACCATGGTCGAGCTGATTCACGCCGCCGTGGCGATGCAGAGGGAGGTCGACGCTCGTGATAGGTTTGAGGAGGATCTAGCCATCTCCAAGGGTCGAATCAGCGAGCTGAAGGACGAGACCAAAAGAATCTCGACTCTGGAGAATGAGTTGGTCCTCCAGCGCGGAGCCGTTGCCGTGGCGGAGAAGGCGGCTGCCAAGGCCGTGGAGGATCTGGCCCGCGAGAGAGCGGCGTGGGCCCAGAAGATGGAGGAAATGGAGACGAGGCGGGCCGTCGAGCTGTCGGAGAGCGAAAAGCGCCGAGCCGACGAGGTTCACGGGCTGGAGGAGAGGCATAAAGCCGACCTCGCCCATCTCGCCGAACTGCATGCTGCCGAGGTTGCCGCTCTGAAGAAGAAGCATGAGGAGGAGGCCTCCGAGCTGACGGAGTACGGCAAGAGGCTGAGCTCCTAGGTCTGCCTCTTGAAGGAAGCCGCCAAGCAGATAGACGGCGAGCCCATCGCCCTTCCTCCTCCGGCGACCTACGCCGAGGTTCAGGTCCAATATTTCGAGGAGATGAGGGAGAGTATGGATATCTCAGCGGCGTACAACCTCTATTGGTTGTTCCAGCGTCTTGATGCCGGGGTCCTCTCCCTCGACGACTTCAGGGCTATCCTCGCTGAGAAGGCGGGCCGGTACGACCTGGACTTCGAAGGCCAGATTTGCGAGGTCGACGCTGACGAAGCCGCGGTGGTTCGAAGGCTCCGGGGTTGGGCCGACGACGTCATCGTCGGCTTTGAGAAGTTCGGTGCCGTGCCCTCCTCGGAGACATGGCGGTTGGCCCCTGGGGAGCTACTCCCGAGTTACAAACCGTTCGAGGCGGACCCGGACCCTGAGTCCCGGCCGAGGCGCGGTGCCGTCCTGTCGGTAGTCGCGGAGATGGAGGAGGCCGAGAAGGCGGCGGCAGCGAAGGCGGCTGCAGATGCCGAGGCTGGGGTCGGCACTTCGGGGGCGAAGGAGGCGGAGGTCGAGGAAGCGGCCGCGGCAGAGGCCGAAGTCGAGGTAGTGGAGGTGGATACCGAGGCCGTTCCTTGAAGATTTTCTCCGGCCTGCGTGCCGTGGTATTTCGGCCGCGTGTGGCCTATCTTTCGAAAATGATTATGTAGTGAATATTTATATTTCCTTTGAAAGCTTTGTTTTGAGTACATGGTGTTTATTATTTGTTTTGAAAAACTTGAATTATGGATGTTTTTTATGTTTTGAATGAATTATTATTTATGAATGAATGTGTTTTTACTGCTTTTTACTTATGAATGAATGTGTTTTTACTGCTTTTTTTATGGGCTTGGTGCCGTGTTGAGCACTTGTTTACTTACATGGCCGAGCCCGAGATTGGGCTCGGCACTTTTGATTTACTTACATTGCCGAGCCCGAGATTGGGTTCGACACTTTTTGTTTACTTGCATGACCGAGCCCGAGATTGGGCTCGGTACCTTTTATTTACTTCGTATTTTTCATTCCTTACATTGGCGCGGCGGCCTTACCTGGCTGCTTTGCTGAGCCCGGCTCGTGCCGGCCGAGTCATCGTACTGACCCGGCCTGCACATAATTATGTGGCAGCTTACCTGACCGGTCTTGTGTTCGGACTCGGAGGTATTATTGGCCTGACTGGGCTTCCTAGTTGAGCCCAGCTAGTGCCGACCAAGTCATCGTACTGATCCTGGCCGACACTTCGTTCCTTACGTTAATTACGCCGCTTCGACTCAACTTATACTTATTAAAGGAAAAGGTAAAATTACGAAGTAAAGCATAGCAAACATACATCTTTACAAGCTTCATCTATTTTTACAAAGTAAAATTACAAAAATGAAAATACAAGATCGTCCTAGACCTATTGGTAGAATTTTTTCAAAAACGCCGAATTCCACGGGTATTGGTAAGGGTTCCGTCTAGGTGTTCGAGACGGTAGGCCCCATGTGGGAGGACATCGCTGATTTGTAGGGCCCTTCCCATTTCGGTTTTAGCGGTCCGGGGTCAGGCCCCGTTATCCTTTTTAGCACCAAGTCGTCGACCTGATAGGAGCGGGACTTGACTTGGGAATTGATGTATCTCTCGCTTCGTCTCTTGTATGCCGCGTTTCTGAGCTCGGCTTGTGACCGGTGCTCGTCTATCAGGTCGAGACTTGCTCTTAACGACTCGGAGTTGGACTCCTCCTCGAAGTTGGTTACTCGAAAAGTTGGGGCGCCGAGCTCAACAGGTACCATCGCTTCGGTCCCGTATGCTAGGGAGAACGGCGTTTCTCCCGTAGATGACCTCGCTGTTGTGCGGTACGACCAGAGCACGTTCGGGAGTTCTTCTGGCAGGCTTCTTTCGCGGCTTCAAGTCGGATCTTGAGCCCTTGTTTGATAATTTTGTTGACGGCTTCGACTTGGCCATTGGATTGAGGGTGGTAGGGTGTCGAGAAGAAGTGTTTGACGTTGTGCTCTTCACAAAACGCCTCCAGCCTTTTTCCTTCGAACTGTCTTCCGTTGTCAGTGATTATCGAGTTCGGCACCCCGAAGCGACATATGATGGACTTCCATAGGAAGTCGATCATTTTCTGTTTGGTGATTGTGGCGAGTGGCTCGGCTTCTGCCCATTTCGTGAAGTAGTCTACGGCGACGACCGCGTATTTTACTCCGCCTTTTTCGGTAGGTAGGGGGCCGATCAAGTCGACACCCCACTTGGCGAATGGCCATGGGCTGAATATCGACTTCAGGGGCTGCGAGGGTTGGATGATGTTCGGCGCGAATGTTTGGCATTTTGCGCATTTTCGAGCCATGTCCAAGGCATCCTTTTTCAGGCTAGGCCAGTAGTATCCTTGCCGGAGAACTTTGTGGGCGAGGGCGTAGCCGCCAGAGTGATTTCCGCATACGCCCTCATTGACTTCCTTCAGAATATACTCGGCGCTCTTCTCGTCCACGCACTTGAGCAAAGGTGCCGAGTATTCCCTATTGAACAATTCACCGGCCACGATCGTAAATCGAGCTGCCCGGGTACGGAGCTGTCTGGCCTCTTTTGGGTCAGACGGCAACGCACCGGTCTCAAGATACGACCGGATCGGGATCATCCAGTTTGGTTCTTGGTCCGCGGCAACCTGGTCGGCGCTCATCACAGAGATGCCGAGCACAGAGGGTTGCTCCTAGTGAGCGACTTGCACGTACTTGACGCTTTCCACCCCGGCACTTGAGGCGAGCCAGGCCAGGGCGTCGGCCTGCACGTTCTCCGTCCGCGGAATATGTTCTATTCGGGTCCGGAGTTTGGCTAACTTCTTCTTCATTAGTCCCAAGTATGGGGCTAGTCTTGGCTCTTTGACCTCGAATTCTCCAGAGATTTGTTTAACCATCAGCATGGAGTCATAGTATATGGTGAGGTCGGTCAGACTCATGGCTTCGACCAAAGCGAGCCCGGATAGCAATGACTCGTATTCGGCCTCATTGTTGGTTGCTGGGAAGAGGTATTGAATCGAGTGGCAGAATAGCCTTTTTTGGGGATCCACGAGGATGACCCCTCCGCCTGCTCGTCCGGCAGTGGAGGACCCGTCTATGTACATCACCCAAGGTTCTTCGCCTTTGTTTCCTCGACTCCCGGCGTAAACTCGGCTATGAAGTCCGATAGTACCTGCCCCTTCATTGCTGTTCGGGGTCGGTACTGGATATCGTATTGTCCCAGCTCCACTACCCATTTAACCATTCGACCCGAGGTGTCGGGTCGGTGTAGGATTTGTCTTAGCGGGTAAGCCGTGAGGACAGTGATTGGGTACTCCAAGAAGTACGGTCTGAGTTTTCGAGCTGCGGTCACCAAGGCGAAAGCAAGCTTCTCCATCGGCGGGTACCTCAGCTCAACATCGTGAAGAGCCTTGCTCACGTAGTAGACCGGGAATTGGCCGAAGTCATCTTCTCGAATCAGGGCGGCACTTACGGCCACCTCGGAAATTCCCAGGTATAGATATACCATTTCACCTGGGCGGGGCTTTTGCATCGTCGGAGCCTGGCTAAGGGTCTCCTTGATAGCTTCCAATGCCTTTTGGCAGGCCGGCGTCCACTCAAACTTGTGGTTTTTCTTGATAGCGTCGAAGAAAGGTTTGCAGCGGTCGGTGGACTTTGAAATGAATCGGCTCAGGGCGGCGAGTTTGCCAGTCAGGCTCTGGACTCCTTTGATCGACGTTGGTGGTCGGAGGTCTTGCACCGCCTTGATTTTCTCGGGGTTTTCATCGATGCCGCGCTGACTAACTATGTACCCCAAGAATTTCCCCGAACCAACACCAAAAGTACATTTTTTCGGGTTTAACTTCATCGAATAATCACGCAAAATAGAAAACATTTTATTAAGATCGTTCACATTATTGGACGCGTACATGGACTTGACCAACATGTCATCTACATACACTTCCATACATTCACCTATCAGACTAGCAAACATTTTATTCACTAAGCGTTGGTAGGTGGCTCCGGCATTCTTCAACCCAAATGGCATCATTGTGTAACAATAGAGTCCGCGTGCCGAATAGAAGGAGGTGTGCTCCTCGTCGTCCGGGTGCATGGAGATTTGATTGTAGCCGGAATACGCGTCCATAAAACTCATTAGCTCATGCCCCAAGGTCGCGTCGACCATGTAATCGATGTGGGCAGGGGGTAGCTGTCTTTTGGGCAAGCCTTGTTCAGGTAGGAGAAGTCGATGCACAAGCGCCATGCTCCGTTGCTCTTCTTCACAAGTACCGGATTGGCTACCCAAGTCGGGTACCGGACCTCGCGAATGTATTCGTTGTCCTTAAGCTTGGTCACTTCCTCTTCCAAGGCTTGCTGTCGGTCGGGGCCGAGCTTCCTCCGCTTTTGCACAACCGGCTTGACTGTGGGGTCGACCTGCAACCGGTGACAGGCGACCTGAGGGTCAATGCCGACCATGTCCTCATGGGTCCACGCGAAGATGTCCGCGTTTTGTCGGAGGAATTCGGTCAGCTCGGCCTTCATTGGCTCCGGCAACTTGCTCCCAATCCGGAGTTGTTTCTGGCAAGTTTCTTCATCAATGAAGATGACTTCGACTTCGTCCATTGGCTCGGCCCTCTTTGTTCCCCGTTTTTCCTCGACTCGTCCATTGGGTCGAGCTCGTCTTCCTCCATGATCGGTTTTTTTTCAGCCCTTCTCCCCCTGTCCCTGTCGTGGTCGTCCTCGACTCTGGCCTCGATGGGGTTCGTTATCTCGGCTCTGGGGGTCGAGTCTGTCCTAGTGTCGGGTTCCGTGATTGCGGGGTCGGTACTCGAGGGGGTCAAGGGGTGCGAACCTGTCTGGTTTCCCAGCATGCGGTTGCCCCTAAGACCGCCGCGAGCCGACCTGGTATCTGTCGCCTCGGCGTCCGCCTGAGGGTTCATCATATTTATCTCGGTGCGCGGAATGGTCAGAATGCATTCCCGCGCCTCTCTCTGGTCTCCTCGGTGGGTCCCCTCCCCATCGGGAGTTGGGAATTTGAGGGAGTAGTGAAATATTGAGACAGCGGCCTTCAGTTTGTAAAGAGCCGTCCTGCCTAAAATGGCGTTGTACTCGCTCGGGCAGTCCACGATTTTGAAAGTCTCTAAGATGGTCTTCGCGGGCTGCCCCTTCTCTCCGAACCGGACTGGTAACGTGACTTGACCAACCGGGGCGACGGTCTGTCCATTGAAGCCCTGGATCCGCTCCCGACAGGGTTGTACTTCCTTCCTATCGATCCCCATCTTTTTGAAAGTCTCGTAGTAGAGAATGCTGGCGTAGGCCCCGGTGTCGACCATGATGCGGTGGATTTTTATTGCCATGATCGGCGCCGTGATCACCAGGGCGTCGGAGTGAGGGTGGTCGAAAAGGAAGGCGTCCTCATCGCTGAAGGTGATGGTGTTTGGGGTCGGTTCTGGTGCCGGCCTGTTGCTGGCGTGCATCACCCTTTGCCCGGCGTGATAGGCCTGTCGGGCATAGGCCTTGGTTTGCCTCCTGGAGAGGAGGGACTCGCTCCGACTCGTGTTGACGCGCTGGGCTGGAAAGTTGGCCGGGTCGGCCCCAGTTTGAGGGGACCGCTCTCTCTTTCTGTCCCTAGAGGTGCCGGCCTCACCTTGATGGGTGGGGCAGAAAGTCATGATTTCGTGGGGGCCGCCCTGCTGCGGTTTCTTCCTTCGAGGATTCACGTCGGCATCTTCTTCGCTGTCTGGGCCTTCCTTGAAACGGCCCCCTTTCTTCCTCTTTTCTCCTGAGTGGGTGAACCTCCGGAGTTGGGGATCATCTATCAGTTTGAGCAGTGTCAAGATCAAGTTTCGACACTGGTCGGTATTGTGCCCATGCGCCTTGTGGTAGGAGCAGTAGCGGGTCTTATCCACCTTGTCTTTGTCGGTGAACATCGGTTTAGGGTCCGGTAGTAGCCCCTTGGCCTTGATCTCCTCGTAGACCGCCGCGGCTCCTACCGAGAAGACGCCTTGGTAGCTTTCTCTCAGTTCCTCAGCCCTTTGCCTCCGCTGAGCCCGGATCTCAGCGAATGACTTACTCGGCTTCCCCGATTTTTCTTCCTTTGCCTTCGCCTTCGCCGGCGCCGGTGTCGGCGTGGCGTCGAACGTCGGGATGGATGAGGATTCCTCCGCCATGATATAGTCTTGAGCGCGAGTGAGGAACTCCTGGTAGGTGGTCGGCTTGTTTTGGCACAGGGACCATCTGAACAGCGTCTTCGGTCTGAGGCCACCCTGGGCCGTGATGAGCAGGGCGTCGGGGTGGCACCGCTCCATATTTTGGACCCGGTCATTGAATCGGGTGATGTAGTCCTTCAAACTCTCATTCTCGCCCTGTACAATGTTGGAGATTGATTCCTTGGGGGCGAGATTAACCTGCGATCCGATGAAGTGGGACCGGAACGCCGACCTGAGCTGTGCCCAGGTCGAAATGGAGCGGGGGTAAAGGGAATGGTACCACCTCTGTGCCTTGGGCCCCAGCGTCAAGGAGAACATGCGACAGCGCAGGGCGTCGGAGGCACCGTGCAGGTCCATCCATGAGGTGTAGAGGCCGAGGTGGGAGTCGGGGTCCGAGCTCCCATCGTAGAGGCCGAGCTGGGGTATTTGTATTCCCTTCGGGACGGCCTCTTGCAGGATGTCGAGGGAAAGAGGTGATGCGTTGTCCACGACCCGAGGAGTCGGTCGCGTGCGAGTTTGTGGATGAGCTGGGAGTGAAAACTCACTCCCGGTGGGCTGCCGACCTTCCAACTCGGCAATTCTGCGTTTGAGGGCCGCGACTTCCTCCGTGCCGTGCCCAATGGCTTTGCCCCGCCTGATCACCTCCCGGAGATCATGGTTGGCTTGGCTCTTGTCACCCAAGCGCTGGTGGACCGAGCGGCGAACGACCGGGAGGCTTCGCTCCGGCCGGCTCTCCCCTGTCTGCTCGGTGGGAGCCGGTCTGGTGCTCTTGTCACGGCGGTTCTGAGCCTCGCGGTTCGGCGATTGGGCCGTGGTTTTGGATTTCGCTGGGTTCCTTTGTCCGCCAGTCTCCTTCTCAGGAGTGTGGAGCAAGGTGTTACCGGGGTTCTCCGTGGGCACCACAGTGTTTGCCCCGGCGGTTTGACTGGCGAGGGCCTTGGCGAAGACCCCCTCGAGGGCTTTGAGGACGTCAGGGTGCTGCAAAGCCGCAGCGAAGGTAGGGACTGGTGGGGCTGGGACTATGTGTCCCTGCTGAGCACGACGGGAGGTTTCTCTGCCGTTACGGCCACGAGGCTGGGAGCCGGACTGCTGGGTTGAGTCGTCACGACCAGATGAAGGCATTTTTGAGCTGCTTTTGAAAGTGAAAGGGTGGGAAAAGATGAGCGTGATGTGGAATTTCACAAGATCGAAAAATTGACACCAAGTAACTTATGGGCCCTTCTTCTAGCGCCAAACTGTTGACGGGCGTTTCCAGTCAACGGTTAAAAGGTTAAATTATGGAAAGATAATATGAAAAGGACGAGGAATTAGGAATTAGGGATTAATCACGATTTTATTGAAAGATCACGAGGTCGGCCTCTCGTACGAGGTCGACACTTGCGATATACTTACAGATTCTTACACGAGTTTCTTACAAGTCTAGAGAGAGAAAATACAGGAAAAGCTCTTTACTGTTGAGATTCAACAACCCAAAATAAATGAGATGGGTTGCTATTTATAGTGGCCTTAAATGTGACACTGTTCAGGCACTGTTCACCAGTCTTGTCGTACATTGTTCTTGCAGAGTAGTTCGGCGCCTCCCTGACAGAATTTAATGCGATTTGAGGTTTTCCTCATCATTATATGACAGGCATTTAATGCTGGCAGGCTTTATGTCTTGGCTAAGGGAAGTAGGTCAGCAGGCTAGGATGTCCCATCCGTTAGCCAATGATTAACCTCCAAGTGGCACTATTATACTATTATCGAGACCGGCATTCCTCATTGTAGGGACCCGTTCTGAGACTCCATAATCCGCGAGCGGACAGTTTGGTTGCATGTTTTATTATGTCTGTGGGCAAGCCCAAGTTTCAGTTTAAGTTTTTATCTGCCACATCCCGCAATAAGTCAGTATTTTCGAAAACCCAGCTCGCACGTTCTTTCGAAAATAAAAACAAAAAATTTTACTCTGATTTTCAAAGCTAGTAGTAAGGCGGGGTGTGACAGAAGGTGGTATCAGAGCGCAGATTTGCGTTTCTGCATACTTTCAAAGTTTAGAAAAGCATGACCACGCCACGCTCATCCGCGTAGACTCCGATGTAAGTCACCTGACTCAGTTTAAGTTTTGCAAGTGCTAAATTCAGTTCAAGTATGGGGCCTAGATAACTATCCTCGTATAAGAAAAGGAAGAACTCTAGATGGAGAACTCTAGAAAGATAAGCTAAGACGAGAACTCTAGACAGAACTCTAGAACAGCTAAGTCCAAGGACTCTAGACTAAGTCAGAACTCTAGTATGAGCCAGAACATAGCAGTTTAAGTATACCGGAACTCTAGCCAAGCTAGGTGTTTTCGGATATCATTTATTTGATTTTATTAGTTCAAGAGTAGTATGGCTATTTCTTAATCGGCTATACTAATCAATTCAAGCGTTTCCCGAATTTCAGAATGCTGCCCCGCAGAGATCCCCAGGCACCAGTTGAGCAGGATCAGGCTGTTGTAGTCAGCCGATTCCGTACCTATGATCCGCCCCGTTTCACTGGGGAGAGTGGCCCGTTAGCCGTGGCCGAGTGGATCCGGAAGATGGAGAGGATCTTCCGTATTATGGGGATTTCTGAGGCGCACAAGATGGCGTGCGCCGAACTGCAGATAGAGGGAGCCGCCGGAGACTGGTGGGAGGATTACTGGAGTCTACGCACGGAGGATGAGCGTGACGCTATGAGATGGGCTCAGTTTAAGACGATACTGGAGGACAAGTTCTATCCTCGCCATTTCAAGCAGAGGATGGCACAGGAGTTTGCCGCTCTCCAGCAGGGTGAGCGTTCAGTGGACAAGTACGAGCGCGAGTTCGCTCGTAAGAGTGCCTTTGCTTCGCATCTTGTTGATACGGAGGAGAAGAAGGCAGCACAGTTCCTCGATGGTTTGAGGAGCAACATCAGACTCTTGATCACCAGCAATGGCTTCCTTGCCTACGCCGAGACTGTTGAGCGTGCCCAGCAGATCGAGGCGTGCATTCTGAGAGACACCCGTGCCCAGCCACCAGCCAGACAGCCAGCCGCTATTCCGCCAACCCAGCCAGCTCAGCAGACGAACAAGAGAAAGTGGGACGGTCGCAAGGACAAGAGGAACCGCAGACAGAGAGGCCCAGCTCAGGGAGGCCAGCCAGCCCGACAGGACCTGCCGGCTTGTGCTACCTGCGGACGTCCGCACCGCGGGGAGTGTCTTGCCGGGCAGGACATATGTTTCCATTGCCGCCACCCAGGCCACCGTATCAGAGATTGCCCAGACCGCCCTCAGCCACAGTAGGACCAGAGACCACCAGCCCCGAGACAGCCAGCTCAGAGACAGCCAGCACCCAGACAGCCAGCCCAAAGACCCCCAGGACAGCAGCAGCAGCGTGGAGCACCCGCTCATATTTACGCACTCGACCAGGAGCAGGCCGCAGAGCAGCCAGGTACCATGTCTGGCATGTTGTCCTTGTTCCATACTCCAATCTTCGCTTTATTCGATACCGGGGCGACACATTCGTTCGTCTCGACCAAGTGCTTATCTGCCTTAGGAGCCCAGGGAGTGAGTACTGTCGACCCTCTCGAGATCAGTCTCGCCTCGGGAAGGAAGATAGTTACGAGTTCCCTGGCCAAGAACCTTAGCATTGATATCGGAGGTCGAACTCTAGTTGTAGACGCGTTCGTGATTGATATGAATGACTTCGACCTGATTCTTGGCATGTGATTGGTTGGCGAGGTACCATGCTGACATCCGTTGTCGCGACCGGGAGGTGACGCTACACTTATCCGAGGGAGACCACATCACGTTTTTCGGGACGAAGACTCGAACTTTGCCGCGCGTTATTTCCATGGCGAAAGCGACGAAGTACATGCAGCGAGAGGATTGTCAGGGATTTCTCGTCAATATCGTTGGGGAATCTTTGGAGAAGCTGTCTCCTAGAGATATCCCCATTGTTCGTGAGTTTGTGGACGTTTTTCCCGACCAACTCCTGGGACGACCACCTAACCGCCAGGTGGAGTTCACCATCGACTTGGTCCCCGGAGCGGGACCAGTGTCGAAAGTGCCGTATCGCATGGCGCCGAAGGAGCTTCAGGAGTTGAAGGCTCAGATTCAGCAGCTTTTGAGTCTCGGTTTCATCCGACCGAGCGTATCACCTTGGGGAGCCCCTGTCCTCTTTGTCAAGAAGAAGGATGGGTCTATGAGGATGTGCATCGACTACCGGGATTTGAACCGGTTGACAGTGAAGAACAATTATCCGCTTCCCAGAATTGAGGACTTATTCGATCAGCTGAGGGGAGCCAGTGTATTTTCCAAGATCGATCTCCGCTCTGGCTACCATCAGCTGAAGATCAGAGAGGTCGATGTGGCCAAGACTGCTTTCAGAACCCGATACGGCCATTATGAGTTCGTTGTGATGCCGTTTGGCTTGAGCAATGCGCCAGCGGTATTCATGGATCTCATGAACCGTGTCTTCCATCCATTCCTGGACCAGTTTGTCATCGTCTTCATTGATGACATTTTGGTCTATTCCAGTAGCCCGGAGCAGGATGAGGAGCACCTGAGGACAGTTTTGGAGACTCTTAGGCATGAGAAGTTGTACGCCAAGTTCTCCAAATGCGAATTTTGGCTTGACCGAGTGGCTTTTCTAGGCCACATTGTCACCTCCAGAGGGATTGAGGTTGACCCGAGCAAGATTGAGGCTGTTAGGAACTGGTCGACACCGAGAAATGCCACCGAGGTTCGGAGTTTTCTCGGTTTGGCAGGCTATTATCGGCGCTTCATCGAGGGGTTTTCGAAGATTGCCCTGCCCTTGTCTCGTCTGACGAGGAAATCGGTGAAATTTGAGTGGGATAGTCGTTGTGAGTCGAGCTTCCAGGAGCTCAAAGCGAGGCTTACGACGGCACCCGTGTTGACCATCCCGGACCCCACACAGGGTTTCACTATCTATAGTGATGCCTCGAAGCAGGGTCTAGGCTGCGTTTTGATGCAAGACGGCAGGGTTGTGGCTTATGCTTCCCGTCAGCTAAAGCCGCACGAGGTGAACTACCCGACTCACGATCTTGAGTTGGCAGCAGTGGTTCACGCCCTGAAGATCTGGAGGCACTATTTGTACGGGGGCCACTGCGAGATTTATACCGACCACAAGAGCTTACAGTATATCTTCACCCAGAAGGAGCTCAACATGCGCCAGCGGCGATGGTTGGAGCTGGTGAAAGATTATGACTGTACCATCAACTATCATCCGGGTAAAGCGAACGTAGTAGCTGACGCCCTCAGCCGGAAGGGAAAGGGCGAGCTGACCTGTATGATCACTCAGCAGCGTCAGTTGATTCATGAGTTCGCTCGGATGCAGCTAGAGGTGGTCGAATCACCTCCCAAGTTGCCAGTTGTGGGAGGTATTCGAGCGATGAGAATGTGGCCCACGTTGCGAGACAGGATCCGGCGGGATCAAGCCTTCGACGAGTTCATTCGCTCGATGGGGGCGAAGATTCATGCCGGAGGAGTTGAAGGTTTCTACCGAGGCACGGATGGTGCCTTGGAATACAAGGGGAGGATCGTTGTGCCAAATGTCGAGACCCTGAAGAAGGAGATCTTGACCGAGGCGCATAGTGCTCCTTACTTGGCGCACCCCGGTAGCACCAAGATGTATCACGACCTGAAAAGGTCCTTCTGGTGGAAGGGGATGAAGAGAGATGTCGCCGAGTTTGTCGAGAAGTGTCTGATCTGCCAGCAAGTGAAGGCTGAGCGCAAGGTTCCACCGGGTCTCATGCAGCCTTTAGAGATTCCGCAGTGGAAGTGGGAGAAGCTGACCATGGACTTTGTCACGGGTTTGCCGATGTCGGCTAAGCATCATGACGCAGTATGGGTAGTTGTGGATCGACTGACGAAGTCGGCCCATTTCATGCCTGTCAGGATGGACATGTCCATGGAGCAGCTAGCCGATGTGTATCTCCAGGGAATCGTTCGACTCCACGGCGTTCCAGCCGAGATTATATCAGATAGAGATCCCCGGTTTACCGGACATTTTTGGGAGAGTCTGAACGAGTCCATGGGGACGAAGCTGAAGTTTAGCTCCGCCTATCATCCACAGACCGACGGTCAGTCGGAACGGACTATCCAGACGCTTGAGGACATGCTCCGAGCTTGTGTCCTTGAGCATGGTGGTTCGTGGGAGCAGTTGATACCCACTGTGGAGTTTGCCTATAACAACAGTTACCACTCGTCGATCAAGATGGCGCCGTTCGAAGCTTTATACGGTCGCAAGTGCCGCTCACCCCTTTATTGGGATGAGGTCGGCGAGAAGCAGGTTCTCGGTCCCAAGCTGATCGAGGACACAGTGCAGAAGGTCGCCGAGATCCGAGAGAGATTGAGAGAGGCTCAGAGCCGTCAGAAGGCCTACGCTAACAAGCGTAGAAGGGAGCTTGAGTTCGAACAGGGAGATAAAGTGTTCCTGAAGGTCACGCCGATGAAGGGCGTTGTCCGTTTCGGGAAGAGGGGGAAGCTGCAACCCCGATTCATAGGGCCCTTTGAGATTCTCGAACGAGTTGGTGTCACCGCCTATCGTCTGGCATTACCCCCAGAGCTCTCGGGTGTACACAACGTCTTCCATGTGTCGATGTTGAGGAAGTACGTGTATGACCCGAGCCACGTAGTGAACTTTGACGGGCTAGAGGTCGGGCAGAACCTGACGTATGATGAGCGGCCGATAGCAGTTCTGGATCGAAAGGTCCGTCGGCTGAGAAACAGAGATATAGAGCTCGTCAAAGTTTGCTGGAGTCGCCACGACGAGTCAGAAGCCACTTGGGAGAGAGAGGCCGAGATCAGAGCTCGTTATCCAGATTTCGAGTTTTGAGATTTTCAGATGTATATATATATGTACTTTTTATTTTTATGTTTTAATCTAGTTCTGTAGTAGGAGTTCTGGCCTAACACCTTAGTTTTGTATTTCCGAGGACGGAAATATTTTAAGGAGGATAGGTTGTAACGCCCCAAAACAGTAATAATATTCAGAACGGTTTCACTGCTCGACTATAAGTGAAATCCGTAAGTTTCAGAAATTTTCGAGTTATATTATTTATGCTAAATGCTCAAACATGATAAATTATTCTTTGAATAATTCTATATCAAGTCTAAGTTAAGATTAATCCATTAATTTGGGTTGATAAATAATAGCATGTCAATTCGAGAGTTTATCGACTCCGAACCCTAGTTGGGTTCCGAGTTGATTTCCGGGTAAATTCCGAGCATGGCCAAGTATTGGTATTTTTATACTTAGAATATTTTTCTAAGTGTATAAAAATATCAAAGTATAAGTCTTGATCTTTTATATCGAGCCCTAGTCGAGTCTCGTGCCCGAGACCCGAGCCGCGCCTTAGTCGCGCCATGCACGCCCAAACCGAGCCCAAGGGCATGTCCCCATGCCTTAACATCACTTTGCAAATCTTTTCTAAGTGTTGGGATACCAAGAGAAGTCCTTAGGTTGGGTCCAAGGTCCCCACACTCGCGCAGCCCATCTTGCCCGAGCAGCCCAGCATGTCCCCGCGCCAGCCCGTGACCGCGCAGCCCAGGCCGCGCCCTCGCGCCAGCCCGCGCCCAGGCCCAGTGCCGCGCCCAGCAGCCCAGCGGCAGGAATGGCAGGTCCACTTCTAAGGCCCAAAACCATTATTTTCGGCCCACTTTGCTCAGGGCCCAACTCATACGTGTATTAGGCACTTAATAAGGGTCTAAATGAGCTTAATTGGCCCTAAGCATTGTTAAGGAAAGTCAACTAGAGTTTAGCATGAAGTGAAGCATGTGCACAACATTGTTTATTCAAGAAATTTTGTCCTTGTCCCCCACTTTTGTACCAAGGCTGACCAGATCACTTAAATAAACGTTTGAGCTCTGTAAAACCACCAGGAATCTCCACCCAAACCGTGATTTAAGTCAGCCATTGTTCCCCATGACTAGCCTCTACTCATGTGCATGAAAAGAGAAAGATTCCCAACCATTTTGGTCCCCTTTGACCTCACATAGCAAGTTCCGCCCCATATCCTATATAAACCTCTTCTATAAGATGCAAGGAAGTTCTTAGACCCCCAATACCTCGAGCAAATACTTAGGGAAAAATCAGAAAAGTGAGAAGAACCCAGCTGGTGCCTACCTCGCGCGCGCAGCCCCGGGGAAGAAGGAGGACCGCACCTCAGCCTTTTCCAAGCACATTCCCTCGAGGCTTAGCACCATATAAGTGTACCTTATATTTTTCTAAGTCTCTTGGAGGTGTTTGGCACGAGCAAATCACAACCTAAGTCCAAGCCAACCCCTAAAGCCGTGCATAACCACATTTCGAGCCCTAGTTCATTATCTCCATTTCTAACCGAGGTAAGCTCGGGATTTTTATGTTCATTAATTATTTTATGATATTTTAAGATTTTTCATGAAGAGAAACCGAGCCATGCATGTCATTATATATGATTTACGAATTTTTGAATTAAATGGCCTTAAAAATAAAATTTTAGTTGCATGCATGCCAAAGTCGAAAATGTTGGTTAAATCACCCTTAAATATCATACCATTGATGCTGTAAAAATTTGAGAATAAATGGAGTTCATTGCCTTGGTCAATTCATTCATGAAAATACGCTATTTTGGCCACCCGAGGCCCATCCTCATGCATGCATGGTATGACCCAAGTGTTAGCCATTATAGTCATCATTTGTGATGTATATCATTCGGCCCTGAGTAGTTTTGTAAGTTATGAATGTTGGTTCGGAGGCCAAGTTGCTCGTACGTGCCATTTAGGCCCTCCCGAGTATCATGCATGTGGACCCGGGGTCCACTAGTGTTTTATGTGATATTTATGCTTATTTTACCATATCATGATGTTTGGAGTTGCATGTCACCGGAAATGTTGCCGGAGGTCCGGCAAGGGCCGGCCTTGGTCACTGCCCGCGCACATAGCGCGCCAGTGCCCGGCCCAGTGCCAGTCCGTGCCCGCGCCAGCGTGCGCGAGGCACCAGTGTCCGCGACAGCGCGCCCGCAGTGCCTGTCCGCGTCGTACCCGGGGTCGTGGCGCCCGTCGCGCCCAAGCAACCCCGACAGCGCCTGGCCGCGCTGTCCCAGCCTCAGTGCACGCATGGCCTCGCGTGTCATGCGTAGCCGACCTCGGGTCGTGCCAGTGCCACGCCCGAGCACGCAGTTGGCCCGGGATGTGCCCAGCAGCACACCCGCGTGCCCAGGGACGCCCGGCAGCGTCCGTGCCAAGCCCAGCGCACGAGGTCTCGTGCCAGAGCCTCGTGCCAGGTCCAGGGCTGATCCAAGCCGGGTCAGCTGAGCCAGTCGGTCTCGGTGCATGTCCCAGCAGCATGCCCGAGTGCCCAGTGTCCTCGGGACGGCCCGGCAGCGCCCTAGGGGCCTCTGTCCGCGCCTTCCCCGTGCCAGCCGCGTCTGGCCAGTGCCTGTCCGTGCCCAGCCGCACGACAGCGCCTCAGTCGAGCCTCGGCCGTGCCCAGCACGCACCCGAGGGGCACCAGTCGTGCCCGGGCCGTGCCAGCAGCCCCTGGCCGTGCCCACCAGCGCCAGTCCGCGCCAAGACATGTCCAGCGGCCCCAGGGACCGAGCCCGGTCGCACCAGCCGTGCCCAGCGCCGTGCCCGGGCACCAGCTGGCCCGGCACGGGACCGAGCCCGGTCTAGCCGAACCCAGCCCGACCGCCCGGCCCAGTCGAGCCGGCGGTCCGGCCAGCCAGCGAACCGGCCGGTTCGACCGGCGGTTCGAGTCAGTTTTGACTCGTGATTTCTGATCCGAGTCCAGTTCCGGAAATTTCAGTATTTTTCCGAGCCAGTCCAGTCCAGTTTAATCGCGTAGATAAGTCCGAGCATTTTAGCATATAATTAAATATTCTGAGCATTATACTTAGCATTATTTTGCTTAAATATTTATGTAGCCTAAGGAGAGTCGAGCCTCCGACCGCTACTCCAGCTTCCGCACTTGCATACCAGATTTCAAGTTTTTCAGGTGGGGGTCATGTACTGGATGTCACATCATAGATAATATCTGTACCATGGCAGAGGTATGTTTGAGACAGTTTAGTTCCGGGTTGGGTGGCCGAGGCCTTTATACCCACCTGATGACCGTTGGGAGGGGCGAGGCCCTTTCTACCCCATCGGCGTGTGCACACGAGCGGCTACGGCCGAGGGTCTTTTGACCACAGATCAGAACAGACATCAGAGATCAGTTTACAGTTTCAGCTCTTATATATTTATGTTTCATGATACGTTATTATAGATGATGTTTTGTTCAGTACTGGTCTTTGCGGAGCATAGTGGTTTGCTCACGCCCCCATTGTGTTTTTCAGGAGACGGAGTCGAGCGTGCCGGATGAGCACAGATGTGGCGCAGCGTGGTCATGAGAGTCGGACATATTTTACCAGCATTTTTATGTCCTAAATTTATGATCATGTGTATTTTATTCAGTATATGTACGCATGTTATGTATTCGTATTTCGGATGCTTCCGCCAGCGAGTTTTCTAGACAGTGCGAGACAGTACAGACTATGCATGTATAATTCCATAATCCGCGAGCGGACAGTTTGGTTGCATGTTTTATTATGTCTGTGGGCAAGCCCAAGTTTCAGTTTAAGTTTTTATCTGCCACATCCCGCAATAAGTCAGTATTTTCGAAAACCCAGCTCGCACGTTCTTTCGAAAATAAAAATAAAAAATTTTACTCTGATTTTCAAAGCTAGTAGTAAGGCGGGGTGTGACACTCCAAGTCGGCACCTCTTCTTCATCTGATCCTCCAATTCCGGGGAACCTTTCTTCCAGCCCGTCACTCTTCAGACCAGCACCGGGGCCTCACAATTGAAGACGCCGAACTGGCGGACGGACTCATGGGAACGTCAAGGTCAAAAAGTTTTCCGGTCCAGCTCGGCACTTTCTCACTGGACCGGGTCTCCGGCTCGGCTCTTGACATCGGGTGTCAACATACAGGCCCCCGAGCTCAGAGGGGGTGCCCTCGGCATCCTCTGTGAGGTCGCTACTTAAAAGTACATCCGAGGTCGGCACTGAGCTCATACTTGGCAAAATTATCTTCCATTTGTTGCGCACATCTTTCCCAGACCCGAAACGACGGGTCATTTAATGCGTCGTGACCGTTACACTTCCTGGCGATTACGAAAAGTCGTGCCGGTTCAGAGCCTTTACACGTGTCGTTCGTTAATTCGCTCACTCCAAACGGCGTGTCGTTTCAGCGAAACGGTGGCTCTTGGGGCGCGTGACTTCCACGCGGTCGTTTACGAACCGTTGGATCACCTTTCTTCCGACCGTTGGATCATATCATAATTTTCGAATTTTAAATGCTGCGCCACGTGTGATGTTGTGATTGGTCCTCTGCGTATATATATATATATTCATCTCCTTCTTCTTCGATGAGCTTTTTACCTTCACGATTTCCGAGCAACCGAATCTTCGAGCAGCCAGACTTCCGAGCAGACTTTCAGAGCGATTTTCGAGACTTTTGCGACTTCCCGGCGATCTTCACACCGGTAATTCCGTTTATCCGAGACCTTTTCTTTTATTTTCTTTCAGTTATGTCGAATCCATCCGAACACGCGACGAACCTCTCCGCCGGAGATGGCAGCTTCACGGCGGAGGAAACCGGGGAGTTAGTCGTTTACTCCCCCGGGGCACTGCAACCGCTCCGAGTAACTCCGATCTCAACCGTCCGCGTGACGCCGGCGGCGGCGGCGGCGAACAGAACGATGAGGCTGACAAGCCGAGCGAAAACCGTCGGCACGAGCTGACTTATGCCCATGCCGAGGTCGCAAAGGATGTCGTTCAAGGCCCCCGGTAACGGGAATCTGAGGCCGAGTAAGATGCTCGACCGATAAACGTCGATGCAACCCGGCGGAGGGCAATGTATACGCTCGCCTGCGTAAGGGGCGAAGATCCTCACCCCAACGCCAAAGCACGCCTTACCCCTCAATTTGGCCAGGTCGAGGTCGGTCAGCATTGACGGGGTCACCCAAGCGGTCGCCGAGGCTGCGGAAGGCCACACCCGCGGAGGACGGCACCAACACCCGGGAGGAGCCGTGGTGGCGGCCTCAACCGCAGCATCGACCTCGGCATCCTCGCGCGCCATAGGGACACGCTCTCGTCCATAAGTGTCGCCCTGGAGCGTCTCTTCGACCAGCTCGGCGTCAACGTCAGAGTCGACGGGAGAAACAGAGCCGGTCTCCTTCTCGGCCTCCTCGGCGTCAGACTGGACGGAGCCGAGGTCGATGATCTCGATGGTGGGGAAGTCCGAATGTCCTCGACAACGCTGGTCCGCCGCCGCCGCCGCCGGCGTCACGCGGACGGCGGAGATCGGAGTTACTCGGAGCGGTTGCAGTGCCCCGGGGGAGTAAACGACTAACTCCCCGGTTTCCTCCGCCGTGAAGCTGCCATCTCCGACGGAGAGGATTCGACATAACCGAAAGAAAATAAAAGAAAAGATCTCGGATAAACGGAATTACCGGTGTGAAGATCGCCGGGAAGTCGCAAAAGTCTCGAAAATCGCTCTGAAAGTCTGGCTGCTCGAAGATTCGGTTGCTCGGAAATCGTGAAGGTAAAAAACTCATCGAAGAAGAAGGAGATGAATATATATATACGCAGAGGACCAATCACAACATCACACGTGGCGCAGCATTTAAAATTCGAAAATTATGATATGATCCAACGGTCGGAAGAAAGGTGATCCAACGGTTCGTAAACGACCGCGTGGAAGTCACGCGCCCCAAGAGCCACCGTTTCGCTGAAACGACACGCCGTTTGGAGTGAGCGAATTAACGAACGACACGTGTAAAGGCTCTGAACCGGCACGACTTTTCGTAATCGACAGGAAGTGTAACGGTCACGACGCATTAATTGACCCGTCGTTTCGGGTCTGGGAAAGATGTGCGCAACAAATGGAAGATAATTTTGCCAAGTATGAGCTGAGTGCCGACCTCGGATGTACTTTTAAGTAGCGACCTCACAGAGGATGCTAAGGGCACCCCCTCTGAGCTCGGGGGCCTGTATGTTGACACCCGATGTCGAGAGCCGAGCCGGAGACCCGGTCCAGTGAGAAAGTGCCGAGCTGGACCGGAAAACTTTTTGACCTTGACGTTCCCATGAGTCCGTCCGCCAGTTCGGCGTCTTCAATTGTGAGGCCCCGGTGCCGGTCTGAAGAGTGATGGGCTGGAAGAATGGTTCCCCGGAACTGGAGGATTAGATGAAGAAGAGGTGCCGACTTGGAGTCCCAGAACGGGTCTCTACAATGAGGAATGCCGATCTCGATAATAGTATAATAATGCCACTTGGAGGGTAATCATTGGCTAACGGATGGGACATCTTAGCCTGCTGACCTACTTCCCTTAGCCAAGACATAAAGCCTGCCAGCATTAAATGCCTGTCATATAATGATGAGGAAAACCTCAAATCGCATTAAATTCTGTCAGGGAGGCGCCGAACTACTCTGCAAGAACACTGTACGACAAGACTGGTGAACAGTGCCTGAACAGTGTCACATTTAAGGCCACTATAAATAGCAACCCATCTCATTTATTTTGGGTTGTTGAATCTCAACAGTAAAGAGCTTTTCCTGTATTTTTTCTCTCTCGACTTGTAAGAAACTCGTGTAAGAATCTGTAAGTATATCGCAAGTGCCGACCTCGTACGAGAGGCCGACCTCGTGATCTTTCAATAAAATCGTGATTAATCCCTAATTCCTAATTCCTCGTCCTTTTCATATTATCTTCCCATTATTTAACCTTTTAACCGTTGACCGGAAACGCCTGTCAACAACTTCAAAAAGAGACGACAGGGTTTCAGGGCTCAAAAACAGCAATGGAAACAGATCATATACAAGACCGAGAAACCAGAAAAACTGGACAGATACTCGCAAAACTTTGGCCATATCTTGAGCATAAAATGGGTAATTACTTGGTTCTTGTTCGAGATGAAACATAAGAGATTGGACTGTGACTCATCAGAAGAGTTCAGAGCCTATCGACCGAGTTTAAGGGGTCAAAATAGCGATCAAACAGCCATTAGTGAAAGGTTTTCAAAAAGTGGTTTTTCAAACCCAACTCTTAAAACGTACGACAATCACAAGACAAAGTCTCGGATGACAAGTCAATGCTTGAATTTATTCGATAACAACTCAGCCATACATAACAAAAGAAGAGGACATCGATAACTCAACAACAGAGTTCTAATATCCACGAAGAATTCACGAGACAAACCAACAAGAAATGAATGGATAATAACGAGCAAATTATAACATGGAAAATCAGCCATTAAACCGATCTCCACGAATCTACAAGCCAAAGTGGTCGGATCATCAACATGAAACCGACACCTAGACTCCACTCCCGGTTTTCATTAACCGAGTTCTAACACGCGTCTAATAGTTATATCCACAATATTCACAGACTTCCGAATAATCCACACATCTGGGACTTCTTTGGTTGTCTGCTCCCTTTACTTAAGCCTTCTCTTTCGAGATGGCTTGCAAATGGTCTTCACTCGAAGACTCTAAACAGAAAATCGCAACGAGACAATTGTTATAGTCAGAACTTAACTCGATAACACCAAACCAAAAACTCACAACAAAAACCTCTAAAGTTAGAGCTTAACTCTATACCACTAGAGTTCAAGTCCGTATAAACGGAGGGTAAATTCCTAAGCCCCAATAATAAAACATACAATAATCACATAATCATATCACAAGAAATATCTTTATCACTTATGAATACATACCTTGAGCTGGCGCGGCGAGACGAAAGCGAGTGGTCAAATGGTCATTAAGCACACTAACACTAGAGATAGTCTATAGAAACGCAGACTAGCTCTGATACCAAACTGTAACGCCCCGTTTTATTTTAAAGGATTTTTTGAATTTATTTATAAAAATCAAAGTTAATTTTTCACAAATTCAATTTAAAATTTAAAACTCAACGGGCGCTACTTAACTACCAAGAGCAATTTAACAAACATATAAACATATCAGATAGAACATACACATGCAATACTAACAGCTATAAACAAATAACCAAGCATTTATTAACTTCCAACACAACCATAAAACCCAAAACCTAAATCCAAGTTCAATCCGACATTATCATTTTATCCAAATCTAGACAGGAAATAAACAACGTCAAAATGACAATTCAACAATAGGCGGAAGCATATACAATAATATAGCATCAACCAATGACCATCACTCGTTCGTCTTTACGCCACCGCCACCAGCTCAGCTCAACCTAAAGAAAGGAAGAGAAGACAACAACAAAAAAATAATGGGGGTGAGCATCACCAACAAGCTCACCTTTATCGCACAGTTATCCCGTATAAAGATTTTAAAACAACATAACCACAGTATGCATAGAATCCAAAGTCTAACCCCCTACCCGGCCCTATCGCAAACCTCCTATGTACATACAACAACCTTCCAGATACAACGGCAAGGAAGTAACTGGAAACCTTCCCACCCCGAACTACTCACAGATCATGGGAGTCCCACCCCGAACTACTCACGGATCATGGGATCTTTTCCAGGAGTCCCCCCCCGAAACACACACGGATCAGGGTGTCCTCCTCCCGGATACAACGGGCAGGTGACCTCTCACTGTTTATGCATTCGTCAAAGGCACTACCAATAGGATACTGAGACTAGGGTTCCCACGCATACAACATTTTTCAAACGAGACCTTTATATGAATAAAGAGTCGATAATTATGGATACAACACAAATGTACCCACCTGTTTGAGGCGATAAATCACAAGTACGAGTCTCGAAAGCAGGGTGAGGTCAACACCTCAAAACACCTACATTTAGTCAAGATACTAAAATCAGCACTTTATCTTGACCTAAGTCGTTCGTGGAGTCCTGTGGACATTGGAACTCTTTGACTTAGACTCGACCAAACCAAATATGAAAGTTCACACAATTTCACAAAATGGATAATCAAACAAGTCACAAGGAACCATGTAACGCCCTGATCATTTTTATAATATTAAGACGATTTACTGCTCGACTTTAAAGTGAAATTCGTAATTTTCAGAAATTCAAGATTTATTTAATTTATATGCTAATTGCTCATTATAGAATGTCAGATCGTTTTTTTAGAATTTTATCCATCAAGTTAAGGTCAAGATCAATGCATTAATTTGGGTTGATAAGTAATATCTATTCGACTCGAGAAATTCATTGTCTTCAGACTCTGGTCTCGTTCCGAATAGAATTTTATCAATTCATAGCCAAGTATTTGAGACAATACTTAGATTATTTTTCTAAGTGTCTAAGTGTTCCTAGTTCAACTTTAGACCCCAAGACGGCCGTGCACGCCTAGCCATGTGCGAGACCTAGGTCGCGCACCCGAGGTCCGAGCCGAGGCCATGGTCTTACCCGAGCCTTGCCCAAAGTCTTAGTACATCATTTGGAAATTTTTCTAAGTCCAAAAACCATCCCAAGGTCAAGCAAGAGCCCAGGCCCGAGCAGTCCGCGTGTTAGGCCCAGCAGACCGCGCGCCCAGCCCGCACGCTTAGCATTCGCACCCGCGCCCAACGCCCAGGCCCAGCGCCAGCGGCGTCAGTCCGACTTCCAAGCCCAAAAACTCAAAATCCAGCCTACTTTCACCGAGCCCAAATTTGTGAGGATGCAACCAACTTACCAAGGTGTTATTTGGGCCCAATTGTCCCTGGTCAAAGTCAATGCTATAGCGCTCAAGTCTTAGTCAAAGTTAGTGGGGGGACAAAAGATTATTTAATTACCTAGAGAAGAGTTATGTCCCCTATTCCTTGCAGCCAAGACCAAACCACCTACCTAAGTAATTGTGCTCTGAAAACCCCTCATTTTGACCCCTAAAAACGTGCAAGACAATACCAAGATGTTTTTCTCAGCCATAGAAAGCTCTTAGATACTTAAATGCTCCAGCATACTTAGAAAAATTGAGAGAAAATCAAGAGTTACTCCCTTAGCTCACTCGCGCGCGCGGAAGGGACCCGAGGAGAGGAAACCACCGAGCTTCAGTCTTTTCAATCCATTTCTCTTGTGGCTTATCAATTTCCAAGCCTTGCTTGGATTTTTAAAAGTCTTGTGAGTTCATCTTTGCAGCCATCAACAACCAAGCCGAGCTCTACACCCTAAAAGCCGCACCTAAGCCCGAGTTAAAGCCCTAGTAGTCATTTTACTTTTCAGTGAAGGTAAGCTCGACCAACCCATGTTCCTTAGTCATTTTATGATAAAATAAGATTTATCATGAAGAGAAATGAAGCCATACATGCCATTACCTATGAGTTTCGAATTTTTCGTAATTAAAGGCTAAAATCAGATTTTGAGTACATTGCATGGTTAGGCCGAAATTGTTAGCTAAATATACCTTATAAATCATGAGAAAGATGATGTAAAAGTTTGAACAAGTTTGAAGGTCTTTTGTTCGATCAAGTAGTTGCAACACCCCGCTAACTAGGGCCAATTTTTCGCAAATTTTAACTCTTTCGAAAACGCTTATAAATTTTTTGAAATCATTTGCAAACTATCTCGGGATGTTGCTAAGGACTTTTCTGCTTAAAAACCCGTTTCCTTAACCTAGGTCTAACAACTGGTTTAGACTTAAAGAATTCAGGTTTATATTTTTACGAATCATGCATATTAGTCTGGACCCGTTCGTACTAGCGAACCGGGTAAAATTATTTAAGTCTGAAAATAGCATCATGCATGTTCGAAAATAAACACAAGCATAGCGGAAGTCTGAAATGCGTGGAATTATTTAGTTTACAAACAATTTAAACAAATGTCCCGGGAACAGCTTTCGTGCGGAACTCACGACCACCACCACCACAGCTTGACTCACGCCTGCCCGCCGACCCTGCC
>BKCP01008959.1:0-25024 GCA_008636005.1 Striga asiatica | reverse complement strand
CTTCCTAAGGAGATTTCGGGGAGTGTTAGCTCGATGCGAGTTCAGCCCATGCTGAGAGACAGAATCCGGCGGGAGCAATCCTGCGATCAGTTCATTCGCACTTTAGAGGCGAAGGTTCACGCCGGAGGCATAGAGGGCTTTTATCGAGGCACAGATGGAGCCTTGGAGTTCAGAGGCCCGCATTGTCGTGCCAAAAGTCGGGACTTTACGCAAGGAAATCCTGACTGAGGCCCACAGTGCGCCATATTTAGCCCACCCTGGGAGTACCAAGATGTACCACGACCTGAAAAGGTCGTTCTGGTGGCGAGGAATGAAGAGAGATGTAGCAGACTTCGTGAAGAAGTGCTTGGTGTGTCAGCAAGTAAAGACCGAGCACAAGAGTCCCATAGGTCTGCTACAGCCACTTGAGATTCCCAGCTGGAAGTGGGAAGAGGTTACCATGGACTTCGTCACGGGACTACCTAAGTCGTCCGAGCACCACGACGAGATTTGGGTAGTGGTAGACAGGCTGACGAAAGTCGCGCATTTCATGCCTGTGGCGATGACCATGACGATGGATCAGTTTGCCGAGATATATACCCGTGGTGTTATTCGACTCCACGGAGTGCCCATTACGATCATCTCCGATCGAGATCCCAGATTCACCAGTCGATTCTGGGAGAGTTTGCATGAGGCAATGGGCACCCAGTTAAAGTTTAGTTCGGCTTACCATCCAGAGACGGACGGCCAGTCCGAGAAGATGATCCAGACGCTCAAGGATATGCTCCGAGCCTTAATTCTGGACAGAGGTGCTAAGTGGGAGAAGTGGCTGCCACTAGCTGAGTTCGCCTAT
The DNA here is from genome assembly GCA_008636005.1 of Striga asiatica. NCBI lineage: Eukaryota > Viridiplantae > Streptophyta > Magnoliopsida > Lamiales > Orobanchaceae > Striga > Striga asiatica. Next base: position 24,192 of record BKCP01008959.1, on the reverse strand, counting down.
AACAACAGTTATCAGGCACCTATTCAGATGGCTCCCTACGAAGCACTTTACGGCCGCAAGTGTCGATCGCCCCTGTATTGGGATGACGTCGGAGAGCGACGAGTACTCGGTCCAAAGTTGATCGAGGAGACAGCTGAGCAGGTAGCCTGGATCAGAGAGAGGCTCAAGACAGCTCAGAGTCGGCAAAAGTCCTCAGCCGACAAGCATAGACGAGAGATGCACTTTGAGCCCGGAGATCATGTATTCCTGAAGGTTCGACCGATGAGAGGTGTCGTTCGCTTCGGGAAGAGAGGGAAGTTGCATCCTCGCTATATAGGCCCGTTCGAGATTCTCGAGCGAGTGGGCGAAGTCGCCTATCGATTGGCTCTGCCTCCCGAGTTAGCTAGCGTGCACAACGTGTTCCACGTTTCGATGCTACGCCCATACGTGTGCGATCTCGAGCATGTGCTTCAGCACAGCGAGATTCAGCTTCAGCCAGATTTGACTTACGAGGAGCAGCCGGTAGCGGTTCTGGATCGAAAGGTCCTTCGGCTCAGGAACCGAGACGTTTCCCTCGTTCGTATCATGTGGAATCGCCACGGAGATTCAGATGCCACATGGGAGCGCGAGGCAGACATCAGAGCTCGTTTCCCAGATTTTCAGTTCTGATATGTACCCAGTTGTATATATTTTCGGCTCTTGTATGTATTTCTCCAGTTTAGCATTTCCGAGGACGGAAATATTTTTAAGGGAGATAGATTGTAATAGCCCAGCTCTATATTAATAAAAATGACAGTTTTTAGTTCCCAGTTGAACTATTTCTTTTTATTAATACTGCTCGTCTTGAGTTTCGAGCCCAGTTATCAGCAAATTCTCGAGCCCTAGTTGTCTCGAGTCTTGTTCGAGCCCTAGCCATGCTCATAGCCTTACTTAGAATATTTTCTAAGTATGAGATCACTCTATCCAGCCTCGGACAGGTCACTCGGTCGAGAGTAACCCCGCACCGAGCTCGTGCATGGGTCCGAGTCCTCGCGCCCAAGTGTCGCGTGCCTCGCGAAGCCGCGAGTGCCCAAGTCATGGTTAGTAATGTGGCATAATTTTTCTAAGTGATTTGGTTCCCTAGACGAACCACGAGTTCAGCCATAGGCAAAGGTTAGCCTCGGTCCTAGTGTATGCCGAGCCCAAGCCAATGTCGCGCCCTAGTACCCGCGCCTTAGTCCTCGCGCGTGCTTGCATGAGCCCAAGTCTTGGCCATGTTTTTCCTAGTATTTTTCTAAGTGTTTTGAACACTTAAGTTCAGCCTAGCATGGGGATAATACTTGGGCCAAGTAATTCTCACGCGCAGCCCAGGACAGCAGTTCCCGCGCCCAGCTCGCGCCCAGGCCCCGTGCCGCGACAGCCCAGACAGCGCCCAGGGCCCAGCAGCGCCCAGGCCCAGCGCGGGCAGCGCACCAGCCCACTTCTTGGGCCCAATTCCATTAATTCCGGCCCACTTTCCTCATGACCCAAAAGTGGAGAGTAATTAGGACATAATAAGGGTTTAATTAAGCTTAATTAACCCTAATGAAGTTTAAGCCTTAAGCACTTTCAAGTGAGTCCAAATGTGGACATGTGCATGGAATATTTTAATGCATGTGTTGTTGGATTTGTCCCCCACTACTTCATGCATGGGACAAGGCCTGACCCAAGGCATATTTTAGTCCAAGATGCCCTGCAAGATGCTCCCAGAATCCGTGCCATACCTGTCCCCAAGGCTCCTCCATGTCACGCCAAGCCCTCACCCTCATGCATGCGCTTGTGATGTTTGGTGTTCCCCTTGGGCACCATGTAACCTCCGTCCATTTGCTCTACTTAAGGGATGTCCCCATCATTTCCCCAACTCTTGGACACCTTAAACACATAAGAGATAGTGAGGGAAAAGTTGAGAAACCGAGAGCAAGCCCAACCCTTTGCCGCGCGCGCGTGTGAGCCCGGGTGGAGGAGTTTGATAGGTGCACCTTGTTCCAGCCATTTTCTCTCGGGGCTCAGCCACTCCATAGTGTTTTGTGTATATTTAGGAGTTCCCAGAATCCATCATTTGCAGCCAATAGTCGTTGGAACAAGTCAAAGCTCGAGGAGCCGCGTGTAGGCACTAGTGGCGGGCATCACCACCATTTTCGAGTTTGAAGGAGGTTAGCTCGTGACTTTCATTTTTCCTAGATTATTCATGATAAAATAAGATTTATCATGTACAAAAATGATGCCATGCATGAGAAGAATATGGAGATTTGGATTTTTGAAGATTTAAGCCCTAATTTTGTAAGTTATGGTACATGCATGATATGGCCGAGATTAGTATCTTAAAAATCCTCAAAAATCATGACTATGACATGGTTAAAACAGTTTCATGATTTGAGTTCATTTGTTCGGTCAATTTGTTAAGTGAAATCGAGCCATTTTCACCCCCGAACCTAAGTATATGTGCATGCATGTATTGACCAATGTTATAGCCTCATTAGCCATGATTTTTGATGTATATCATTCGGCCCTAGGCCAATTTTCATGTTGAGCATGTTCATTTTTGTGCCCTAGGGTGGCCTCGTGCCTAATCGGCCCTATAAGCCCACCACCAAATCCAAACCGAGGTCCCTCAGTGGCTTTTGGCATTTTTGAGCATTTTATGTCATATTAGGTTGATTTGGTTCAGTAGTCCCCGGCAAAGTTGCCGGAAGTTTGGCAAAGGACCGGCTAGGGTCACCAGCCGCGCCAGTCGCGCGTGCCGTGCCCGTGCCGCGTCGCAGGGGCCAGGCAGTGCCCCTGTCCGTGCCCGCGCCTAGCGCTCGCGAGGCACCGCAGTCCCCAGTGCACGTGACAGCGCCCAGCCGCGCCTGTCCGTGCCAGCCCGCGAGGTCTCAGCGCCAGTCGCGCCAGAGCACCTCCGATAGCGCCCGGCAGTGTTGTCCCAGTGTCATGCACGCGTGATCCCGAGCCAGTCGCTCGTACCACGCGGAGTCGACCTCGGGTCGTGCCAGCAGCGCATCCGAGTGTCCAGTGCCGTGCTGTAGTGACCCTGAGTCAGGTCCAGAGGCCTCGGGACGTGCCCAGCAGCACGCCCGAGTAGTCAGTTAGCCCGGGACGTGCCCAGCAGCATGCCCGCGTGCCCAGGGTCGCCCGGTAGCACCCTGACAGCCCTAGCCGCGCCCGAGCCGCGCGAGTAGTGTCTGGCCACATCCGTTCTCGCGCCAGTCGCACTCGGGTCGTGCCAGCCGCACGCCCAGTGCCCAGTCAACCCGGGTACGCGCCAGTTCCCGCGTCCCTCGTGCTCGACCGTGCCCAGCAGCACGCCAGCACACCCAGTGACTCTCGGTCGTGCCCAGCCGCACCTAGTGGCACCAGTCGTGCCAGGGCCCGTGCCAGCCGCACAGCCCGCGCCCAGCAGCGCCTAGTACCGTGCCCGGTCGCACCCAGCTAGTGCCCAGCGCCGTGCCATGGCCCCAGCAGGCCCGGCACGGGATCGAGCCCGGCCAGTCCGAGCAGCCCGTGACCAACCGGTCCAGTGTGACCCGGTGGTCCAACCGGGTCCGGTCCAGCCCGACCCGGTTCAGCCAGTTAGCGAACCGGCCGGTTTAGCCGGCGGTTCGAGTCCGTTTTGGTTCGTGATTTTCGGTCCGAGTCTTATTCCGAAATTTAAGTATTTTTCCGAGCCAAACCAGATCAGTTAAGCATATCAGTATTATTTCCGGACTTAGAATTATTTCTGTGAACCCTTAGAGCGTTCCTTTATATCCGGATGAGTAATCTGATAGAGTAGAGCATCCTAGCATATTTTTGAGCATATGACGAGCATAGTACTTAGTATATTTGTTTGCTTATATTTTTATGTAGCTTGAGGAGTCAGCTACCAGCACAGCCGCACTTACTCATTTTCAAAACCGATCAGGTGGGGACCCAGTCTGGGTTATACATTGAGTTTAATAGTCGATATCACGTTCAGGTATGTATATGAGTTTTATCCACTTTGGGTTAAGGCCAAGTTTGCCTTCCCTAAGTTCTGGTGGTGGCCCAGTTTGCCCTAGTTATACCATCAGAGTGTGCACACGGTTACCGGCCAGAGTGTTCCGGGAGTTACCGGCCAGAGAGTTCCGGGAGTTACAGTTTACTTATATATACCAGTTTGTGATATCATTATTAATATTGCTGTTTACTTTAGAATGGGTTTTTATGGAGTACAAGTGGACCGTACTCACCCCCACTTTATATTTTCAGATGGCAGGGTCGGCGGGCAGGCGTGAGTCAAGCTGTGGTGGTGGTGGTCGTGAGTTCCGCACGAAAGCTGTTCCCGGGACATTTGTTTAAACTGTTTGTAAACTAAATAATTCCACGCATTTCAGACTTCCGCTATGCTTGTGTTTATTTTCGAACATGCATGATGCTATTTTCAGACTTAAATAATTTTACCCGGTTCGCCAGTACGAACGGGTCCAGACTAATATGCATGATTCGTAAAAATATAAACCTGAATTCTTTAAGTCTAAACCAGTTGTTAGACCTAGGTTAAAGAAACGGGTTTATAAGCAGAAAAGTCCTTAGAAACATCCCGAGATAGTTTGCAAATGATTTCGAGAAATTTATAAGCGTTTTCGAAAGAGTTAAAATTTGCGAAAAATTGGCCCTAGTTAGCGGGGTGTTGCAGTAGTTCATGTAATTATGCCATTTTTGCACCTCCGAAGCCATATTAATGTGCATGCAAGTATAAGCCATCATTTTAGCCTCCTAAACCATGATTTATGATGTATAACACTCGGCCATAGCCAAAAGTTCAAGTTTAAGAACTTGGTTCGGTGAACCCATGCTCGTACGTGCCTTATCGACCCTACCGAGCCCTTAGCATTTTTACCCGAGGTCTCATAGCATTTTATTTCATTTTTGTGCCTATTGTATCATGTTGAAGTAGTATAAGTTGCATGTCCCTAGTAAAATCTCCAAAAAGTCAACAAGAGGCCGGTCATGGTTACTAGCCGCGCCCACCGCGCGTGCAGTGCCGGCCCCGTGTGATGAAGGATCGTGTGTTCCGTCTAACTCGATTGCTTCGAACCCCGCGCCGACGCCTTAGTTTCAAAGCGATAGGTTGCTAATACGCGCGCCAACGCCTTCGTACTTCGCGATAGGTGTGACGAAACTAGGATGTTGGTCCTATTTTTATCACGAACTCTGTGTAAACTCACGAGAGAAAACACACGAGAACTTTGAACAAAATGTTTGATTTTCTATTAACTCATAAATTCATATGAAATACTAGGAGTACATGGGTATTTATAGATTCCAAATAAATCTAGTCCTACTCCAACTAAAATACTAAACCATGAAAGAGAATAAAATCCTAAGGAAACTAAATGTCTTGCAAATTAAGACTTTCTATGCAAATAAAATACTAATAGGCACATGCCTTTATTTAAAAACCTAACCAAACTAAGACTCCAAAATAAGCTAAGAGAATCTCGCCCTTGCCTCTCAAGTCGGTCGCGCCCTAACCCTAGCCGCCCACGTGTTTGTGCCGCGTGCTAGGCCTAGTCCTTTTCGCGCGCGGTAACGCCCGCATTCCAGCTGCACGCGCGCGCCTCTGCTTGCGTTGCGCGCTTGCGCCCTATCGTCTGTGCGTGTTCTTCCCTCGCGCGAGTGCCGCGCACGCCAGGTCGCTCGGCCTCTTTCTCTCGCTCGCCATCGCTTCGCGCGCATCACCGCCACTTGGGCGGGTGTCGCGCTCGCTCGCCTCCTCCACATCATCCTCCCACTCGTCCAATGCTCAACGCATTGAGCCCCGCCCATCCGCGTGCCGTTTCATGCCCGTCCTTGTCTGCGTGTCTGCCTCATCGCAGCCATACAGAGGCTAGGTTCTGCCCCTGCTCCGAAGGCGCGACGCACAACACCTGCAGTGCACTCGACCGTGCGCGGCAGCGCGCGTCTGTGCCCGCGTACGCGGTAGCAGCCTCTATCGAGCCTAGGCCGTATGCACGACGCTCGACAGCGTCGTGCCAGTCCCAGTGCACGAGGTCTCGCGCCTGGACCTCGTGTCGTGCCCCAGGACGACCCGAGCAGGGTCTGTCGTATCCAGCCCGCGCCCGCGTAGCATTCGCGCGCTTGTCCCGAGTCAGCCTAAGCCCAGTCGTGCCTGTGTCGTGCCCAATTGATGAAGATCACGTGTCCCGATTGTCGATAAGCCACACACTCGTACCTTGAACCGACGATAGGTGTCTCGGTGGTCCACACACCCGCGCCCCTCAAAATGAATAAAATTGCAAAAGAAATCAAGAAGAAATCTAAGGTAAAGTGTTTGAACAAAAGTTCGGTTTTTTATTATGATCTTGAATGCATAAAAATAACAAGAGGAAGGGTCTTTATATAGGCATCAAATAGATCTAGTCCTAATCTAGTTATAACTCTAATAAAGCAATAAAATATTATGTATCCTAAACAATCTATAAATCTTATGAAAAGAAGGAAACTAATTATCTAGAGAATCCTAAGTGATCTTGTCTTGCACTCCAAGTAGAGAACCCTAGCCGCCCAACACGCCGCCTCGGATCCCCACCGCCCGCGCGTGCCTTGCCTTAGTCCTCAAGGACTAAGGTCGCGTCGCCCGTTCCCGCGCGTGCACGTCCGCCACGCATCGCCCGCGTCCCCTACGGCTTCTCTACGCGCGTCCTCGGCACCTGCCGCGCCCTCAGTCCCAGCCGCTTCCTTCGTGCTCCTAGCCGATGTGCTTGTCGCGCGCGTGTCTATCTCTGTCGCCTGCGTGTCGCACCCGCACGCCAGTCGCGCGCCATCGCCCTTTGGCACTTGCTCGCCAGCTTTGCACGCCCCGCACATTTCACCATCAATGGCCTGTGTCTCTCCCGTGCGTCATGCTAACCTCTTGCGTGCATGATAGGCGCGGCTCGATGCATTTTTGAGTTGTCTTGCCACATCTGCATCATTCCCGTCCCCTTCAAGTGTTTCTTTGTCCTCAAGGACGAAATCAGGGAACTAATCACGCATCTCATCTAGATCCTCCCAAGTGGCTTCTCTGATGGCAACTCTACCCACTCAACTAACACCTCCCAATGATAGCGTCCAGCTTTCCTCACTTGGCAATACTCGATCGCGCGACTTGGCCTTACAATGACCTGTCCATCGGTCGCCGTCGCTGGTAGCTCTTCGCACCATTTGTATTCTTCACCCAAACTCCTCTTGAGCTGTGAGACATGTATAACTAGATGGATGTGAGAGCTCTCCGGCAACTCTAGGCGATAAGCTACTTGCCCTATGCGCTTCAAAACCTAATATGGCCCATAGTAGCGCACCCCAAGCTTCATCGCGGCCCTTTTCGTAGTCGTACGCTGTCTAAATGGCCGTAGCTTCAAGTAGACATAGTCGCTCGGTTCGAAACTTTCCTCGCGCCTTTTGCCGTCATGAAAGGTCTTCATGCGATTGATCGAGCCTTCTAGAGTTTTCTTCAACTCACGTAACATTAGTTTTCGCTCCTTCAGTTCTCGACCGACTTCATCATTAATCGCACCCCCTTCCGAGTAATTAACATGTGTAGGTGGCTTGCGCCCATACACAAGCTCGAATGGCGTTGTCTTGGTCGAGCCGTGGTAAGTGGTATTGTACCAATATTCAGCCCATGGTAGAAAGTTCTCTCACTTCTTCGGAAAGTGATGCACGTAGCACCGTAAGTATTGTTCCAGCGTGCGGTTGGTCACCTCTGTTTACCCATCCGTCTGTGGGTGGTAGGCAGAACTCATCGATAGCTTGGTCCCTTGTAGTTTGAAAAATTCCGACCAAAATCTACTCATAAAGATTCGGTCGCGATCGGAGACAATCGAGCGTGGTACCCCGTGCAACTTCATAACATATTCGATGAATAACTTGGCGATGGATTTCGCCGTGTAGGGATGCGTAAGGGGTATGAAGTGTGCATATTTCGTAAGTCGATCCACAACGACCATGACTCCATTGGACCCATTAGAGATCGACAGCCATTCGATGAAGTCCATAGTGATGTCTTCCCCGATCCTCTCGGGCACCGGCAAGGGTTGCAGTAGACCACCCGGTCGTCGTGCGTCAGCCATAGTGCGCTGGCACTCGTCGCAGCGTGTGACATATTCCCGGACCGCGCCCTGCTGCCCTGGCCAAAAAAAGGTATTGGCCATCCTCATCCATGTATGGCCATCCTCATCCATGCAAGTCTTGGCATTGGGAGTCGTCCTCTTGCGCCTTTCTAACTTCTTCCCATATGGCCCATGTTGGCTCAGTTATGGCCTCTAGCTCGGCTACGTCCGTCCGTCTTGATAGTGCGTTGGCCACGGAGTTTTGTCGGCCCGGTCGATACACTATCTCGAAGTCGAAGCCCATGAGCTTTGAGACAAACTTTTTCTGCTCGGGCGCCACGATCCTTTGCTCGAGCAAGTGCTTGAGCGGTAGTTGGTCAGTCACAATCCAAAAATTCCACCCCAATAGATAGGGCCTCTAACATCGTACAACTTCTACGACCGCAAGCATCTCTTTCACGTACACGGACAGCCCCAGTCGGGTCGTTCCTAGCGCCTTGCTGAGAAAGGCCAATAGACGTCCTTCCTGTACTAACACCACGCCAATCCCTATGTCGCTGGTGTCTGTATGTACCTCAAACAAAACATCGAACCGCGGCATTGCTAGCCGGGCGTCATGGTCATTGAGCCCTTAAGCTTTTCAAATGCGGTCTCGCTAGCTTCGGTCCACTTGAATCCCCTTTCTTGGTCATCTCGGTTAATGGCTTGGCAATGGTTCCGTAGTCTTTCACAAACTTTCGATACTAGCCCGTGAGCCCTAGGAATCTGTGTAGCTGTGTTAGGCTTATCGGTTTAGGTCAGTCGACCATAGACTCAATCTTCCTTGGGTCAACTTTTACGCCATCATGAGAGATAAAGTGACCAAGATATTCGACCATCTCTTGTCCAAACGAGAACTTGGATGACTTGATGTGGAATGAGTTGGCCTCCAAGATTTCGAGCACCACACGCAAGTGCTCAATATGCTCGGCCCATGTCTTCGAGTAGACCAAGATATCGTCAAAGAATACTAGGATGAATTTGCGCAGATGGTCCTTGAAGATAGAATTCATGGCGAACTGAAAAGTGGATGGATGGTTGCATAGCCCAAACGGCATTACCAAATACTCGTAGTGTCCTTGGTGAGTGGGAGAGGCCGTCTTCGGGATGTCGGCCTTGTGGAGTCGAATCTGATGGTACCTGGCCCTAAGGTCGAGTTTAGAGAAGTAGCATGATCCTCCTAACTCATCGAGCATGTCGTCGACGCTTGGTATAGGAAAGCGGTCCTTGATTGTTGCAGCATTCAGTGCTCGATAGTCAGTGCAGAACCTCCACGTGCCGTCTTTCTTCTTTGCCAACAGTACCGGTGATGAGAATGGGCTTGAGCTATGTTAGATGTGCCCGGACTCGAACATATCACTGACTTGCCTTTCTATCTCCGTCTTCTGAAAGTGTGCGTACCGGTATAGATGGACGTGTATGGCATGTTGCTCATTGGTCGAAGGTATGCGGTGGTCGAACTCCCGATGTGGTGGTAGACCCTTAGGCTCGCCCAGCACACGGTCGAATTCCTCGAGTAACCCGCGCACCTTGTCCTGCTGCTGCTCGGCCTCGGCTATGTGCGCGCTCGTGCTCTCGACCACAACAGCAAAATTTGGCCACCCCCGCGCCAATCGCTCTATGCTTTTGAGACCAACCTCTTTGGTCCCACTGTTCTCACTAGCCTTAAATGTGACTTGTTCCTCTCCAGCTTTGAACTTCATGACCCCGGTTCGGTAATTGGTGGTCACTTCTCTCAATCTTCGAGCCATTGGACTCCTAACACAATGTCGGGTCCAACCAAGGGTAACGCGTAGAGATCGGCTTTGATGGTGGCTCCTTGGAATTTGATGGGCACCTTGCGATAGGACTCGGTGCACCTCAACCGTTCGCCGTTGGCTACCCAGACCTTGAATGGCTCTACCGTCGTCGTTCGCAACTTCAACTTTTGGGATAGCGTGGCATTGATGAAGTTGTGTGACAACCATTTGTCCAAGAGTACAACCACTCGACGATCCTTGACCCAAGCCGGTAGTCGCAATGTTCTCAGCCCTCGTGTGCCAGCCATTGAATGCATTGAGATCTCGACTTCTTCTTTCAGCACCTCAATCTCCACTTCACTTTCCTCAATCTCGGGTTCCTCCTCATCCGAGTCGATGACGTCGATTTTGAACGCCTGCTTGCATCGAGGGCCCGGTGTGAACTTCTCTTCACACTTGAAACATAGCCCTTTTTCACGTCGGCGCATCATCTCCTCAAGTGACAATCGCTTGACTTCTGGCATTGCCGGATGCTCGGGATGGTGTTGGTTGTGCGTCGTGGTTCGGTTAATCGCACGTCCGCCCGTCCCCTTCAAGTGGCGGTGAGGTGGTCGTCTCGGCGTCGAGCAACCTCCATGGCCACATGCATTGACTCTGGCCGCTCTAAACGAACTTCTGCGGCTAGGTCAAATTTGAGGTTGTCGATGAATGTCCCAACCAGTGCGGTCTCGGGCCAGCCCCGCACGCGACACACTAGTCTTTCAAACTCCTTTAGGTAGTCGCTCAAGCTACCGGACTGACGAATGCGTGAGAGGGCTTCGTCATAGTTGTGATAGTCACATGTTTCGAAACGCGTGAGTAACTCGCGTTCGAAGTCGCCCCAACTGATGACTCGCTGCCGGTTACGGTAAACGCTCGTGAGCTATTGCCACCACACGTTGGCCTCGCCGTCTAGGTAGTAGTCCGCATATCACACATGATCATTAGCCTCGGTTTCATTGAGCTCAAAGTATTGCACGGCCCGATTGAGCCATGCCTCGGGATCAGTGCCGGTGAAGGTGGACAGCGTGAGCCTTGGTTTTTCGGGCCTTGGGCGGTCGTGTACATTAGATGCTTGTGACCGCTGCTCAAACTCCTCCTCGTGTTCGGGCTCGTCGCGCCGCTGCTCCTCTTCTTCGGGTCGCTCGGGCTGCGGTTGCCGCGGTGGTGGTCGTGCATGGTGTTGAAAATTGCGAGCCATCTCATTGGACCTTCGGTTCATGCTCTCTATCAAATCTCGCACCGATGCCTTGGTTGTGTCGAGCCCCTCGCCTAGTGTGTCCATGGCTTCGATCATTCTTCGGACTTGAACGTCTAGATGTCGATCTTGTCCTTCATTTCCTTGTTGGCCATGGCTTTCTTTTCTTGTTTTCACTCCTTGCTTCAAGGACTCGTCTTGAAGATATTTTTCTTTTTTTTTTTGAACGAAATTAAAAGATGGAAAAGAAAAGAATGAGAAAGGAAAAGACACACGATCTAGATACTCTCAATGAAAGCACCAATGATGAAGACCGCGTTTCCAGATTGCCGATAAGCCACACATTCATTCCTTGAACCGATGATAGGTGTCTCGGAGGTTCACACACCCGCGCCCCTCGAAACGAATAAAATTGCAAAAGAAATCAAGGAGAAATCTAAGGCAAAGTATTTGAACAAAAGTTATGTTTTTTATTATGATCTTGAATGCATAAAAATAACAAGAGGAAGGGCCTTTATATAGGCATCAAATAGATCTAGTCCTAATCTAGTTATAACTCTATAAAGCAATAAAATATTATGTATCCTAATCAATCTAGAAATCTTATGAAAAGAAGGAAACTAATTATCTAGAGAATCCTAAGTGATCTTGTCTTGCACTCCAAGTAGAGAACCCTAGCCGCCCAACACATCACCTCGGATCCCCACCGCCCGCGCGCGCCTTGCCTTAGTCCTCAAGGACTAAGGTCGCGCCGCTCAATCCCGGGCGTGCACGTCCTCTACGCGCATCGCGCGCGTCCGCGTGCCCTGCGGCTTCTCTGCGCGCGTCCTCGGCACCTGCCGCATCCTCAGTCCTAGCCGCTTCCTTCATGATCCTACCCGATGTACTTGTCGCGCACGTGTCTATCTCCGTCGCCTGCGTATTGCACCCGCGCGCCAGTCACGCGCCATCGCCCTTTGGAACTTGGTCGCCAGCTTTGCGCGCCCCGCACATTTCACCATCAGTCGCCTGTGTCTCTCCCGTGCGTTGCTCTAACCTCTTGCGTGCATGATAGGCGTGGCTCGATGCATTTTTGAGTTGCCTTGCCACATCCGCATCACCGGTGGACGCCAGCGCACCCAGCGGGCCGCGGGACGTGCCGCAGAAGCACGCCCACGTGCCCAACAGCCTCAGGGGCGCCCGGCAGCATCCACGTAGCCTCAAAATCTGTTCCAGACCATGCATGTGTCGTGCCTAGCGCACGCCAGCACACCCAGCAAGCCGCGGCTGTGCCCAGCAGCACCCGAGAGGCGTGACCAGTGCCAGGTTCGTGCCAGCCATGCCCAGCCGCTCCTAGGGCCGCTCCCGGTCGCACCCAATATGCCCAGAGCCGCACCCTGGCAACAGCAGGCCCGGTGCGAGACCGAGCCCGGTCAGCCTGAGCCAACAAGCCGGCGGTCTGGCCAGCCAGTGAACCGGCCGGTTCGAGCCTAGATTTTTGGTTCGTGAGTTTTCGATCCGAGTTTTATTCTGGACATTAAGTATATTTTCCGAGCCAAACCCGCCAGTTTAAGTATTTCAGTTATAAGTCCGGACTCAGTATATTTTTAAGCGAACCCTTAGCACAGTCTAATTCATCCAGTAAATGAGCATTTAGAACTGAGCATCTTAGCATAATAATTAAATTTCGAGCATCATACTTAGCATTATTTTGCTTATATGTTTATGTAGCCTAAGGAGAGTCGAGCCTCCGACCACTACTTCAGTTTCAAGCACTTGTGTCATATTTTGGGTATACCAGGTGGGAGCCTTTACATGGCATTACATTGCATATTTCAGTTATCCTGTATAAGGTACGTGAGTAAGACAGTTACTCGAACGGTCGAATTATCCCATTCGGGGGATTAAGATTAAGTTCTCCTAGGCGAGAGGCTGACCTAAAGGCCTTCCTAATCCACTTTGTATCCGGCTGGGGCTTCGACCTCAGTGTCTGGATGGTGTGCACACAAGTTGCCGACCTAAGGGCCGATGGTCTTTGACCACAAGAAAAGAAATGAAAAGAAAGATTAAGTTCAACTCTTATATATTAAAATTCCTAATATGTTATTATAGATGTTATCTAATTCAGTGTCGGCCAGAGTAAGGGTCATGTACTGGGTTTTACACCGTCTATAATTATTTTACCGTGACTGAGGTATATTCTTGGATTAAGATTAAGTTCACCCAGCTGGGAGGCCGACCTAAGGGCCTTCCTAATCCACCTGGTATCCGGCTGGGGCTTCGGCCTCAGTGTCTAGATGGTGTGCACACGAGTGGACGAGAGCCGAGCAAGGGTCTTTTGGCTAAAGTTAAAGATTAAGAAAAGTTTACCGTACAGTACAACTTATTTATTTTATGCTGCTTTTAAGTTTATGTTACAGTTCCAATTTTTCCCACGAGCATGCAGATGTGCTCACACTCCCACAGACTTTCTTATTTCAGGTGCCGGTGTCCAGCGTGCCGGGTGAGCAGACATGGCGAGCATGGTCATTAGCAGTGGACATTCTTACACACATCTTATGTTTTAAAATTCATGAATTAGTATGTAATATGTATGTGTGTAATATGTACTATGCATTTTAAGCTTCAGCTAAGTTTCAGTGCGAGACAGACGGACTGCATGTATAATTCTATTATTGCCGTAGTGGCTCATTTGGTTGCAAGTTTGATTTATGTCCGAGATAGTAAGTTAAAAAAGTTTTCGAAGCATCCCGCAATTAAGAAAGTATTTTCGAAAATAAACTCGCACGATATTTCGAAAATAAAATCAAAAAATTAACTCTGATTTTCAAAAGTCAAAGCTAGTCAAGGCGGGATGTTACAGCTTGGTATCAGAGCCCTTAGTGTTCTGGATACCTTAAAAAGTTTTAGAAAAGCATGACCACGCCACGCTCACTCCGCTCCGACTCCGAGGTAAATCACCTAAGCCAAGTTTTAAGTTTTGCAAGTGCTGATGTAAGTTCAAGTATGGGGCCTAGATAACTATCCTCCTATAAGACAGAGAGCTAGAGAAGAGAACTCTGGAAAGTTGAGCTAAGACCAAGGAGTCTAGACAGAACTCTAAAACAACTAAGTCCAAGGACTCTAGCCTAAGTAAGAACTCCAGTTTGTATTTGAACTCTAGACTAAGTCATAGCTCTAGTCAGAACTCAGAAGAGTTAAGTACACTGGAACTCTAGCCAAGCAAGGTGTTTTCGATTTCGTGAAATATTCCATGTATTGTATGGCTATTTCTTAATTGGCTATACTGTTATCATCAAAATGTTAGTGGCTATCCAGAGTGTTGTTCCTACAGAGCTCCGAACCCACTCGTCGAGCGGGAATTGGCTGTAGTCGTGGGCCAACCCCAAGGATTGGTGGAACAACTACTAGCTTATGAGAACAAAGGATGAGTACGATCAAATGACATAGGACCGGCACTGCGGGATCTGGAAGCCAAGTTTTCAACCGTGTTTTAAATAGCGGCCGATTAAGCAAAAGTCCAGTGCCTTTTAGCATGAGGCCACTCGGTAGAAGAATACGAGCGTAGATTCGCTAATGAAAGCGCTTTTACTCGTCACCTCATAGACACCGAAGAGAAGGAAGTATCTCTTTATTGGAGGCAGAACCCTAGACGCAGACACGTTTATGATCGAGATGAACGATTTTCATCGAATTCTCGGCATAGATTTGGTTGGCAAGGTACCGCGCAGACATCAGATGTCACGACAGGGAAGTGACACTGCACTTATCCGAGAGAGATCGCATCACGTTCTTCGGGTCGAAGGCCCGAACTTTACCACAAATTATTTCCATGGTGAAAGCGACGAAGTACGTGTAGAGGGAAGACTGTCAGGGATTCCTTGTCAGCATCGTTGGGAAGACTTCGGAGAAGTTAACTCTTGGAGATACCCATAGTTCGTGAATTCGTGGACGTTTTCTGGAACGGCTTCCAGGAGGACCACCCAATAGCCAAGTGGAGTTCGCAATCGACTTAGTCCCTGGAGCGGGACCAGTGCCGAAAGCACTGTAGCGCGAGGCGCCAAAAGAGCTTCAGGAGTTGAAGGCTCAGATTCAGAGCTATTGAGTCTCGGTTTCAGCCGACCGAGCGTTTCACTTTGGGAGTACCTATCCTCTTTGTCAAGCAGAAGGATGGGTCTATACGTATGTGCATCGACTACCGGCAATTGAACCAGTTAGCGATGAAGAGCAAGTATTCACGCCCCAGTATAGAGGACTTATTCAATCAACTAAGGGGAGCCAGCGTATTTTCCAAGATAGATCTGCGTTCCTGTTATCATCAACCGAAGATCAAGAAGGCCAAAGGGGCCAAAACAGCTTTCAGAATAAAATGCGGACACTGCGTGATGCCGTTTGGCTTGAGCCATGCGCCTGAGGTATTCATGGGTCTCATGGACCATGTCTTTCATCCATCTTAGACCGATTTGTTATCGTCTTTAGTGATGACATCTTGGTCTATTCCAGAAGCCCATAACAGCATGAGAAGCACTTGAGGACTGTTCGGAGACCCTTTGACGTGAGAAATTATACACTAAGTTCTTGGAGTGCGAAGTTTAGCTTGACAAAGTGGCTTCCCTAGGCCATATTGTCACTTCTAAAGGGATTGAGGTAGACCCAAGAAAGATTAAAGCAGTTCGGAACTAGTCAACCCCAGGAAATGCCACTGAGGTTTGGAGTTTCCTCGAACTAGCTGGCTAATATAGAAGATTCATCGAGGGGTCATCCAAGTTTGCCCTGCCCTTGTCTCGATTGACGAGAAAGTCAATGAATTTGAATGGTTCAGTCGTTGTGAGCAAGCTTTCAGGAGCTCAAAGCAAGCTTTACGACGACGCTCGTGTTGACTATTTCGAACCCCAGACAGGGTTTCACTATTTGTAGTGGTGCCACTAAGCAGGGTGCGAAGTTGAGTTTCAGCTCTGCATATCACCAAAGGCCGACGGCCAGTCGGAAGGGATCATCCAGACGCTCGGGACATGCTTCGGGCGTGTGTCTTAGAGCGAAGTAGTTCGTGGGAAAAGTTGTTACCCACTGTAGAGTTTGCCTACACACACAGCTATCACTCATCGACCAAATGACACAGTACGAAGTTTTGCATGGTGCAAGTGCTGCTCAACCTTTATTGGGATGAAGTCGACAAGAATCAGGTTCCCGGTCCCAAGTTGATGTAGGACGCAGTGCAGAAGGTTGCCAAAATCCGAGTGAGGCTGAGAGAGGCGCCAAGCAGACATGAAACCTACGTTAACAAGCATAGAAGGGAGCTTATGTTCAAAAAGGAGTTAAGTTCTTCCTGAAAGTCACGCCAATAAAGGGCTTTGTACGTAAGGGAGAAGGGAAATTCCAGCCCCGTTCTATAGGGCCTATACCATTCTCGAGCAAGTTGGCATAACAGCCTACCGTCTGGCATTGCCCCCCAGAACCCTCGGGTGTGCATAACGTCATCCACGTCACGATGTTGAGAAAGTACGTGTACGACTTGAGTCATGCCGTGAACTTTGGCAAGAATGAATGTCGGGTAGAACCCGACATATGATGAGCAACCAGTAGCAGTCCTAGACCGAAAAGTTCGACGATTAAGAAACCAAGATATAGAGCTCGTCAAAGTTTACTGGAGTCGCCACAACGAGTCGGAAGCCACTTGAGAGAGAGGGGCCAAGATCAGAGCTAGATATTCGTATATGTTATTTCAGAGATATGCATGTAAGAAAAGTTTAGGACCTGGACGGTTGAGTATCTCCCGTTCTTGGTCGAGTTGTCATGACCCGGATATAGTGGAAGTTGTCTCCACCCTGGCTCATACAAGTGTATACCCAGATGGGTTATATATACAGAAATTTAAGTTTTGCCCCAGGGCAACGACCTCTAAGTGGGTTCCCGCAGCTACTCATCGCCTGAGTTGAGAGGCCAACGCCCTCCCCAGGATTTCGAGGCAGCCAAGGCCGCCCGGAGTGTACCATGATTCCCGGTCAAGGCCGGACGATATAGCTTGCCAGATTCAAGATCAGTTATGTCAGCCAGATATCCAGATTTTTCAGTCTTGAGATGTTCAGTTGTACTTATGTACATTTATTTGTACATTTGTATATAGTTCGTAGTATGAGTTCTGACTTAGTAATTTAGTACCCTAGTTCTGTATTTTCGAGGACGCAAATATTTTAAGAAGGATAGGTTGTAACGCCCCGATCATTTTATAATATTAAGACGATTTCACTGCTCGACTTTAAAGTAAAATTCGTAACTTTCAGAAATTTAAGATTTATTTAATTTATATGTTAAGTGCTCATTATAGAATGTAAGATCATTTCCTTAGAATTTTATCTATCAAGTTAAGGTCAAGATCAATCCATTAATTTGGGTTGATAAATAATATCTATTCAACTCGAGAAATTCATTGGCTTCGGACTCTAGTCTCGTTCCGAGTACAATTTTAACAATTTGTAACGCCCCACTTTATTTTGAAAGATTTAGGGAATTAATTTAATAAAAATCACAATAAATTTTTTGCAGATCCTAATTAAATAAAACTTAGTGGGCGCTACTTATTTTACCAAAAACTTTTATCCGAAAATGCCAATACATCAAATACAGACATCATACACGAATAATAAGTCATAACCAAACTAGCATTCATTAAGTTCCAACTTATCAAAAGATAATTCATAATTCTCGAGTTCAAACGACATAACTCAAAATATTCAAATTTCAACATGAGTTCATGAACTAAGCGGAAGCATAATTAATAAAACAATAATAAAGGACATAACCACCACCCGTCTTGTCTCGTCACCCGCCGACTGCTTAACCTGCATCAGTTACGAGCAGGTGGGAATGAGTACAGTTAACTGTCGTACTCACACTATGCATATGAATAACATAATAATGGTATGGTCGCAGCATGAACATAAACAATAAAATCATGTCACATCTCTAGCCACATCAATGACTATAGTCTCATCAAAGACTCACTCATGTACATCTATGCTCATCAAAGCTAAGCCATGCCATATCAGTGAAACATGGGAGTGCGTGCCACATCAATGACACGGCCTTCTCATAGGTCTTTATGAGATTTACCTCACAGGGTAACCGTATCTTATCATACGGGGACAACCGTATCGACGGCCATCAAGCTCACATCGATAGGCTACATGTTCATTTTCATACATAGATCACACCAAACTTTTATCATAAATAAATCACACATACGCATAGATAAATTTTGAATAACCCACCTGGATTCCGGATTGATAATAACTCAAAGCAATGGGAGTAGGTCGAGGCTGGACTCCTCGATTACCTACATTGAGTCAAGATGCTACAATTAACATCTATCTTGACTTTAAACGGAAAACACAAAACAGACCTAGTCGAACTTGTTTCGACTAAGTAGTTCGTGAAGTCCTGTGGATGTTGGAACACTAAGACTCGGCACTAAACTCGACCAAACCATATAAGGGAGTTCACATAAATCCATCTAAGAATTGACCAAGTCAAACTCACATCAAAAAGAAAAGTAAGTCGATTCCCAACTTTTCATTTCAAAATCGTGTTTCGAAAATAGTAATCATTAATCACATGAAAATAGATGGTCAGGCTACCCTACGACTTAAGCTCTGAAATGTTACACAAAATTACATCTCCCAAAAACATGTAAAACCACAAATTTTCAGCTTCAAACTCGAAATACACTATTTTATAAAATTCGAATAATATATCAACAAAATGGGAACATCAATTCATACTTGAACTTAATGAACGAATCAGGACTTGAAAATTTAACAAAACAACATGCAGCATGCTAAAGTCTATGTGTGAAAATCTCAACCCTTAACATTGACTGCTACTATTTTTAAAAATTCATATGAGATTCAGCAGTTTATCGAATTTAAATCAAAACCGAATCAAAATGGACTCCAAAATTTCCCATCTTTTTACAGCATGATAATACACATAAAATGAGAATGTCAGCAAAATTTCAGAATTTTTCATCAAACAACCGATTTATAAAAAGTCAAACAATTTTCAGCACATTCGATAAATAATTTATTAACCATATCAAATCAAGTACAAAAATTATAAAACTTTAACACAACATATAAACGTCACAGAGGCATTATATACTCGAATTGCAGCTCATTTGGTTCATGAATGAATTTATTATGCAATTAACACTACTCTGATCAGATTTCAGTATAATTATTAAAAATAGCTACAGGCTTCTAACAATCACGAAATTCTAACACAAGGCTAGTATTGAATAGAGAACATCACCCTAAAAATTTCAAGTCGTTTCGAGCAGCGAGCTATTTTTAAAAATTCAAACACCAAAACAGCGACAATAAAGCTCGACAATTTAAAAATTAATTCATAGCATGAAATTTCTCGTCCGAGGCCTTCTTGTAAGACCAAGGACTCGACATCGTTCCAATATCCACTGACTTACACGACTTTCGAGGTCTCGTTCGATTTTTTATAATCGAAGATATCCCCAAAAGCACAAACACATATTAAATCACGACTTCATATAAAATAACGTCGCGCATATTAAATCGCAAAGAGCACATCACGTCATTCAATCACGATAGGCAACTAATATTTATACGATTTAAATGAGACGGGATCGACTAGATACCGTTCTTGGGAACACGGTACGTAGTGACGGTCGAACGAAAGACGACGGCAAACGCATGGTGGCTAGCGATCACGGCAACAACAGGCTCCACAACGACTCGTGAAAGGGGTTGTGCAGCTCTTCTCGGCCTGCTGGATTGCTGCGATGGTCGAGGACGACTCGTCGGAGCTTGTTGGTCACTGCGGAGGGTCACGGCTGAGGAGCAGCGGCGCTGGAAGGACTGGTCGCGGCGGAGTTGCAGGCGGTGGTCGCTCACCGAAAACAGGGCCTGCTCGCGGTGGCAGGGATCGCCGTGAAGGTGGTCGCCGGCTGCTGGTGCGCGGGACCTTCGCGACGGAGGTGCTGTGCGGAGGGGAGAACTCGCCGGAATTCGCGAACAGAGACCACGAAGGGTTGCTCACGGCGCGGCAGGGCTTCTGAGGTGGAGTCACGACGCGGAGGGGCTTCTGCGGTGGTGTCGCGGCGCGGCGGCGTCTGCTCTCGTTCGCGGCGAGGAGAAGCTTGTCGCACTGGTTCACGAAGTAGAGAGCTCGCCGGAGATGTAGGCGCGCGGAGGAGCAACGGTGGTCGGATTTGCGGGCTCGTCAGGCCTGCACGGATTTCGCCGATGGTTGCACGATGAGGAGAGAGAAAAACGATGATGGAGATGGCGACGACGGGAAATTTCTCTGCTCCTGGCGTGCGATTGAAAGAGAGATTATATGGTTGCGGCGTTCGATCGAGAGATTCAGCAAGCGAGAGGGTAACAGATATATATATATATATATATATATATATATATATAAACCTAGGTTTTCCTTTTCTCTCTTGTCCTCCAAACACACACGTGCACAAAAGGGAAGGAAAACTGGGCCGGGTCAGTTTGGTTCGGCTGGGCTGAGGTGAGCGGGTCTTCGGGCCGGTCTCTCGGCTTTAACGGGCCGATAATACTTGGGCAAAAAGGCCAGAATATTTAGCTCTTGGGCTGAAAATAATAAGGCCCGATTCTGGGTTCTCGGGCTCGATTTATCGGTCTATTTAGCTAAAATACAATGGCTCGCTTCGCTCGATAATTTAAAATAAGATTTTCGGCTATTATAATAAATTATATATCACACATTAATAATAATAATAATAATAATAATACACATTTAAGCATTTATTCGACAATTAGGCATTTAAATCAAATAATAATAACAATAATAAAAATAATAATAATAATAATAATAATGACAAAAATATTAATTAAAAATCCCAATTATTCCATAAACGAACGGGGCGCTACAGTCTACCCACCTTACAAAGAATTCCGTCTTCGGAATTCGAAATACAAACTACGACACGATACAAACGAGAAAAAGAGGGTAAAACATCACCACATGAAATTCAGGTATCTCCTCCGAATTTCGGTCCCCTTCCTCCCTAGTCGCCTTGCCTTGACAACTACCACTGGTCTTTGACGAGTACCCCTCCCGGTCTTTTCCTAATGGACCCTCTGAGCCAATAGGTCACCGGTACCTCCATACGGGTAGGGTTCTACCTATCACGCAGCTCGTCACATCTCACATGTACTCCGATATCACGCACACGTTTCCTCCATCAAGAGGCACAGAACGTGTCATGCATCCTCGCGAGTTCTGGTGGTGGAGTCAACAATCAGGCTAAGTCATCGACTTGGTCGAGAATCATAATAGGACTGAGTACGCGTGGCAGTAACAAGAACAACGGCATACTCCACCCGCATCCGTACCAGCCACCTCACATGCGGTCTAGGAAATATCGACTAGATGTTCGAAAACAATCTCCTATCGCAGAATCGGTCTCACAATTAGGGATGCTCAATATTTCCATACTAACAATCTAACAACAATACTCTCTCACTCTTCGTTTGTCTCGATCCCTACGAAGTATACATAGTCTCCCATCGAGACTCGGGACACTGCCCGATAACGATGAGGGACCTAAAATCGCTATCTCGAGAGAATCTCGCATAAGACAAAGGAAAACTAATCGACAAGCCTCACATATCGAGAGTCGTTGATTAGGGATTTATACAACGGTTCGGTTTGGGGTTTAAGGCACTGTCACCCGAGAGATGACACACACACAGGCGCTGCATAAGCGGGGCGCCGGGACGTGTGCATGCACCTGTTCAGAGACCAGCTGCAAGATCGAGGTTTGGCCGTACACATTGCCTGGGGAGTTCCTGCGTTCGGTGATGGCGGCGGCAGCTCTCGTGCGAGTCAACGGTCGGCCACTGCAGTTGGCCTTACGTCTCCCAACATGGGCATGCGGCTCGACCACCACTTCACGTGGCTACACCCATCCAGGTTCGGCGTTCAGTTAAGGTACACACCAGAAATTTCAATTTCCGGTTCAATATCCTAGGTACTTAGATAGGAAAAAGGCTTCCTTACAATACTTCTCAAACTACAACAGTTTAAGCACTATTGTTGAGCTACAATTTCTCATAGGAATCAAACATTGGCATCACTGCCCGAAAAAAAAAATCCTAACATCGGCGGTCATCGCCGAACATTAGAATGGT
This sequence comes from Striga asiatica, assembly GCA_008636005.1. Lineage (NCBI taxonomy): Eukaryota > Viridiplantae > Streptophyta > Magnoliopsida > Lamiales > Orobanchaceae > Striga > Striga asiatica. The sequence goes on along the minus strand of BKCP01008959.1, from coordinate 1,955 downwards.
TAACTCGCTTGGCCATTCCGACTAACAATGTCGGCCGTGTCGACAGCTTTTACTCGGGTAGCTAATCGTGTCGGCGGTCCTAAACGAGTTCGACCACATATTGAACTTATAGCTTCCACACTTCGAGATCTAGCGTAAAGCTTCTCTCGCTTTGCAGCTAACTCAATAATAACAATCATATTAAGACATATAGGGCACATATACATGAAAATTGACGAAAAGCTAATTTTTTGAAAATTCACAATTCATTTTGAAATCCTAAACATGAACTAGCACAAATTTTCAGCATGCATGGTGAATTAAAAATGCATGTAGCTTTCAGTCCACAAATCATATCATGATGAAACCACTTGGAAGATATCCCTAACTCATGCCTCTATCACTTTCATGAAGAACACTCAGGCAGATAAAGTCATTTAAAGGCACATAATATAGCAAACATCCAAAACATGAGTGCAGTAATAAATAAAGATTTACAGGTTGACAGGTTCTCAGTGTATGCGCAATAACCAAAGCTACAGACATGATATTACTAAAATTCAAACACCCCAAGGTAGCTAACTCAATTCTCTACAAGTTCTCTGAAGCCCATTGGCAAATTATAACATTATCAACAAGTTTGAATATAAAACATTTAGTTTGCAAAAACAACCAGAGAACAATTTTTCGAAAATACCGCAGCTTAGTAAAGTAGCAACAGCCCAAGCTACACAACTCTAATTCATACAAACTCAAAACCTAAATAATCTACACATAGAAATATACCAATTTCATGAAGAAGAAAGTTTCATAAGAACATGTTTAGGTCACCTAAACAGAGCACATATTCAACACTTAAACAGAATCCTGGTTTCATAAAAACTGGGTGTACATCTCATTTAGAAAAATTATATAAAATTAACTGGTACTCCAAATCATATTAACCCAAAACCTGCAGAAACTACACAAGGAAAGCTACAAATGTCATGAAGAGAATGTTTATATATCATCACGTTAAAGGCATCAATTCAGAGCATACCTTTCGTGCATACACACAGCCACTGTTTCAAAATCCTAGGCATAAATCCAAATTAGAAAAATCATATAAAATCAACCAAAACTCCAAACTGCATGATTTCAGCTCCTAATGAAATCTTATAACATGTACTACATGATTCATGAAGAATACATTTTCATGCTGGCACGTTAAGATCATCAAAAACAGCTATAAATTAGGGTCAAAGTTTTTGTCTGAGTTTATAAAAACTGCATGCCTGTCTAATTTTGAAAAATCATATAAAATCCATTTCAACTCTAAATCACAAAATTCCAAAACTCACAGAAACTTCATTCAGAGTACTACAAATCTCATGCAGAACACTTTTCCAAAAAACATCCTCTTATTTGACAAAAACAGAGCCTAACTGAAGCTCAAAAAAATTGAGTTTTCATGCCTTCATCTACTCAAAATGATCACACAACAACATAGCCTCGATATCAATACTTTAAGACTTAAACATTCGATATATCATCAAACACGTTGTCCGAGGTCCAACTCGGTCTTATTAAACAAGATAGAAAAATAAAGTCTTATTCCTTTCACTTGAATTATTACATCTTTTGGTTTGATAATATATAACAATTCACATTAAAGCATAAATTCCACCTCAATCATCGAAGATCACATATACATCACATAAACCTGACCAAACCTATCATGATATAAACGAGAGGTATCTCTAACTTTTAACTGAAACACATAAACATGCTAGAGCATCAAATATACACATATCCTTATCTCTATCCCATCTAAATCATGCTTCGAGCTACCATGAACTCACTCCTACTAAGATACACATTAAACATATAACACACTAGAGGTTGAACAGAGGCCATGAACATCCATAAAAATGGCAGCCTATAAGATATTGACTCATCTCATAATTTCTGAAACCTGGCAAGGTCCGAAGAGGGCG
>BKCP01008948.1:17785-60016 GCA_008636005.1 Striga asiatica | reverse complement strand
TAATATGATTATTATAATATGGATGAAAATTGGGAAATGAATATAATAATAAAGTCTTGGAATAGATTCTCAAGATTTATTATTATATCATTATTTTTATCTTTAAATATGATTTAAGGATTAAAATAATAAAATGAATATAATAAATGGTGGTTAGATGGTTGTTTGAACTACTTAACATTGTTTATTATATATAAAGTCAATAGTTAGTAATATGATTTTTAAATAAAATCAGATTTTATTTAATATTACTAAATATTGATTATTTTATGCTAAAATGTTTAGTATAAATAGATGCAAAATGTTTGCAAATTATGCTAAGTGATTTTGTGAGAAATTCAAAGAGAGAAGAAAGTGTTCTTCATATATTTCAAGAAAGTGTTCTTGGAAATTCTCAAATTATATCTATATATATATATATTCCTATACGAGAAAACCGAGACATTCCTACTAGCGAAGGAAGGTAGTCGGAACCGGGCTTCATAGGGTAGATACGATTAGAGGGAAGACACTTGGATTCCTCAAGCGAGTAACCTCAATCCGTTGACGTTACAAACCGGGAACCGATTCCCACAATCNGAGACATTCCTACTAGCGAAGGAAGGTAGTCGGAACCGGGCTTCATAGGGTGGATACGATTAGAGGGAAGACACTTGGATTCCTCAAGTGAGTAACCTCAATCCGTTGACGTTACAAACCGGGAACCGATTCCCACAATCCACTTCGGTTAAATTGAAGGAGTTCAAGAACTACTCGGTAAATACTATTTATTTGTATTTGTATTTACTTTATTATAACAAATCAAAATTTGTATGTGATGCATGTTTTAAAGATGACGATCAGTTAATTCGCAATTAGTATGTACGGGTGTTGTATTTATTCGATAAATACTTACTTTGAAAAATTTTAAATTCCGCTGCTTAAAGCCCGTATGGTACTAGCGAACCCAACACCTTCTTGTCGTCTCGGCTGTCAGTTTGGGACATTTTCACATTTTGCAAATAATCGGCTTCAGCCTCCTCGACATTTATATATTTGACACATCTTCCCAACACGTCATCGAAACTCCTACCAGGTCGCTTGGCCAAAGAGTTCTTACATAACCCTGGTAGTAGTCCTCTCGTCAGTCCTCCTGATTTGATTTCCTCTGTCGCTGTTGGGCACTCGACACACGCCTTTGTAAACCTCGCCACATACTCTCGCAGCGACTCACCCTTCTTTTGCTGCATACTTATCAGCGAGAGATAGGATTTCTCTTGCACCCTCACACTTGCAAATTGGTTAAGAAAACTCGAGCTAAATCCATCAAAGTCCCTAATCGACCCCGCTGGAAGTTGGTGAAACCAGTCCTGGGCCGACCCTGTCAGAGTTGTCAAGAAGGCGCGACATTGCACTGGGTCGCTGTAGCGGTGGAGCACCGCCATGTTCTCAAAGCTTCTCAGATGTCGAGACGGGTCTGTGGAACCGTCATACCATATGTTCAACTCCCTAAAGCCTTTGGGTAAGTCGACTCTCAGGATCTGCTGCGAGAATGGGTGTTCTTTTGCTCCTCTGCTCTTCTTCCTACCGACTTGAGCTTGCAAGCCGCGAACCTGTGCCAGTAGTTGTTCTAACGTCTCGTCCCTCGCTTGTGGATTAATAGTTCGAATGGAGGATTCTTCCTCGTCCACCCTTTTGTTCTGTTGTACGTTTGACTGGGCTTGTTGCTCGCCACGCGGCTGCTGCTCGACTCGAGGCGGGTACTCGACACGGGGCTGCTGCTCGACCTGCGCCATCTGCTTCATCTGGGCAGCCACGGCTTCAGCAATCATCTTTTGCATTTCACTCCTCGTCACTGTCAAGGTCTGCTCCTCGACGCGGGGTTGTGTCTGCTCCGGTATCTCTTGTATCTGCTTTCCCTCGCGTCGAGACATCTCTGTTGGCTCCTTCTCTCCATCTGGGTTAGGGTTTTGACTTGTTCCTGCCAGGGTTAACACTTACAGCTTCACTCCGGTTGGGGTGACGGGAGTTTCTCCGCCCAACATCAGTCCTGGTTGTGGAGGTCCTCCAAATGGCGGCATCCCCATCATCTGCATCACTGGGTGTTTGGTGGTGGAGAGTGCCGGTGGTCTCTTTTCCATCCACGTTCCCCTGAACTCCTCGTTCAGATTCCTCTGCAAACCTTCCTTTTCCGTCATCAGCAAACAGATCGGAGCTGGGGTGTGAAGCTCTTACTTCCTTCAAGAACTCCCCACAGGCGGCGCCAATATGATGGGTCTACTTCCGGATCTGGAGTAAACCGGTGGATGTGAGCTCAGATCTGCTTGAACCGCTTCCAAATCGTTGCTAGACCGCGGGATACCTGCAAAAACTCAACGCCGGAGGTGTTTCCGGCGTAGAGCCTCCGACGCTCAAGTCAGTATGAGAGTGATGAAGAGATGCTGCGCAGCAGCTATGGAGGAGAATGGGAATGAATGAGAGTTAGGGTTTGGGATTACCTCATCTCCTTTATATAGGAGTGAATACTTACTTGAAGTGCCAAAAATGCCCAAGTCGGTGGACCTAGAAGGTCCAAAATGCCCTGGTCGATCCATCTCCCCTTGTTGCTGAGTCATCACAAGATTCCTTCTTATCCTTTATAATATGCGGAACATCAAGTGTTCTACAAGTGTGATGAGTCGTCATCACATCTCTACTATTTGAGGTGTGCGGGGTCGACTTCAGGAGCTAGGAGGTCGACTTATGGGTATGTGCGGATTCGGAGGCTACGCTTGGACTCTCTGGGGTGAAGTCGTCTTCATAGAGTCATTTTAGTTGAGTCGACTACTGGGAGTCGACTTAGGATATCGGGATGCTCAGGCGTTATGCTCTTTCTGTTCTTCTTCCATTGATGTCGACTAATGAAAGTCGATAGACTAAGGTCGACTTGCGAGAGTCGACTAGACTAATTTCTGTCTCTTCTCGGTTGCTCTTGGTGAAATGGACTTTAGGGAAGTCGATATGGGCATGTCGACGGGGTCATGTCGACATGCGAGTTGTTCGAGTGGTTCACCGGTCGAGTAGGGGGCCTCTGAACCGGGTTATCCTTATGTGGCTATATCATATATAATGTTATATTAAATACAGTTTTTGAATTATATTACGAATTTAAATAATTTAGTTAACTAAATCAACTAAATATGCCAAAAAAAAACTTTTAAATTAAGTAACTGGAGAAAAAGAATATTGTAATTTTTATTGTATGTTTTTTTAGGAATGAAGACCAAGTATAAATGATAATTGAATTATAAAAAAATCATGTAATTTGAGAGTAATATATTGGAGTTTGCAATTAAAGTAAAACAAACCAGCCCATTGTCGTAGTCTTCCCTTTACTCGCAATCTATCATGGAAAATAGGATCATTTGAGTCTTCTCCATGAACCAATTTTGATTGAATGGGTTGAACCTTAATGACCATACCAATTTCTATAATATCAAAATAATTCGATCAACAATTTATTAAGCAGTGTCAAATGAAAATAAGAATTGTAAGAATATTTGAATTCACATTAAATTAAACAATTACCAAAAAGAAATGGTTCATCCACATTGTCAATAGAAAAACTACGGAAGTCAAAATTAAATGTAGGAAAATTGGAAGAAATTTTCAAGACCTTCGTCTTCCTATTAATTATGAGTTTCAACTTCGCCATGGTAGATCGAAATTTACCAATATTGCTTTCTAATTGGTAATTACGAATCTTGTAAATATTCAATTTTTTCTGCGTGCGGACGCATATTCAATAAGGCTGAGTAAATAAATTTTTTATAAAATATTTTATAAAGTTGGTAAATACATATATTTTGTAAAAATATTTGGTAAATACGTATAAATTTTATAGTCAAAATAATAAGACTGAGTAAAGATTTACCAATTATAGTCTTATTAAGACAGAGTAATAAGACTGAGTAAATTTTATAAAAATATTAATTGGTAAATACGTATATTTTGACTATAAATTTACTCAGTCTTATTATTTTGACTATCGAATTTTTTGGAGATTTTAGGAAATTTTTTATATAATTTTTCCATGACAGATTGCGAGTAAAGGAAAGACCACGACAATGGGCTGGTTTGTTTTACTTTAATTGCAAACTCCAATATATTACTCTCAAATTACATGTTTTTTTATAATTCAATTATCATTTATACTTGGTCTTCATTCCTAAAAAAATCGAGTTGATTTATCTAAGACTTTGACTCACCTCCCCCGTCACTTTCTAAAAATCATTGCATTATTGCATATATCCTAAGTTGATTGCTTAGGCTTTTCTTAATTACGTAATTAACTTGCTAATCAACTTAACCCCAACTAATTACTGTACAAAATGAGGAAACATACATGTCGAAGAAAATCTGAAGCCTGGAATCAAAACTTTGATCTGTAATATGCGACTCTTTACTTGTTTTAGTTCATATCATTTCTGAAAATCTTGAAAGCATGATTTGCTTTTCTTCAAAAACATGTCTCGTGTGTTGGTAATTACTGTGATTTGGAATACGAATTCATCTGTAATGAGTGGTATATATGGGTAGTATTTTAAATTGCCTACATACACATCCAACATTCTATCAAATTAGAATATCCTAATTAACTATATTCAATAATGCTTGATCTAACTTATAAGTACGATGATCAATAAATATATGTTTTATTTTGTTTCCACAACATTTAATGGAATAATTAGTTAAACCTATCCTTTAGCCTTGTTTTAAATGGGTTTGCCTCATTCAGTGACAACAGCATGGCCAGCCGACAGGATTACCACCAAATGTATTAACCCCCAAAACAACCTAACACCACAAAATAACCCCCAAATCATTCTCAAAACACAGGAGAAACTAATTCACATCTTCGCAACAACAAATCAACAGAATTTCAAAAAAATCGAGCAAAAACTAAATTACAAATAATAATAACAGTCTTCTACAATATCTCTGGATTGAAAGAACACAGCAGATACCTTGAGATCACCTGGGAATTTTCCGGCTAGAGCCTCAACAAAGTTGGCTAGTCGAGAGTCTCGTGGTTTTGGAAGGTTCGTCTTAGTAATTAAAGCTTCTTTTTCTCCTCCACTCGCAAACTAAAGAACTCACGAGCAATACTCGCCATATCGTCAACTGTTCCTTTCAAAATTAATAAAATCGAGCAACAGATCAATCAAATATATGGTACAACTTCTAAACTCGAAAGAAGTTAACCTGGAAAACACCATATTTCTGAAAATTGGACTCCACTAATGAGCATTGACTCCATTCTGAAAGCTTCTACAAAATCAAGACTTGCTTACAGTCAAATCATATGAATTCAAAACACAGAGAAATATCAATATACATGAAAAATCAATCTTACATACACCAACTAAAATGGCTTCCTCCTTTTCTTTTATATTCTCTTTATGTTACATGATTTTTTTTTTTAGCAGTTTCATTTTTGTTCGCAAATAAAGAAGTTCATGAGGGAATTTGTGGAAATCACAATGGTGCACGAGCATTGGCATACAAAATTCTTCGACAAGGATATTATTGGCCAACTCTAAAGACTGACGCTGCAAATTGGGTTCGCAAGTGTATGAAATGTCAAATATTCGCTCCAAATGTTAATCAATCTCCAGAATCTCTCAAGTCGGTATATAGTCCATGACCATTTGCTAGATGGGGGATCGACATAATTGGTCCACTTCCAACCGCAAAGGGAGGCGTTAGATTTGCTATTATAGCAGTCGATTATTTTACAAAGTGAGCTGAGGCTGAACCATTAGTAACAATTACTGAGCAGAAAGTTATCGATTTTATCTGGAAATCAATCGTATGTCGGTTTGGAATTCCGAGTGCTATCATTACAGATAACGGCCGGTGAAGAGTATCAAATAAAGCACTTCTTCTCTTCTCCATATCATCCTCAATCCAATGGACAAGTCGAAACAATCAACAAGATAATTAAAAATGGCTTGAAAGTCCGACTTAATGCCGCAAAAGGGACATGGCCTGAAGAATTGCCAAATGTGCTTTGGGCTTATAGAACGACAGTTAGCCATGCAACAGGAGAAACACCTTTTTTCCTTACTTACGGATCAGAAGTTGTTGTCCCTGTTGAACTCGGATCTCCAACATACCGAGTAGCAAACTTCTACGACAAAACCAACTCGGAAAATCTGAAAACCAACTTGGATCTTTTAGATGAAACTCGCCTTATGGCAGATCTAAAAAATGCCGCTTATAAGCAAAGAAGCGAGAGGTATGTCAACTCAAAAATAAAACCTCGTTCATTCCAAGTTGGCGACCTGGTACTTAAAAGAATTACCGGACCAGATCCGAGGCCTTTGAAACCAAAATGGGAAGAACCATTCAAGATAAGTCAAGTGCTTCCAAAAGGTACCTACCGACTTGAAAAGTCAGATGGACTTACTCTTCCATATCCCTAGAATGCCGTTTATTTGAAGAAGTATTTTCAATAATTGGTTACGATGTATATATGACTCTGTACACTTTTTTTATGAATCTAAGAAAGTTGTGTGCTAAAGAGTCTCTTAAAAAGAACCGAGAACTCCAACTCGGTATAGTATTAGTCTTTATATAGCTAAGCCTTTAACTTGGGTAAGACTAATTTGTTACTAAAAATTTTTGTTAAGGATTATCTTGATCTTAAACCGAGCTATATAACTCGGCAAGATATATCTTTCTCGGCCAAACTGTTAACCTTCAGATAACTAAGTTCAATAACTTAGGAAGGTTAAGGACAATTGAAATAAAAATTGGATCATCTTTAAATTCAAATCCTGAATATTGATTTGAATAAGATAAAATCCAAATTTCCATCAAAGCTGATGGCGTCCGCTTATAAATTAATGTTTGGCCGACTTCTTAACACTTGAAAAAATTCGGCAAAAGTAAAATGACATGCTGAAACAGGAATTGTGAATGAAAATAATAATAAATAAAAAGGATTTTCATTCATATTGTTCAATAAAATAAACCATTACAATAAACCATGTGTCCCGACATACCGAGAACACATACAAAAAAAAAAAAGCAAAATAAAAAATCTCTAAACTAAGTCAGCTTCTCGGGCTCATCTGACTTCGCAACAAGATCCGCATCATCTGTCTTTGACGGGTCAATGTCAGTAGGCAAATCACTTGTTATTGGAGTCTCTTTGTCATTTGCTGTTTCCTTCGCATCTTCCTTTGTGATCTGCTCGTACATGATTCGGCTGATGATGTCAAAGACTCGATCCTCCTCAGCCTTTGTCGCGTTCTCCACTTTGCATGTTGACGAATGACCGACGAAGACGAGCTTCTCTTTCTCGGTTCAAAGGAGGCGTCTGTGAGCCTCTTACTTCAGCTCCAATGGAAACGAGAAGCCCTTCACAAAAGCTTTTTTCATCCTCATCAGCATCAATGTGAGCAGCCGCGATTGAAGGATTAAAGTTGTGACTCTTGATTTTATGAAGAAGAAATTGTCGCAACTCCTCAATGTCATATAATCCTTAATCGAATCGCTCAATGACCCAACGCAAGTTGATACAAGTGTTCATCTAAAGTTCTCGGTCTTCGTCCTCGGAGTCAGATTCAGTTTTGGCTGTAAGTCTGTTTGCCTCAGCTTCAAGAATTGTCCCAGCCCGAAGACCATCATTGTACTTCTCCTCGGCGAACTTGATCTTTTCTTCTTGAAGTCTGCTGAGGTCAGTGTGATGGGCTTCTCTGCTCTTCAGTAACAGTTCTTCAACCTCGGACCGACTTTTCCGAGTAAGTTCATGAGCTTCTTGTTCCTTATGAAGAAGCGATTCACACCGAGCAAGTTGTTCTTCAAGCATTTTCACACGCTGCTCAGAGGTGATCACTTGACTAGTCAGCTTCAACACATCAGAATCGAGACTAGCCTTCTCAACTTTCAGGGTCTCGATCTCACCCTGGGCGATCGTAAGTTGCTCATTCTATTCAGCAACCTTGGACTTCAACTCCCTTTCCTTGACTGCTGCTTCCTCCCTCAAAGATGCAAGAGCTCCATCTCTGAGTTCGAGAGTATGCTTTTTCTCATCAACCTGGGCTGCATTTAATCGGAAGTCATCCTCAGGCATAACCAAACTAATAAGTGCACGACCGAGACAAGTCTTGGCGTATTTGAACTTGTAAGTACTCGGAAGTGAGGACACCCCAATCTCGGACCTCGGATCCCACACCATCATCGGGACCCGAGCAGCATCAACTACGTGACTCGGCAACTCCACTGTACTCGAAATCTCGGGAATCTCCACGGATTCAAAAGCCGAGAACCATTTCTCAACCGACTCCCGAGGCTGCCCAAAATTCAAAGCCCTTTCTTCATCGATGAGCAAGAAAGATCGATCAACTAAGGGCTCTTTCTTCTTCTTTTCTCGCGCACCGACATCATGTTTTTTCTTTGTTCGTCCTTCAGTCACCGGGACGCTTTCTTCACGCCTCTTTCTTGACCGAGTTAACGGGACTTCACGTTTTTCAACAGCATCTCGGTCACCCCCAGGCTCATCAGAAACTTTAATGACGAGGGGGGCCTCTAAAGGAGTAACTTCAACAACCGGTTCAGCCTCTGACGAACCAGCGACAGCAGCGGCAATAGCAGCAATTGGACCCGCCGCTGCGATCGCTAATGCATCTGGCTGCGAGATCTCAGCAGCAGTCGCCGACGTCGCACCATTACCGACATTGGTTTCCGGAGGATTCATAATCGGGTTGTCCAAAAAGGCCTTCACCAACTTCTTGCGACCCATCCCAGACAAGCGAAGGTCTCTACTCTTTCCAACTTTGGTTCGAAGGTCTAAGTTCGGACACTTTTGACAAAAAGCTTTGGCGTCGCGAATAGTTTTAAACCCGAGTACACCGAAAAGTGGATAGTAAACTGCAAACAGAGAACCGAGTTACGATAATTTTCAAAAGCAACCGACTTCACACAAGATTGAAAATTTAATTTGAGTTTACCTGGCTGGAAAGAACCGTCTGAAATCTCAAGACAAAGACCAGCAGCCTTCAACCTTGTATCCTTTAAAATCAGCTTGAAGCTACGCTGCGCTTTCCTCAATTTGAACAGCTCGGTAATTCTTTCTTTCAAGGTCACGCTGAGTTTAAGTCCTTTGCTTTTGGTTGCAAACAGTAAAATCGCTGACCTATTAGTACAAAAATAAGGAAAGTTAGGACAACTCGGTATAAAAATGAAAGAAAAAACTTACAAAATGCGGAATTAATGTTGATGGGTATCGACATTCCATCAATTAAAGGTTTAGAAAAATTTGGAGTCTGCCAGTCTCCGCCAACCCATAACCACTCCTCTTGAAATCCATGGAGAGACTCAGGAATCTCTGTGATCAAATCGCCGATTTTTAATCCTCCTTGGGGCCTCCCCGCACAAGCATAGCAAATCAAGGGGTCGGCCACCTGTCTGTCGGCACACCGTCTAAATGTAAAGAGACTCCTTATCTCTTCAACAGTTGGCATATCCAAACCCTTTTCTTTCAATAGAACCATGAGACCGATGATTCTTTTCCATGTATTCGGTGCTATCTAACATAAACCGAATTCCCAATCTCTCAAATAATCAGAAATTAACGCTGGGAGAGGAAACTGAAGTCCTGATCTTAAAGAGTCCGCAAACACACCCACATAGCCAGGAGGAGGACACGTTATTCTTTCGCCTGGATAAGGAACGAATAGCTTTATCGAAGAAGGAATGTAAACCTCTCCCCGGAGATTAACGATATCTGCGTCTGTCAAGATACTCGGTTCGCCTCTATATTCATCAATTGGTTCGGGCCACCGACGCGGGGGACGTCTCCAATAATCGGGCAGCGACATAGCATTCCCTTCAACCAATTTATCCTCCTCTACAATATCCTTATTGAGATTCAAACTCTTAACCAGAAGAAGATCCCACCGGTAATACTCGAGAGGCAATTCCAAATCCTCGTCGGTAAAAATCGTAACCTCTGAAATTGTGCGGCTGCTACTACCTTCAGGTTGAGAAGAGATCTTTTTCGAAATTGATAAAAATAAACACGAAGTTTGAATTCGGTGAGTGCGAAAATATAAAGGATTAAGGCAAAATCTTACCGAAATACTTAAAGCTTTGAATTGCAGAAGGCACTGAAAGACTGCACAAATTACGCAAGATAGAAATTGAAAGAGAACTTTGAAGAAGATGGAATACGGAAGTAAGCAAGAGATATGAAGATTCAGGGTAAAGAAACATTTCACAAGTCAAAACCGACTGCAATTTATAGGTTTTGATTTATAACCGTTGGCAAGATCCGGAATCAGCACGTGTAACGGACGTGTCTTGAAACGGTGTAACGTTGCAGTAATCATTAATACACGTGGGCACGCCCAGAAACGCCATGTCGTTAGAGATTTATATCCGTTGGACCCATTAAATACGGACGCGTCTTTTAAGAATTGCCACGTCAGGCCAAGTATCATACAAGTTATGGCAAACAGAATCAAGTGTTCTCATGTCGGTCATCAAAGACAACCAAGTCGGAATAACACGGAACAAACAACGACATCAGCAGTCATTCGAAAAGCTCAAATACCTACTAATGTCGGGGCCTCTCTGTTGATAACCGACTTGGTTTTGTAGAATTAAAGTCGGTGATTAATCATTTTGTTGAAATAATAAACCTCCAGAAAGAGACAACTTAAGCCAAGTCGGTATTTTCTAAATTGATTACTGACTTCCGGGATTGTCAAAAGGGAAAAACCGACTACTGAGAAAATACAAGCGACCGACTTCGCCAATACCGTGGTTAGTCGTATCAACGATTATTTGTTCAAACCGACAATCAAAAAGTTCCAAAGCGAAAGCGAGCTGTAAGCCTTTGATTGGACCATCGAGACAAAAGCAATCATTGATGTTCTCCTGACTCAAGGCACACCGCTTAATTGAAGCTGCTTAACATTAAATACGATCTTATCTATTTCTAGCAAAAAGACAAAAACTACCGCACTATAAATAGCATAAAGTATGGTAGTACGAGGATCTTTTCTGACACATTGTACATGGACTTAAAATGATCTCGATTAAGAACGAAAAAACCGACTTCCTGTACTATTGTGATATTATCAATAAATTAAAATTACATATTTGACTTTGTTTAAACACACTCTGCTGTTAATTTCCTCGTTGTTAATTCCATACAACAACATATTTTTTTGTAGATAGATGATGTGATAAAGTGCAACATATTATTTTATAAAGTGCAACATGTTATTTTGTAAAGTGCGACATTTCTCTATATAAAGTACACTAACTAATTTATACATTTACATGAAAATTATGTGTATAATTGTACATTGAATTAACCTAAATAACTAAAATAGCTTTTTATTTATTATTTTTATTATATAATTTTTAATATTACAAATTACTTTTATATTATTTTAATATCTAATATTATTCTATTTAACAATTTAATTATTATTTTACAAAATATTTTTATATTACATTAATATCTTATTTTATTTTTATTCAATAATTTACGCATGCCAGATACAATTCTTCGCAACCAAGTGGGAGGGAACGAGAATGCATCGTGCATTACGCACCCATTTGGTCTGGTCCATGTGTTTGCTTTTATTTATTATTTTAATTTAAATGCATAACAAAATATTTTTTATTAACTTTTAATAATTACATCTTTGACCCATAGGTTTAAATTAAAATATAATTAGAAATATTAAATTGCACATAGACCCCTAAACTTAATCTAATTCTCAAAAAAATAGCCCAAAACCACATTCCATTTTCAGGCTCTGAAATGGTCGAATTGCCTCCTCTCACACCGGCGATGGCTAGTTTCGAGCTACAGGAGGCGGCGGACGTCCGGTGATAGCGTCGTTCGAAACTCTCCACCTACATCCGCCATATCTCCTCCCAACAACCGGCGGACGAAGGTCGCAAAAGATGATTAGGGGCGGTGACGGAGGTTTGTCTTGAGAGGAGTCGAAGGTTGGCAGCCGTTGGAAGGTCGCCGGAGACGAGCTGACACGACCGACGAAGAGAGAGCAGTCGGATGAGATTCATGGAGGCGCAGCGGCGGCTATGGCGTGGCGGAGGCGGCGGATAATGTGATGGCCAACTGTGTGATGTGTGTGACGCCGGTGGCAGCGGTGTGTGTGTGTGTGTTCTCATCGGCGGTCTGTGTGTGTTGTGTGTGTATGTGCCACGTGAGTTTGTATGTGTATTGTGTGTATAACTGTGTGTATCATTGTGTGTGAGAGAGAATTGTAGGGGGTGGCGTGGGTAGGGTGGTGTGGCAGATTATTTAATGTAGATGGTGTTAGGTGACAGATTATTTAATGTAGAGTGGGGCCCAATATGTTTGAATATAGTGTAGAAAATTTCAACAATGCCCTTAATGAAGGTATATTTTTTACTTTTTTATAAGCTGTTGGATCATGTGATCCGACGGCTATGATGTATTCTCATTTCTTTCACTAAGCACCATTCTCATGTGAACCCAACCCTCTATATATATAGAGAGAGAGTGAGAGAGAGAGAGAGAGAGAATGGATCATATGAGAAAGGAAAATAGTGAAAGAAATAAGAATAAATCTCTACCATTGGACCATTGATTAATTTAATTACTGACAATATAATTAATCAATTTCTTCCTCCGAAACTAGTACCACTCAGTTCTTAATTATTATGTCGGAGATTAATCGGCTTGCAGGACTTAACATAATAAACCTTCCTGAGCTCATTTTAAGGACTCATCAACCCCGTGGATTGGGACATAGTGATTGTAAACAATTTCAATGGCACATCATGTAAACAACATTACTTACCAAAATATCGAGTATGTCAACCTAACAAAATAGGTATCATCCTTGGTAAATCAAACAAGTAAATGTTGACCACATATTCCCGTGTATTATCTTACGGGTTAAGAGAACTCATTAATCACTCAGGTCAAGATTATTTACTTGGTCAATATAAAATAATCTTCTCCTCCATAGGTCTATTCAATACACCCAAGATGCACTACCGTAATTCATCAGTCAAAGACCAACATAATAAAAATTACACTACAACCTTTCAATATAGACAGTTCAACTCTGTCTAGGCCGTAAAAAATTTATTTATATTTTACAAAGAACTAATAATATGATCTTTCTGTTCGACACATCGAACCATATTGTCTACACTGTAAAATAAAGGAACTTATGCTTGCCTAAATAAATAAACTACAAACACAAATACTTGACTAAAACATAATTCTCATTCAAAATGGTATTGTCAGAACTGAAAGTCAAGTTTTTACAGTAAACCCTAACAATCTCCCACTTATGCTCTATAAAGCTTTCGTCTATTAAGTATATTCTCTTTCAATCTAATTCTCAATGACTAATCTAACTAGTCACCACATGCCTGACTCACATTCTTTTTGCGTGTCAGTCGAAAACCTTCACTGTAGACTCTTCGTAAAAAGGTCTGCTAAGTTGTCCTCTGATGTTATCTTGGCAACAACGATTTATCTTCGTCCAATGATATCTCGTATCAGGTAGTACTTGAGCTCTATGTGTTTACTCGCCTTATGTGTTCGTGGTTCCTTTGAGTTTGCTACTGCTCCGCTGTTTTCACATAAAATTGTGATCACAGCGGCCAAACTCGGCAACACGTTAAGGTGTAACAGGAAGTTTCTGAGCCACACTGTTTCCTTCCTTCTTTCTAAGCCACACACACTTCTTCTTGACACTCCTCCAATCTATGGCTCCACCTCCTAGAATAAACACAAACCCTGAGGTGGATTTACTTTAATCCCTGTCGTGTAACTCAACGGGAGAAACTCCTCTGCTCGGTAAACTAACATGTACTCCTTAGTCCTTCTTATGTACTTGAGTATATGATTTACAGCAGTCCACTGCTCCGGTCCTGGATTACTTTGATATCTGGCTACCATGCCAATGACATAGCAGATATCTGGCCGCGTATACAACATTACATATATAAGGCTTCCTGCTGTCATTGCATAAGGAACCGTCTTCATGTCCTCTATCTCTAGGGGTGCCTTGGGAGACATTCTCTTAGTTATGAAGTGAATAAGATTTCACTCGGGCTCCTTCAACTTGGACGGCCTCCGTACCTGCAAGAACCCAACGCCGGGAGGGGTCCCGGCGTCGGGCCTCTGACGCTCAAGTCAGGCAGACTCCAAATCTCAAGTGTATAGTAATGAATGTGGAGAGAGAGAGAGAGAGAGAATGGGATACCTTACCCCCTTTTATAGGGGGAATGTACCTTATGACCCAAGTTGGGCTTGTCCAATAGCATCATGCCACGTGTCCTAGCCATGTGCAGGCTTATTCTTCAATATATCCCCTTTTTATCCATTAAGACTGGTCTAGTATATAATACCCTATATCATCTAGTCCCCCCACTCTGGTCGAGTAAGCATGACTCGATCTAAGAGTGAAATTCCCCTTCGGGCTGTTTCCGCCAACCTGCCACTAAGGTTATAATTTGAATAAATCATCGACCACCAAACAATTACCAGACCTCCAAACGAGCATCGGGACCCCAAATGAACACCGAATGACAACTAAGGTCAAAAACCGAAAGACCCGCCACTGAGGTCGAATACCAAAGGACCTGCCTCTGAGGTCGAATACCGAAAGACCTGCCTCTGAGGTCGAATACCGAGAGACCCGCTGCTGGGGTTGAATACCGAAAGCTGAACGACCACTGGGGTCGAAAATCGAGAGACCCGCCATTGGGGTCAAATACCGAAAGTTGAACAACCACTGAGGTCGAAAACCGAGAGACCGGCCACTAGGGTCGAACACCGGAAGTTGAACGACCACTGAGATCAAATACCGAGTGACCTGCCACTGGGATCGAACTCTGAAAGTTCAACGACCACTGAGGTCAAAAACCGAGAGACCCGCCACTGGAGTCGAACACCGAAAGTTGAACGACCACTGAGGTCGAAGACCGAGAGACCCGCCACTGGGGTCGAACACCGAAAGCTGAACGACCACTGAGGTCGAAAATTGAGTGACCCGCCACTGGGGTCGAACACCGAAAGTTGAATGACCACTGAGTTCGAAAATCGAGTGACCCGCCACTGGGGTCGAACACCAAAAGTCAAGAGATCGTTGAGGTTGAAAATAGAAAGACCCACCACTGGGGTCGAGCACCGCAAACCGAAGTCTTGAATTTAAAAATTTGAACTTACGTCTTTTTGTTTTTCGATCACCATGTTCGAGCTCTCTTCCTTCAAAGATAAACCTTTCCTACCACCTCTGTAATGCCCCGTTTGATTATAGAATATTTGAGAATTATTTATTTATTTATTATTATTATTATTATTCATCTTTATTTGTTGTTATTAATATTATTGAATACTTAATATTATTAAATATCTAAAATAATTTATCTGTCAAATTGCGATTAAATGTCTAATTTTCTAAAATGATGCTTATTTTGTCAAATTGTAACTAAATGCTTAAATGTCTAAATGTTATTATTTAATATTATGTGTGTATCTGTATTATTAATAATATTATTATTTTATAATTGTGTGTATTATAAATATAAATAATATCCGGCTTAATTATTTTATCTTGCGATTTAATTTATCGAGCCCGAATAATCGAACTGATGCTACGTCTAGTCGGGCCCGAGAGTCGATTCGTTCCTTGATCCCTCGCCTGAACCAGCCTCTAACCCGGTGCCCCGAACCCGTCGGCCCGAATCGAATTGGCCCGCCCAAGCGTGTGTTGAGTGTCTTGAGGATAAAGACTCTAAACCTAAGCCCTACTTTATTTTTATGCGCAGCTTTTCCTATTTTCTTCTCTCGACCGCGACTTTGAGCAGAACAGAGAAAATCGATCGCGCATCCTCTATCTCTCGCAAATCTGACCATCACCCTTGCTTTTCTTCATCATCGCCATCATCTTCTCCACCCTTCCCGCTGCCTATTCATCCCGCCACCATCATCTCTCGGCTGTCATCTCCTCCGCGACGAGCGCATCTCGTCAGCCCCATCTCCCCACCGCGGCCGGCCCTGCTTCTGGCGACTCCCGAATGCTGCAACACCTCATCCTCCTTCCGCCGGCAAGTACCACTGCGAATCAGCGACTTCCGGCAACTAGGCTCGCCCTCTCTGCAAATTCCTCGCGGCGAGTTTGGCGGCCCCGTCTCCGAGCAGCGACCCCGCGACCACTCACATTTGCCGACGAGCTCATCCTCTCGCTCAGACGGCTGCTCCACCGCTGGACAGCACCTCTGCACCGTCGACCTTCCCCTCCATGCAGCGGTGTCCTCCCTCGCTGTTTTCTCTCGCCGTGAGCCACCGTGCGAGAACCAGCAGACCGCGAAGTTCATCGGCGAGTTCCGACCTCGATCGCTGCAAGCCGTCGACCATTCCCTCCGGCGAGTTCAGAGGCCATCTCCGGTGAATTGGGAGCACGCAGCAGCCACCCCCTTTGGTCGAGCCACTGTCCTCTCGTGAGACGTGTTGCGTGTTCGAGCCCGTCAACCTTTCGTTCCGTTTTCGTTCGATGTGAGCTGTACCGGCCGTCGAACGGTTAACCCGTATTTATGAAATGAAAACCCGAAGGGTTACTCCTACTGACTGGGCATCGATACAAGCCCATGGGGAATTCGATGTGTAGGACCGGAGGGCGGAGACGTAAAGCCCATGGGGCGTTCGATAGAAGCCCGTGAGGCATTCGATGCGTCTACCGGCACTAGTCTATTGATATAGATGTGCACATGAGTATGAACACTGTGAATTTATGATGAAATTTTTGGGGATACTTGATTGATTCTTATACATGCTGTGATCATAATTTCTGATATGTTATGAAAATTTTTATTGCATAGTGGTGAGCACTACTTTTTCCAACTGTGCTCATCCCCACCTGAAATTCACGTTTCAGGCTAAGCGAGGCAGGCACGATGGCAGAGTAGAGCGAGTGGTGGTCGGTCTGTAAGACCGGTCATGTTATTTGTTATGCGTCCGCATTAATGAATTCTGGATTTTATGACTATGAACTTGGAGTATTTGGGATTTTATGACTTGAATAATGTTGGAACCTGGTTTAGGTGATTTATGGATTTTTGGAAAACCCGCTTGGGAGTTAGTATTATTGAATGATGATTGAGTTTGATAATTGATTGAATATTGGAAAGTTGGATAAGTATTGATGTTCGAAAATGAGTAGCGCCTTAAATGAGTATTTTGAAATAAATTTTGAAAAATTTATTCTGATTTTCGGTAAATAAAAGTGGGGCGTTACAATTTAATATCAGAGCCAATCTGCGTTTCTGTAGACTAGTATGTACGAATTATGTGAACTTTGAGAAATAATTGAATACTATGATGTAGTTATGACCACTCGCTTCCGTCGTGCCACGTCAACTCAGGTATGAGTTTCATAAGAAATTTTGAATTGATTATGAGTTACCTGATTTATGAGTTAATATGATGAGATGTAAACTGGGGTTAGGAATTTATCCTCCTACTTTTAAACGTTATGGAACTCTAGATGAGTGGCGAACCTTAGTTGTATGAACTTGAACTCTAGCATTATAGAGTTAAGTTCTAACTTGAGGTTTTGTTTGTTTAGAAATTCGATATTATGTTGTCGAGCTGGGTTCGGTGTATCACAGTTCTCTCGATGTATTTTTGGTGTCTTCGGATGAGGACCATTCGCGAGCCATCTCGAAAGGAGAAAGCTTAAACGAACGGAGCAGCTTGAACCGATTATGAAAACAGTGAATCGTGGACTCGTGATGACGAAGCGGTCGTGCTGCGTTTCTTAAATTCTTCTCTTCTTGTATACTCTTGCAAACCTTTTTCCATTCACATGGCAAACAATTTTGAAGTGTGCTTGAGGCTTCTTCTTGTTATCCAATTTTTGTATTTTGAAGATTTCGCTTGATCTTCCCCTACTTTTGATTCGCGGTGTAAACTATTTTAAGCTTCCCAACTTTAAATTTGCTTCTCTTGAAGTTTATCTAATTCTAGTTTATCTTATGTTGGGAATTGACCTTGTTTGAAAAACCTGAATTCAGTGAGATTAAGCATCTCTTTGTTTCTGCTTATCTTTATTCGCTTGTGAGGTATGAGAGTTTCGTTCGAATGTCATCGCTAAAATATCATGAAGACTCGAGGGCAAAATTTTTCTATCGCCACATTTGTAAATAACCTAATCTCGAGGGGGACAATAATTGTTCGCGCTCGGCATCGAGACAAACGCACAAGAGCTGAAGCCAGCACAATTTGGTTCGATAAGAGGATGGAGTGTTTTTCCACCCTAAAGGATTATGCAGAGATCTTTTAAGGAGGATAGTCGAGTCAGAAGCAAGCACATCGCGTAGTGCAGACCCGTCCTTATTCTAAATCTGGTTCTTTTGGAAACCTGGACCAAACCCCGACCCTGGCTCAGTGTAACCACGCGAAGTGGTGGCCGAGCACGCACGATGGTGCTGAGAGATGTAAGGCTTGCGCGCGGCCGACCGTTGACTCGCATGCAAACTGCAGCCGCCATCACCGGCCTATGATGAAATCGTGAACAAGTTGTCAGTATGACTCGGACACGATACTGAAACTTGGCGTCATGCGACCACCTTGATGATGAGGTAATTGGAGTACACTGACAATACACCGAATGGCCTGTCGAGGTCTTGTGTGTTGTTAGGTACGAAGCAAGTCGTTGATACTCGTGAGTAAGAAGACGTACGCCTGAGCTCGGGTAGGACTGATCACCCTCCCAAGCAAGAAGGTAAACATATGAGCACAGGGCGAGTCGGATTGGTTCCTGTATGTGAGTACATGCCTTTCGAGTATAAGGCGATAGGACTCATGGGATCGAAATCGAGTTCTGGAGGGTGATGCCCGGACCTCGTGATTGGAAATTTCCCAGTTCGAGTCTGTCGTTTCCTTTTTGATGAGTGTTCTGTCGCATTTCCGAGGACGGAAATATTTTAAGGAGGATAGATTGTAATGCCCCGTTTGATTATAGAATATTTGAAAATTATTTATTTATTTATTATTATTATTATTCATCTTTATTTGTTGTTATTATTATTATTGAATACTAAATATTATTAAATATCTAAAATAATTTATCTGTCAAATTGCAATTAAATGAATAATTGTCTAAAATGATGCTTATTTTGTCAAATTGTAACTAAATGCTTAAATGTCTAAATGTTATTATTTAATATTATGTGTGTATTTGTAATATTAATAATATTATTATTTTATAATTGTGTGTATTATAAATATAAATAATATCCGGCTTAATTATTTTATCTTGCGATTTAATTTATCGAGCCCGAATAACCGAATTGATGCTACCTCTAGTCGGGCCCGAGAGTCGATTCGTTCCTTGATCCCTCGCCCGAATCAGCCTCTAACCCGGTGCCCCGAACCCGTCGGCCCGAACCGAATTGGCCCACCCAAGTGTGTGTTGAGTGTCTTGAGGATAAAGACTCAAGACTTAAGCCTTACTTTACTTTTACGCGCAGCTTTTCCTATTTTCTTCTCTCGACCGCGACTTTGAGCAGAACAGAGAAAATCGATCGCGCATCCTCCATCTCTCGCAAATCTAACCATCACCCTCGCTTTCCTTCATCATCGCCATCATCTTCTCCACCCTTCCCGCTGCCTATTCATCCCGCCACCATCATCTCTCGGTGTTCATCTCCTCCGCGACGAGCACATCTCGTCAGCCCCATCTCGCTGCCGCGGCCGGCCCTGCTTCCAGCGACTCCCGAACGCTGCAACACCTCGACCTCCTTCCGCCGGCGAGTACCACTGCGAACTAGCGACTTTCGGCAATTAGGCACGCCCTCTCTGCAAATTCCTCCCAGCGAGCCGTCTCCGAGCAGCGACCCCGCGACCACTCACATTTGCCGACGAGCTCATCCTCTCGCTCAGACGGCTGCTCCACAACTGGACAACACCTCTGCACCATCAACCTTCCCCTCCGTGCAGCAGCGTCCTCCCTCGCTGTTTTCTCTCGCCGTGAGCCACCGTGCGAGAACCAGCAGACCGCGAAGTTCATCGGCGAGTTCCGACCTCCATCGCTGCAAGTCGTCGACCATTCCCTCCGGCAAGTTCGGCGGCCATCTCCGGTGAACTGGGAGCATGCAGCAGCCACCCCCTTTGGTCGAGCCGCTGTCCTCTCGTGAGACGTGTTGCGTGTTCGAGCCCGTCAACCTTTCATTCCGTTTTCGTTCAATTCCCGAGAACGGTTCGTTGAGCTGAACTTGTGCCATAATTTTTTCAACTCTATGTTTGGTTATACCTCTCGCTATATCCAGGTGGGTTTTATTAAAAATTGTCTATGCAATAAATTGTGCCTTACTTTTATATGATCAATGTATGCTTACGAATCATGTAGCCTTCGATGTGAGCTATACCGGCCGTCGAACGGTTGTCCCGTATTTATGAAATGAAAACCCGAGGGGTTATCCTACTGACTGGGCATCGATACAAGCCCATGGGGCATTCAATGTGTAAGACCGGAGGGCGGAGATGTAAAGCCTATAGGGCGTTCGATAGAAGCCCGTGGGGCATTCGATGCGTCTACCGGCAGTAGTCTATTGATATAGATGTGCACATGAGTATGAACACTGTGAATTTATAATGAAAGTTTTGGGGATACTTGATTGATTCTTATACATGCTGTGATCATAATTTCTGATATGTTATGAAAATGTTTATTGCATAGTGGTGAGCACTACTTTTTCCAACTGTGCTCATCCCCACCTGAAATTCACGTTTCAGTATAAGCGAGGTAGGCACGATGGCGGAGTAGAGCGAGTGGTGGTCGGTCTGTAAGACCGGTCATGTTATATGTTATGCTTCTGCATTATTGAATTCTGGATTTTATGACTATGAACTTGGAGTATTTTGGGATTTTATGACTTGATTAATGTTGGAACCCAGTTTGGGTGATTTATGGATTTTTGGAAAACCCGTTTGGGGTTAGTATTATTGAATGATGATTGAGTTTGATAATTGATTGAATATTGGAAAGTTGGATAAGTATTGATGTTCGAAAATGAGTAGCGCCTTAAATGAGTATTTTGAAATAAATCTTGAAAAATTTATACTGATTTTCGGTAAATAAAAGTGGGACGTTATAACCTCGTCATATCATCGCCCCCTCAGTTTAAAATTTGAAATCAACCCTGCTGTTTATCCTCTCCAAAACCGAATGTCCTGACACCACAGCGAAGTCGGAAGCCAAATTTCGACAAAACCAAATAAAATCATCAACTTGAATAACTTGACTCCGTATTATCTTGTAAATTGCATCGACTTGTCCGTTGGATTGAGGATGGTATGGCGAAGAGAAAAAGTGCTTAATCTGGTAATCTTCACAGAAAGCCTCAAGCCGTTTTCCTTCAAATTGTTGACCGTTGTAGGTGATGATAGACGTCGGTATTCCAAACCGACATATGATCGATTTCCAAATAAAATCGACTACTTTTTGTTCAGTAATTGTTGCTAATGGTTCAGCTTCAGCCCACTTCGTGAAATAGTCAACGACAACAATAGCAAACCTTACACCTCCTTTTCCAATTGAAAGTGGACCGATTCAGTCAATTCCCCATCTAGCAAACGGCCATGGACTGTATATTGATTTGAGAGATTCTGGGGACTGGTTCACATTAGGCGTGAATATTTAACATTTCATACATTTGCGAACCCAATTCATTGCGTCCATCTTCAGAGTTGGCCAATAATATCCCTGATGAAGTATTTTGTAAGCTAAAGCTCGGGCACCGTTATGATTTTCACAAATCCCCTCATGAACTTCTTCAAGGACATATTTTGACTCTTGCTCGGTTAAACACTTTAATAAGGGAACAGAGTATCCCCTTTTATAAAGGACTCCATTATCCAGTGTAAACCGATCTGCTCGAATTCGAAGAGATCGAGCTTCTTTTGGGTCTTGTGGTAAGGCCCCTATTCTCAGATATGTGACAATTGGTGTTATCCAAGTCGGAGGCTCATGTAACTCGGTATTCATGACTTTATTAACCGAGGTAGACGGTAACTCTTGATGACCGTTTGGACATACTCTATATCCTCGATTCCGGTGCTTGATGCAAGTTTAGACAGCGCGTCGGCTGGAATATTTTGAGAACGAGGAATATGTTCTAACTGTGCATCGTTTTTGACATCTTCCGTTTTGCAAGACTCAGATATGGTACCAGCCAAGGTTCTTTAACTTCAAACTCTCCGAGGATTCGATTCACCAACAATTGGGAGTCGGAGAATATTTTAAGTTTACTGACGTTCATAGACTCTGCAAGACTTAATCCGGAAAGTAGAGCTTCATACTCAACTTCATTATTTGTGGCCGGAAAAAGGAATTTCACAGAATGATAGAACATCCTGTTGTGAGGATCAATGAGAACAATACCTCCGCCAGCTCGGTGTTGGGTTAATGAACCATCAACGTATAAAGTCCACATTTGATTTTCATTGATTGCTTCGACTGAGGGAGTGAACTCGGCAATAAAGACAGATAAGACTTGAGCTTTGATGGCAGTCCTCGGTTTATAATGGATGTCATATTGTCCGAGTTCAATCGCATATTTCACCAACCTTCCTGATGTATCAGGTCGGTGAAGAATTGACCTCAGGGGATATGAGGTAAGTACTGTTATTGAGTGTTCTTGGAAGTAAGGACGTAACTTCCGAGCTGTTGTTACAAGAGCATAAGCTAGTTTCTCCATAGGGGGATATCGAAACTCGGCTTCGTGCAATGCTTTACTGATATAATAGATTGGAAATTGTTGAGGTCCTTCTTCTCGAATGAGGACAACACTGATGGCAACTTCACTTACTCCCAGGTACAAGTACAACATTTCTTCAGTCACCGGTTTTTGCAAAATCGGTGGTCGGAGAAGCGTATCTGTAATCTTGAGTAAAGCTTGCTGGCATTCTTGGGTCCATTCAAAATGTTTTCCTTTCCTTATAGATTCAAAGAAAGGTTTACAATGATCTGTTGATTTCGATATGAATCTGTTCAAGGCAGCAAGTCGGCCAGTAAGAGCCTGAACACCTTTAACCGACGTGGGAGGTGTTAAGTCCAGAATAGCTTTTATCTTCAGGGGGTTAGCCTCAAAGCCGTGCTCTATTACATTATACCCCAAGAATTTACCAGAACCGACGTCAAAAGTACATTTCTTTGGATTTAACACCATGGAATAATCTCTGAGGATATTAAACATCTCCCTTAAATGGCTGACATGATCAGCAGCGCAAATTGATTTAACCAACATGTCGTCAACATAGACTTCCATGGTATGGCCGATAAGCTTGGCAAACATCTTGTTCACAAGTCTTTGATATGTGGCTCCAGCATTCTTGAGTCCAAACGGCATCATTATGTAACAATTTAGGCCTCGGGCAGAATAGAAAGATGTATGCACTGCTTCTACTGGGATTTGGTTATAACCCGAGTATGCATCCATAAAGCTCATTTGTAACACCCCGCTCATCAGAGTAAATTTTTCGCAACTTTTACTTCGAAAATACTTATAAATCTTTCGAAATATTTTGCGACTAACTCGGGATGCTACTCAAACTCATCTTCTTAAAAATTTATTTATCTTTAAACTTTTGTCTAATACTTCTTTAGACATAAAGAAAATAGATTTCCTTTAAACTTGCATTTAACTGTACCATATTCATACTTCTCGAAATGATAAAAACTTGAAATCTGAAATTTATTAAAATGAAAGTTCAAGTCTTAATATGCGTAGCGAAAATACTTAAAAACGTGATTTATTATCTGGACTGAAAATCTGTTCCAGTTAATGAAACTTTACTCTTTCTCTTTCCGATATCTGATCGGATACTTGTGCACAATCTGATGGATATTTCTTAAGGCAACTTGGGGCCTCCATCAGAACTTAGAATGTACTTGTAAGGCAACTTGGGGACTTCATCGCAAGCGTAAAAACTTAAACTTTATACATACCTCGGACATGATATCAATATTATACTCAATGTAATACCCAGTCTAGGTCCCCACCTTTCTTTTGAAAACTTTTGAAAAATGTAAGTGTTGCTCTTGGGTAGCTAACTCCTCAAGCTACATAAAAATATAAACAAATATACTAAGTACTATGCTCGTATACTCAATAAGATACTGGGATTCCTAACTCTAACTGATAACTTATGCAAATCTTAAAAAAATTCAATAAGCATGCTATTGCTCAAATAAATACTAAACATAACTTTTCTTGTACTTATACTCAATCAATTACTTAACTCATCATATCAATCTTATCTCTCAAATGTTAAATATTGGCTTATTCTCACTTTTCACTTAAATAACTTGAAAGTGAAAATAAACTCAAAACATACTCATCTTTAAATCATAATACTTAATCATGATATAAATATGTAAGAATTAAAACAATCTTTATAAAATTTTATAATCAACATATTAAACTAAAACTTTGTCAAATGCTAATTACTCATATGAGAATTATTCATAAAAAATTACTTTAACAATTTGATCATATAATGAATATTCTTGCATATATATTCATCTTTACATATATGCCATCTTATTATCTTAACTCATTCATTTCTCATTATTAAATAATGAAATTTAACTGTCATATTCTTAACTCATATCTAGACATGTCATAAAAATTTCATAATTTTATCATGCATATATCTCGACTTATTCAAGTTTAAAGTTGCTGCTGGAAACAAGTACATAAAATTCAGCTTGCATGATAAACTTTAAAAATTCATTTCTTGAGTTATACTAAACTAAATGACTTGATTCTTAGTCCTATGTACTCCTCTTTTAGACTAAAAATAACCATATGAAGCATAAATTTCCAGATTTTTCATAGCTAGGTAAAAATCTCATCATAACTGAACACATATGACATATATATGAGCTGGAAATAACTTATCTTCTAGCATGCTTATACTCATATAAAAATTTAATATCTAAGTCATATAAAAATTTATTAAACACTTAATATCATCTACTAAACATGGTAAAAAGATAGCATCTTACCTCCTTCTTGAAAATCTAAAGTTGCTCCTTGACTTCTTAGAAAATTAATATTCTACTATTTTTATTTTTATTTTTATTTTTCTCTCTTTCTATCTTTTTGGTGAAACTGATGATTTGAAAAGATACTTGATGACAAAACCTGATTGAAAATGCCTCTATTTATAGCCATGAATGAGCTTTTGGTAGATAAAACTTAGTCCACCAAGTTTAATAAAATTCTCACCAATTGTTGAAAAAAATGCTAACTTAAAGACTTTGCAAAACTTTGTTGTGATTTTCTCTTCTCATTCTCACCAATTGATGACCAAATTTTCGTCCTTAATGTAATGGAATTGATTCCATATATTATTGAAAAAATGTCCCCATTCATCATATAAAAATCTTTGGAAACTAAATAATAAAAATAATAAAAATCATCCTTTTTATTACTTATACATTTTCTTTCAAAATGGCTGATTTTTAAAACTCTTTTACTGAAAAGTAATGTTCATATATGATCTTGGATCATGCTAATAAAAGCACGAATAATAAAATTTACGAAACTGAATTCGGACTTAAAACGTACGTTTACCGTAAAACTGAAAATTCTAAAATTTAAATCCTTTACTCACGGTTTTTCCTTCAATTTAATGAACATGCTGCTTCTTAGGATCTAATATAATTATCTTGGAATATTCTAACATTTACGAAACCACATTCGGACTTAAACCGAATGATTACCGTAAAACCGAAAATTCTAAAAATTTCGATTTCTCTTAAAATAATTTAAAATAGACTATAATGTCTAAATAAATTTTCTCACTTCTTTGAACATTTATAACTTAAATGTTCATGGATACTTAACCTTACTTCGAGACTTAACTTGTCTCAACTTATGCTAAGGCTCGATACTATGATCTTATCTTGATGACTTGAACACTTGGAAAAATTCTAAGTATTTAGTACTAAGGCTCGGCTATTTCTCAATTAAACTCAACTCATGACCGAACATACTTGGGTTCAGTTCACTACTTATCTTAAACGATTAATCAAAATATACTCGATTTCGATTATTCGTCATCTTATATTAATTAATCCCTTATAAATCCATTTATAAAAATAAACAGACCGGAATTAATTAATTACTAAACTGAATCGATTACTGAATAAAATTTAACCGAGAATACTTTCGACTTAAAGTCGAATTTTTAAATGCATATCTTATTAACTGGCTCGGAACTAGGAACGAGCGTTATTAATAAAAGTAATTAGTTCATCTTAGAACTAAAATAATTACTTTTATTAATTACTGAATGGGATATTACAATCTACCCCCCTTAAACTATTTCCGCCCTCGGAAATACTGAAACTGAGATACATACTAACTATGTATATATCAAAACTCGTACTCTGAAAAATGAGTGTTAATATCAACTTATCACTCCCAGTGGCATCTAACTTTACGTGGCGATTCCATTTTATACTTACGAGGGGAATATCTCGATTCCTTAGCCAATGAACCTTTCGGTCCAAAACTTCTATCGGCTGCTCCTCGTAAGTTAAATCTAACTGAAACTGAAACTCTTTGTGCAAAAGCACATACTCTGGATCGCACATATACTTACGTAACCTTGTTACGGAAAACATTATGCACACTGGATAACTTTAGTGGAGAATTTGATCTATAGAATACTTATCTGACTCGTTCTATAATTTCTACTATACTTATATAGCGAGAATATAACTTCTCTTTCTTCCTAAATGAACGACACCTCAATTGGTCGAACATTCAATAATACTTTACCTCCTACCTCAAACTGCATCTCTCTTCTATGCTTATCGGCTGAAGACTTTTGCCGACTCTGAGCAGTCTTTAGCCTTTCTCGAATCCAGGCTACCTGCTCAATTGTCTCCTCGATCATCTTTAGACCAAGAACTCGACTCTCTCCAACATTGTCCCAATAAAATGGCGAACGACACTTACGGCCATAGAGATTACATGTGATAGGGTTCTTATCTTTGCACCATAGAAAGTAATTTGATTATCCTTTGGAAGATAAAGAATTACCTCTCTTTCATGGCAATGAATATCAGCTCGATAATTCGTTAACCAATCCATTCAAAGTATGAGATCGAAATCTCTCATTTCGATAACATAGGCCTCTAATTCCAAGATTTTTCCTCCAATATTAACACTAAGGTTCTCTACCTTAGAGCTTGTCTCTATTTTCCTTTCTAAGGCTAAACTTACCTCAAAAGGGTCAACTGTGTTAATATGTTGGACTCCAATTGCGTCTATACATCTCTTAGACACAAATGAATGTGTTGCTCCGGTATCGAACAAAGCAAATATAGGCATATTATTTAAAATAATCATCCGAGACATGGTACCTGGGTTCTGCTCAGCTTCAACTTGATTGATTGCATAGACATGGGCCTGTTGTCCTCCTCTCATCTGCTGCTGAGGTTGTTCCTGAAGCTGTTGCTGCTGCATATCTGGACAAAACTTTATGCCATGACCAGGCTTTTGGCAATGGAAGCATACATTTTGTCCAGCTAGACATTCTCCTTTGTGATACCGCCCACAGGTGACACAGGCTGCAAACTGTTCACCTTGCTGTTTCTGCTTATTTTTGCGGTCATTCTCGTGACCTTTCCACTTTCTTTTGTTCTTCCCGTTCTTTTCTCGCTGAACAGGTACTAACTGAGCTGGTGGTACTGCTGGAGATTGCGGTAATGGCTGTACCACAACTTGATCATCTCCCCTTCTAAAACTAGCCTCGATCTCATGAGCCTTGGCCACAATATCAGCATGAGTCTGAATATTATGTCCGGCTACATGATGACGAATCGAGGGTAGCAGGCATCTCGGAAACGTCTTGCCTTCTTTTCCTCCATCTCCATTAGATTGGGAACAAAGGATCCCAACCTAGTAAATTCTCGTTCATATTCATCTATTGAACGATTACCCTGGACTAGCGCCAGGAATTGGCGTTCCATCTCAGCCTTATAGTAGTCAGGATAGTACTTCTCATTCAGCATCTCTTTGAATTGGCCTCAAATGAGATTCTCTTTCTCACCAGGACGCATGCCCCAGTAAGAATTCTACCAGAGACGAGCATCTCCAGTCATTTGCAACTAAGCACAGAGAATGCGATGTTTCTCCGAACACTCAGTAATCTCAAAGATTGTCTCCAGACCTTGGATCCATTCGTCCACTAGACGAGGATCTCCTTGTCCAGAAAACTTCTCAGCATTGTAGCCCCGGAACTGGGCTACTACTTCTGCTGATGTCATCTCTCTTTGGCTCACACGTCGTGCCATCTGGATTATTAATCCATAATAAACTTTAGAACTATGCTAATTTCTAGATAAGCCATTATCTCTATACGAGTTACTTAAACTAACTCGATAGGCTAGAGTTCAAACTAGAGTTCGAACAAGAGTTTTGACTTTTGATAGAGAAGATCTGATACTACTAAGAGTCCTTGATACTTATCTGAGCATCTATTCTGATTTCTAAAGTTCGGATATCTGAATCCTGTTGAGCATAGACTTAGTAATTTGCTTATATAAAACTTTCATAAAACTTTAACAACACTTACCTGGTAGTCGGCGAGATGTGAGAGTGTGGAGTGGTCGGTTTTCCTGAAACTTTCTTTCTGAAACATTCTGTAAAAACTTTGACTTTTCTGAACTTTCTTTTTGAAACTTAAACTTTTAGTATACAGAGCACTTAAACTCTAGCTCTGATACCACCTGTAACACCCCGCTCATCAGAGTAAATTTTTCGCAACTTTTACTTCGAAAATACTTATAAATCTTTCGAAATCTTTTGCGACTAACTCGGGATGCTACTCAAACTCATCTTCTTGAAAATCTATTTATCTTTAAACTTTTGTCTAATACTTCTTTAGACATAAAGAAAACAGATTTCCTTTACCATATTCATACTTCTCGAAATGATAAAAACTTGAAATCTGAAATTTATTAAAATGCAAGTTCAAGTCTTAATATGCGTAGCGGAAATACTTAAAAACGTGATTTATTATACAGACATATCAAATCCATAATAAATGTCCATTGAAGTAAGTGCACGACCACCACCACCACTTCTTAAGCTCACACCTCCCGCCCGACCCTGTTTCCTGAAAAACACAATAGGGGTGAGTACTGATCCTCTTGTACCCCAAAAACACCCATACTAAAGTAAACAACAATAATAATACAATATCATGATCTTTGGTATATATCTGGACTGAAAATCTGTTCCAGTTAATGAAACTTTACTCTTTCTCTGTAACGCCCCACTTTGATTTAAGAAATAATCCATGCCTTATTCAAAAATCAAGTTAACATTTTCAAAATTCGTTTTTCAAAATCCAAATCATTAGGGCATTATCTTGATTTCAATTCATATTTGAAACCTCACGAAAATTCATTACCCGGTTTTTCACATGGACTTCATTGTCCTAAAATCAACAGTTCTCATGATATCCGAATGACACATTCCATCTGAATATCCAAACATAGTTCCATAATAAGAACCAAATCATATGTTCAAAACCAACATAATTCAACGACATGGTCTGAAATGAAATAACATGTTCATAACCCAACATTTTCAAGTTCATCAGTTCGGGTTAACTTATTCAAAATAAAGCGGAAGCAAATAATGTAAATATGACAATCCACTCGCCATCCTGTCGTCGTGCCCGCCTTGCTTAACCTGAAATGTGAATTTCAGGTGGGGACGAGCACAGTTGGAAAAAAAGTAGTGCTCACCGCTATGCAATAAATAATGTATTAAGACAGATAAGTATGGTCGCAGCATGAACACGAATCTTTCAAATATCACATCTCCTAATCATAACCTTTTACTCATGTGCACATCTATCACTAGCCATTGAAGGTCGAAACCGCACACAACAATGGGAGTAAATACCGAAGGGCGTACAGCTCCCCTCGGCCTTGTCTATCATTAGGCTAGGGAGACTGCCTATCATTAGGCACCGTCGAAGGTCGAAACCGCACACGACGACGTGGATAACCGTTCGAAGGTCGAAACCGCACACATCGAATGTTACAGGTTCACATGCATACATTGATCATACCATTCGACTTTTTAAAGAATTTAAGGCATAGGAAATTTTGAATAACCCACCTGGTTGCAAATAGGAGATAATCATGAAAGCACGATTAGGCTGCGAGCGAAAAATCACAATCATACTTAGTCGAACTTGATTCACCTAAGTTGTTCGTGAAGTCCTGTGGACGTTGGAACACTTAGACTCGACATCTAGACTCAACCAAGTTCACATGGGAGTTCACATAATCAAAGGCAAAGATCGACAAAGCCAAACATTCAAGGAAACAGAAAACAAGATGATTCACAATTTTTATTTCCAAAAGCTATGTATCTAAATACTAGATTTAAACCACAAAAATAAGTTGAACAGGTTATGATTCGAATTTAGCCCTGAAATTTTAACCAAAATTTCACCTTCCAGAGTTAAGCAAATACACAAATTTAGCTTCAAATCCCAAGTACACTATTTTATAAAATTCCCACAATATATCAGCAAAACCGAGCCATGAATTTATACTCAAAATTAATGAATGATTCGGAACTTGATAATTATACACAATACACTACAGCAAGATATAAACAACATATAAAAATCTCAGCCCTTAACATTAACTGCTGCTATTTTTAAAAATTCAAACAAGATTCAGCAGTTTATCGAACTTAAATCAAAATCCAATCTAAATGAACTCCGAAAATTTTTATATTTTAAAAGCATGAATAAGTACATAAATTAAGCATCTCAGTAAAGTTTCAGAATTTTCCAGCAAGAATTCAATTTAATAAAATTAAATTATGAAGCTGTAGAATACAACAATTATTTTTAAATATAGAAAACGAAGTTCGAAAAATCTAAAACTTTAACACGACGTAGAAAACATATAGAAAAACAACATATTCGAATTTCATAATTTTTGAGGCACAACGGAATTTAATAAGCATTTTACGAGATTCTGCTCAGATTTCCAAACAATTATTCAAAATAGCTAAACTTATTATTTAAATCTGAAATTTTTATGAAACATGTATTTCCAGCAAAGGGTCGAGCACATAAAATTTCACATTGATACGAGCATCACAGAATTTATCATAATTTATATATCAAAACAGTAATTAAACAATTTCAACAATTCATAACCGACTCGTTTTGCGACGAATCCGTCTGAAGTCTTCGCCATAAGACTATGGACAACGTAAGTTCCAGCCCAAAGCGACAAATTCACGAGTTGACGAGGCCTCATTCGATTCTCCAAATTTAAGTTTGAATAAAAAAAAATTTATTGTGATTTTTATTAAACAAATTCGATAAATCCTTTAAAATAAAGTGGGGCGTTACAGTTTGGTATCAGAGCCAGTCTGCGTTTCTGTAGACTGGTTCATATGTGAGTATGTGATTAGACCTTGTGTTATGACCACTCGTCTTCGTCACGCCGCGCTGCTTAAGGTATGTGTTTATATAAGTATCGAGAAATACTTATGATGTGAAATGTGAAGTTTAAATTTTTGCGTAGGTAGTAATGAACTGCCTATGTTATGATTTGTTTGAAATTGGGGCTTAGGATCTATCCACCTTTAATCAGATGGAACTCTAGTGTTTGATGTTGAACTCTAGTGATATAAAGTTACGTTCGGACTTTAGAGGTTCCTCGTTATGAGGTTCAATATGTTGTTATCGAGATAAGTTATGCCCATAGCAGTTTCCTTTACTATATAATTATATTAGGTTTCTTCAAGGGAAGACCCGGTCAATGAGAACCGGGAATGTATTCGCCCCCTTCGGACCTTTGCCAGGTTTCGAAAATTATGAGATGAGTCAATATCTTATAGGCTGCCATTTTTATGGATGTTCATGGCCTCTGGTGTCTTATGTGTTTAATGTCGCTTGTGCTTTAGTAAGGGTGAGTTCATGCTAGCTCGAAGCATGGTTAGTTGAGTAAGAGATAAGGATTATGTGATTTATTGATTCCCGTTTGTGTGATATGATGAAATAAGTGTATTAGGTTGAGAGTCTCATTTACATTTGGTCGGGTTCATTTGATATATATGTGATCTTCGATGATTGAGGTTGAACTTATGTATTAAGGTGAATTGTTATATATTATCAAACCAAAAGATGTAATAATTCAAGTGAAAGGCATAAGACTTTATTTTTCTATCTTATTTAATAAGACCGAGTGGGACCTCGGACAACGCGTTTGATGATATTGATGTTTAATTCTTAAAGTATTGATATTGAGGCTTTCTTAACATGTAACTTACGTGATTTCGAGACTATGTTGTTGTGTGATCATTTTGAGTTGATGAAGGCATGAAAATTCAATTTTTCGAGCTTCAGTTAGGCTCTATTTTTGTCAAACAAGATGATGTTTCCTAGACATGTGTTCTTCATAAGATTTGTAGTTCTCTGAATGTAGTTTCTGTGAGTCTTGGAATTTTATGATTTGGGGTTAAAATGAATTTGTTATGATTTTTCAAAATTCGTCAAGCATGCTGTTTTGATAAACTCGTGCAGAAGGATTTGATTTTAGTACATGGCTATTTATGATGATCTTAACATGCCTGAATGGAAATGTGTTCTTCTTGACAAATGTATTATATGATATAAGATGCCCGTAGAAGTTGGAATTATGTAATTTCAAATTTTGGTTGATTTTATATGATTTTTCTAAGTTGGTGTTATGCCGAGAATTTTGAAGCAGTGGCTGGGTGTATGCATGAAATGTATGCTCTGAATTGATGCCTTTAACGTGATGATATGTAAACATTCTCTTCATGAAAATTGTAGCTTTCCATGTGTAGATTATATTGGTTTTGAGTTTGTATGAATTGAAGTTGTTTAGCTTGAGTTGTTTCAATTTTACTAAGGTGCTGTATTTTCGAAAAATTGTTCTCTGGCTGTTTTTGCAAACTAAATGTTTTATATTAAAACTTGTTGATAATGTTATAATTTGCCAATGGGGTCTTCAAAGAAGTTATAGAGAATTGAATTATCTACCTTGGGGTTCTTGAATTTCAATAATATCATGTATGTAGCTTCGGTTATTGTGCATACACTGAGAACCTGTCAATCTGCATATCTTTATTTATCCACTGCACCCATGTTTTGGATGTTTGCTGTATTATGTGCCTTTAAATGACTTTATCCGCCTGAGTGTTCTTCATGAAAGTGAGAGGCATGAGTTAGGGATATTTTCCAAGTCGTTTCATCATGATATGACCTGTAGACTAGAAACTATATGCATTTTAAATTCAACACGCATGTTGAAAATTTGTGCTAGTTCATTTTTAGGTTTTCAAAATGAATTGTGAATTTTCGAAAATTAGCTTTTCGTAAGTTTTCATGTTTATGTGCCCTATGTGACTTAGTCTGATTGGTATTATGATGTTAGCTAGAAACACTTGCGAGAGAAGCTTTACGCTAAACCTCGAAGTGTGGAGGCTATAGTTGTATATGTGGTCGATCTCGTTTAGGACCGCCGGCACAATTAGCTACTTGTATAAAAGCTGTCGTGATGGTCGATATTGTTAGTCGGAAGGTTCAAGCGAGCTAACCACTCTAATGTTCGGCGATGACCGCCGAGGTTAGGATTTTTCCGGGCAGTGTGCCAATGTTTGATTCCTATGGAAAATTGTAGCTCAACAGTAATGCTTAAACTGTTGTAGTTTGAGAGAGTATTGGTGTTTGATAGTTAATATGGGAATATCGAGCATCCCTAATCGTGAGACCGATTCTGCGATAGGAGATTGTTTTCGAACATCTAGTCGATATTTCCTAAACCGCATTCGAGGTGTTATTCGAGTCGGCAAGGGAAGAGTTGTTGACAACGGTATCAAACAGAGCCGTGTGTTCTGTAGGTATCGGTGTTGAGGATATAGTGTTATTGTGGATTGTTAGCCTATCCGTATGGGATTCTGTGGCGGCCTGTTTTATAAGGACGCACATATCATGTCGTTGTAGTAATCGAGTTTTTCTACCGTGGCCCGGGCACGAGATGGAAGCTCGATACAACAAGTCAACCCTATATGTTGATTTTGTTGGAGTATGCTATCGAGACACGAAAGGACCTGTTAGGGTCTTGTGCATTGATAGATGAGTAAAGTGTGAGAATTCCTTACCATGCGAGGCGGCTGGTACGGATAGATGTGGAGTATGCCGTTGTTTTGGTTACTGCCACGAGTACGCAGCCCTATTTTGATTCTCGACCAAGTCGATGACTTAGCCTGATAGTTGACTCCACCACCGGAACTCGCGAGGATGCATGACACGTTCTGTGCCTCTTGATGGAGGAAACGTGTGCGTGATCTCGGAGTATATGTGAGATGCGACGAGTTGCGTGATAGGCAGAACCCTACCTGTATGGAGGTACCGGTGACCTATTGGATCAGAGGGTCCATTAGGATAAGGCTGGGAAGGGTACTCGTCAAGTCCAGTTGGAGGGTGGTCAAGACTAGGCGACTTGGGAGAGGGAGACCGAAATTCGGAGGAAGCACCTGAATTTCATGTGGTGATGCTGTCTCCTCTTATTTCTCGTTAGAATCTCGTCATAGTTTGTTGTTCGAATTCCGAGGACGGAATTCTTTGTAAGGTGGGTAGACTGTAGCGCCCCGTTTATTTATGGATAATTTTAGGATTATTTATTATTATTTATTAATATTATTATTACCTATTGTTTGTTATTAATATTATTGTCATTATTATTATTATTTTTATTATTGTTATTATTATTTTATTTAAATGCCTAATTGTGAAATAAATGTTTAATGTGTATTATTATTATAAATAATGTGTGAAATATATTTTATTATAATAGCCGAATTTTTGTTATAAAATATCGTGCGAACCGAGCCATTTTATATTGGCTAAATCAACCGATTTATCGAGCCCGAGAGATTGAGCCCGAGAGAACTGTATGCATTGGATCGAACCTACGACTTAAATCTTTCAAACCCTTGGCCCATTTAGTATGCGACCCGAACCCGTCTGGCTTGAACCTGCACGACCTGGCCCATCTCTCTTTTACGCATGTGATGAGATTTCTTTTAACCTAGCGCAGCTTTTATTTTTCCCTCATCAGATTTTTCTTCCCTTCACGATCGCACCTTCATCATCAACCCTCTCTCTCGTTTTTGAACCCGTCGCCATAGTCATATACAATCGCCATCCTCGTCGTCATCTCCTCGTCTCGCCACCATCATCGCCGGCGTGAAGCAACCACCTCCGGTGACCCTGTTCAACGTTCTTCCCAGCGAGTCTGAGCCTCCCGCGAGCAAGCCCACGAATTTCCGACGACGAACTCCCTCAGTCCGGCGACCTGCTTCCACCGCGCCGCGAAAAGGGACTCTGCCGCGCCGCGTCACCACCGCAGGACCTCCGCCTGCTCCTTCTCCGGCGATTCGCAGCGCCGCCGTGAGCCCTCTGCCGCGACCAGATGCTCTACCTCCGGCGATTTTCCCGATCGCGCAGCAGCAACCTCACGAGGCTCTTCCCGGCGATCCCTGTCCGCGAGTTCGCATCGCGATCTTTTTCCGTGAGCCACAGCAGTCGTCTGCCGCTGCTCCGCCCCTTCACGAGTGTCGGGCAGCCATGGACCAGTAGGAGTTCCCCGTCGGCCTTTGTTTAGAGCCCGAACAGCGGCAACTCTTTCGGGCCCGTGCGAGAAGAATGGCAGCCGTTCGAGGCTTTTATCGAGCAGCCGTTTCCCTTCGAATCTCTTTTGAGCAGTCCGTACGTGCGAGAAGAGATACGGGTCGATCCTTAGCCGAGAGCCAAGAGCCGTTCGAGGCCGTTCGATTTCCCTTTTCGAGTATCAATCCCGAGAACGGTATCTAGTCGATCCCGTCTCATTTAAATCGTTTATGTTATTTACGTATATGTTTGATTTACGAGATGCGATTATTTGTGCGATAATGTGTTCGATATGAACTATGTGATAATTGTGATTTTATGTGTGTCGTTTAAGTGTTCGAGGATCTCTTCAATTATGAGAAATTGAACGAGACCTCGAAAATCATGTAAGTCGGTGGATATTGGAATAATGTCGAGCCCTTGGTCTTATGAAAAGGCCTCGGACGAGAAATTTTATGTTGTGAATTAATTCCTAAGTTGTCGAGCTTTTGAATCGCTGTTTTGGTGTTTAAATGTTTAAAAATCTCACACTAATCGGAATGACTTGAAAACTTGAGGGATATGTTATCTGTTCATTGCCAGCCTTGTGTAAAAATTTCGTAATTTTTAGAGGCCTGTAGCTATTTTTAATAACTAATGTGAATTCTGATCAGAAAATTGTTTAATGCTTAATAAATTGGTTCGTAATTCAAATGAGCTGAAATTTTGATATGTTGTGCCTCTGATGTGTTTATATGCTGTGTTAAATTTTTAGAATTTTTGGAGTAAATTTGATATGGTTAATAATTTAATTTCTGTTTCTGCTGAAAACTTTATGAATTACTATAAATCGGTTTGTTCATGAAAAATTCTGAAACTTGGTTGAGATGCTTATTTTATGTTTATATTGATGCTCTTAAAAGATGGGAATTTTTGGAGTCCAATTTCATTCGGTTTTGATTTAAATTCAATAACTGCTGAATCTTGTGTGAATTTTTAAAAATAGCACAGTTAATGTCCAGGGCTGAGATTTTTACATGTTGTTTACATCATGTTGTAGGTTGTGAGGTTAAAATTTCAAGTCCTGATTCATTCATTAGGTTCAGATATAAATCCATGTGCGTTTTTGCTGATTTGTTGTAGGAATTTTATAAATTTATGTGCTTTGAGTTTGAAGCTGAATTTTGGTGGTTTCACTAATTAGTGAGAGATGTAATTTTGGCTAAAATTTCACAGCTTAAGTCGTAGGGCAGCCTGGTCAATGATTTTCCTGTGATTAATAGCTAGTAATTTTAAAGTACGACTTTGGAATTTAAAACGGTAATTGACTTGCTTTTCGTTCTGTTGTGAGTTTGACTTGGTCTATCATTAGATGGAATTATTTGAACTCCCATATGTGGTTTGGTCGAGTTTAGTACCGAGTCTTAGTGTTCCAACATCCACAGGACTTCACGAACTACTTAGTCGAAACAAGTTCGACTAGGTCTGTTTTGTGTTTTCCGTTTAAAGTCAAGATAGATGTTGATTGTAGCATCTTAACTCAATGTAGGTAATTGAGGAGTCCAGCCTCGACCTACTACCAATTGCTTTGAGTTATTATCAATCCGGAATCCAGGTGGGTTATTCTAAAATTATCTATGCATATGTGTGATTTAAATTGTGATGAACGTTTGGTGTGATCTATGTATGAAAATGAACATGTAGCCTATCGATGTGAGCTTGATGGCCGTCGATACAGTTGTCCCCGTATGATAAGATACTGTTACCTGTGAGGTAAATCTCATTAAGACCTATGAGAAGGCCGTGTCATTGATGTGGCACGCACTCCCATGTTTCACTGATATGGCATGGCTTAGCTTTGATGAGCATAGATGTACATGAGTGAGTCTTTGATGAGACTATAGTCATTGATGTGGCTAGAGATGTGACATGATTTTATTGTTTATGTTCATGCTGCGACCATACCATTATTATGTTATTCATATGCATAGTGTGAGTACGATAGTTAACTGTACTCACTCCCACCTGCTCGTAACTGATGCAGGTTAAGCAGTCGGCGGGTGACGAGACAAGACGGGTGGTAGTCATGCTTTTATTTATCGCTTATTTATTTGCTTCCGCTCATTTATGTTGAGATATTATGACTGTGTCGTTTTGAACTTGGAATTGTGAATTATCTTTATGATTTGGAATTTAATGAATGCCAGTTTGGTTTATGATTTATTATTCGTTATTCGTGCATGCTGTCTTTATTTGATACGTTTGCATTTTTGGTTAAAGGCTTTTGGTAAATTTGAGTAGCGCCCACTGAGTTTTAAAATAAAATTTAAGTTTGAATAAAAAAAAAAATTTATTGTGATTTTTATTAAACAAATTCGATAAATCCTTTAAAATAAAGTGGGGCGTTACAGCAGTATTCAGTTATAAGTTCGAAATTAAGAGTTTTTCAAGGAACAAGCCACACGAGTCGTGTGAAATGAGCCACACGAGTCGTGTGAAGCCACACTAGTCGTGTGACAAGGCACACGAGTCGTGTGGGAGGATGAGGAGATGAAAGTTAGCTTCGGCTTTTTCACACGAGTCGTGTGACAAGCCACACGAGTCGTGTGGAGCCACACGAGTCGTGTGACCTAAGCCACATGAGTCGTGTGACCGACAGT
Source organism: Striga asiatica (assembly GCA_008636005.1). Lineage (NCBI taxonomy): Eukaryota > Viridiplantae > Streptophyta > Magnoliopsida > Lamiales > Orobanchaceae > Striga > Striga asiatica. The sequence continues at coordinate 21,619 of BKCP01008948.1, read as the reverse complement.
AAGGTGTGATTATTGAGAATCCGATTGTGATCTCAACCAGAGGCCATTTTTGATGATTAATTATGTTTTTGATAAGTATACAAGTTAATCATAAAATAGTTTATGATTAATTAAGTTTATAAATTTAAATTGTTTATTTTGTTCATTTCTTCACTTCATTATGATGTCTTGCAAATTTATGCCTATAAAAAGAGGCCTAAAATTCAGAGTTTTTACACCAAAGAGAATTACCAAAAGTTATATAAGTTTGTAAGAGAGAATAAGTAGTAGAAACTTTGGAGAAGTGAAGAATTTGAAGTAAAGAATCAAGTTTTTAGTTTAGCAAGAAGGAGGTAATTTACTTATCTTAAAGTTTCATACTTAAGTTCATGCTTTGATAATGAATTTAGATGTTTATGAGTATGTATATCATGATTTAGAAGTTGAGTTTATAATTGATTCTATGAATACAAAGAGTTAAAGTTGTTCAAGATCAATTATATGATATATGTGCTTGATTTGATGAGATGTTGATAAAGATATGAATAAGCTGGAAGAGTATGATTTAAATGAATGATTCTTATGTAAAAGAGGAGTACATGAGAACAAGAATTAAGTGATTTGGCAAAGTATAGCTTGAGTTATGAATTTTTTAATTGAACATGCAAGATGAAGTTTATGTTCACTATGACTTTAAATTCCAATAACTTGATGTATATGCATGCTAAAAATTATGAAATTTTTATGACATGTCTAAATATGAGTTGAGAATATGACTGTTAAATTTCATGATTTAAAGTTGAGAAATGAATAAGTTGAGATAATTAGATGGCATATATGTAAAGATGAGTTTATATGCAAGAATATTCATTACTTGTTCAAGTTTTTAAAGTGAGATTATTATGACATATTCTCATATAAGTGATGAGCAATTTGATAAAGTTTTAGTTTAATATGTTGAGTATACAATTTTATAAAGATTGTTTTAAGTCTCACATATTAAGATCATAATTTAATGTTTTGATTATATGAGTATTAAGATGAGATTTAGTAGAGCTGCCAAAACGGGCCGGCCCGTAGCCCGCCGAAGTCCGCCTTTTGGCGGGGCGGGGCGGGCCTATGAAATGCCGGCCCAACCCGCCCCCCCANTTTTAATATACTGGGAATGGGCAGATGGCAGACTATGTAAACTTTCTTGTTTTCCTAATATTGGATTGGAATGGGCCACGGCCCAATTCTCTCTCTCTCTCTCTCTCTCTCTCTCTCTCTGTATATATATATATATATATATATATATATACACCTGCTATGCATGTAGAATTGTAAGAAACTAAAAATTAGAAAACTAGCACAATAATCATAATGAAAAAACCAGAAACATCACAAATCATCACAACCCAAAAAAATCATCCCAATATCACAAGTTCCCCATCACAAAAGCTTCACAAATCATGAAATCATCACAAGATCATCCCAAAATCACGAAATCAAAAGAAAACAACTTAAAGTCCAAAGATATCAACTTCCCAAGTACTCATCATTCAAACATGAACAAATTCAAAGATCATCACCATTACATTATTAAAATCCTCGTTCTTTTCTCCATTATCTTCGTCACCATCTTCAAGGATAGTTGGACAATGTGATGCTCCACTTGATGCAATCCTTGTGTAAGCACGTTCATCATTATCTACAAAAGAAATACATAAAATATAGTTAAAGAAAGATACAAATTTAAACTAAAAGTAGCTTAGAAACCAACTTACCAACAACATAACCATGTAACCAATTACGAGTGCAAATAAGGGCTTGGACTTTTTTGGGGAGGATGCAACTTCTATATTTTGTGAGCACACGAGCACCAATAGAAAATGCCGACTCCGAGGCAACGGTGGTGATGGGGATGGCAAACACATCACGTGCCATCAATGCAAGTGTCGGGAATCGATTCTTACAACTTTTCCAATACTCTAAAACATCCAAATCCTCATTAAATGAAAAATCAAGTTTTGTCTCTTGTAAGTAGAGATCCAATTGAGATTTCCTGGCACTAGTAACTCTTCGGCTCTCAAATGCCACGACATCCTACATCAAACAAAATATTTCATTTAATATTGAAGTCATTTATTAACTTTGTAGGCTACAAGGATAAAAAAACATTAACAATAAAACAACAAAAGAGGATTAAATACTTACACTAAACTTTCTTTTCCCCTTGGATTTTGATCCCGCTCCACTTTGCAAAGTAGATGTTGAAGACGGAGGCGGAAAATGTTGTGCTTGTGAAGAATGTGAGCCGGAGCCGGTAACATTCACATAATGCTCAAAGAGTTGATATAACTTTGCCTTCACATGTGAGATAGCCTCTTCACATTTTACCGGATCGTGCTCAACCGTGCTATAAAAATACTCCAACACCGGAAATTTAATCCTTGGGTCAAGAATAGCCCCAAATGCAAGCACCTCTCTATATTGCCCCCAATACTTATCAAACTTGCCCCACATATTTAAACACATGTTTCTTATAAGTTCATCCTCATTTGAGGCATTGTCCATCAATATCTTTTGAATTCTCGAAACTTGCATAAAATACAAGTTTGAAGTAGGATAAGAGGAACCGGATATCAAGTTGGTTGTCTCATAAAAAGGCTCAAGGAACTCACAAATTTTTTCGGCTCTAGTCCATTCTTCACTTGAAGGGCAAAATTTGTTGTTCCTATCATGCAATTGAAGAGAAGCAAAGGCCCTTTTGTACTTGATTGCACTCTCTAACATTATATAAATCGAGTTCCAACAAGTACTTACATCAAGTCTCAAGCCGATACTCGTATCAACGTTACCAACCGCATTTACCGAGTCTTCAAATTTTTTCATCCTACCTTCGGAGCCTTTCACATATTTAACTGAATCTCTAATCTTTTTCAATGGCTCATTTATTACTTTCACGCCTTCTTGCACAATGAGATTCAATATGTGGGCACAACAACGAATGTGAAAAAACTCACCACCACACAATAAGCTATCATGCAAAGAAAGTTGCTCCTTCAAAATATCAACCATGCAATCATTGCTAGTAGCATTATCAAGAGTCAAGGAAAATATTTTTTTCTCGATCCCCCATTCCTTCAAAAAGTCAAATACTTTTGAAGCTAATTCAACTCTCGAATGAGGAGGAGGCATAGAAGCAAAACAAAGTATTTTACTATTCAATTTCCAATTCTCATCAACAAAATGGGCAGTCAAACAAATATATCCCTCACTCGTGCAAGCAGTGCACACATCAGAAGTTAAGCAAATCCTACTACCAAGCTCACACAAAATTTGCTTAAGCTTCAATTTCTCCCATGTATACAATTTGTTAATGTCAGAAACAAGAGTGTTTCTAGAAATACAAGGAACATCGGGATTTATATAATTCATCCAAGTTCTTATGCCATCATAATCAACAAACGAGAATGGCAAGTCATGCTTAATAACAGCAACAGCTAACAACTCACGTGAAGTTTTGGGATTAACCTTTCTAGATCTTATCTTTCCATCTTTATCAACAAGCATTTGACCCACATCATTAAACTTAATTGCTTTGCACACTTGAACATGACGCCTCAAAGTAGAAGTTCCATACCTTTTACCGCCAGCTTTGTACTCTTTCTTACACGCTTTACATTTTGCTTGAAAAACTTTGTCTGGCCCCGGCACACCAATTCTATCAAAATAAACCCAAACACCAGATCCGACATTTTCCTCGATAGTTTCCTCATTTAATTGGGAATCAACGGCATCATTTTTGTTGTCATCAAATCTATACATTCTTTTTGTGAAGCAGAAGAATCCATTACCAATGCAGCACCTCAA
>BKCP01008948.1:0-17760 GCA_008636005.1 Striga asiatica | reverse complement strand
CAACAATCAACACCAAGTTCACAAATTTCACAAATTCACAAGATATACAATATAATTTCAACAATAAGTTCACATTAGGACCAAACAGAAACAGGTTAACAATTTTTTTAACATTAGGACCAAACATTAGAACTTACAGAGTTGTAGTGATTGATTTTTTTATAGATTAACAATTTAACATCAACAACTTTATAACAGAAACAGGTTAACAATTTTTTTAACATTAGGACCAAACATTAGAACATACAGAGTTGTAGTGATTGATTTTTTTATAGATTAACAATTTAACATCAACAAACTTTATAACTCTGCAGCATTTTCTTTGAATAAAAAACCCCTCAATCCTCATACCCTCAATATACCTTCGAATTTCATCAGAGTTTCCCCAATTTCATCAGAGTTTCCTCAATATACATTATATTATATTACAATCGAATTTCATGAGTGGAGTTGGTGAGCAATATACCTTCGAGGCTGAGACCAGAAATAGACTCAAGAAATCGGAGACGGGGAACCGAACTTCGAGGCTGAAGAAGGCGGAGGAGCTGAACTTTGATGGATCTCGAAGGTGGAGGCCGGCGTAGGAGGCTGGAGGCAAAGGACGGCGGAGGAGGCTGGAAGTGGACGTTGTAACACCCCGCTCATCAGAGTAAATTTTTCGCAACTTTTACTTCGAAAATACTTATAACCCTTTCGAAATATTTTGCGACTAACTCGAGATGCTACTCAAACTCATTTTCTTGAAAATCCGTTTATCTTTAAACTTTCTGTCTAATACTGCGGAAATACTTAAAAACGTGGTTTATTATACAGACATATCAAATACTTAATAAATGTCCACTTAAGTAAGTGCACGACCACCACCACCACTTCTTAAGCTCACACCTCCGGCCCGACCCTGTTACCTGAAAAACACAATGGGGGTGAGTACTGATCCTCTTGTACTCCATAAAAACCCATACTAAAGTAACCAGCAATAATAATACAATATCATGATCTTCGGTATATACATAACTGGACTGTTCCAGTAAATGAAACTTTACTCTTTCTCTTTCCGATATCTGATCGGATACTTGTGCACAATCTGATGGATATTTCTTAAGGCAACTTAGGCGGCCTCCATCAGAACTTAGGAAGTACTTGTAAGGCAACTTGTGGCCTTCTTCCCAAGCGTAAAAACTAAAACTTTATACATACCTCGAACATGATACCAATATTATACTCAATGTAATACCCAGTCTGGGTCTCCACCTTTCGTCTTTTGAAATATCGTAAGTGTTGTTCTCGAGTAGCAAACTCTTCAAGCTACATAAAAAAATATATAAACAAATATACTAAGTACTATGCTCGTATACTCAATAAGATGCTCGGATTCTTAATTCTTTCGGATAACTCATCCAAATCTTATAGAAATTTCAATAATCATACTTTTTCTCAAATTATCTTTTCTTGATCTTTTACTCAATCAATTACTTAACTCATCATATATTATATTCCCCCAAATCTTACATATTGGCTTAAAATCATATTTCACTTGTATAACTTGAAAGTGAAAATAATCTCAAGCATACTCATCTTTTAATCATAACATTTAATCATGATCTTAATATGTCATATTTAATACAATTTTTATAAAATTGTATACTCAACATATTAAACCAAAACTTTGTCAATTTTCTCATCACTTATATGAGAATTGATCATACAAATCTCAATTTAACAACTTGAACATTTCATGAATACTCTTGCATATATACTTATCTTTACATATATGCCTTGTCATATTTATAACTTATTCATTTCTCATCTTTAAATTATGAAACTTAACAGTCATATTCTGAACTCATATTTAGACATGTCATAAAAATTTCATAATTTTATCATGCATATATCTCGAATTATTCAAGTTTAAAGTTGCTGCTGGAAACAAGTACATAAAATTCAGCTTGCATGATAAAATTTAAAAATTCATATCTTGAGTTATACTAAACTAAATGACTTGATTCTTGATCCTATGTACTCTTCTTTTACACAAGAAATAACCATTGGAAGCATAGATTTCCAGATTTTTCATAGATAGGTAAAAATCTCATCATAACTGAACACATATGACATATATATAAGCTGGAAATAACTTATTTTCTATCATACTTATATTCATATAAAACTTTAATATCTAAGTCATATTAAAAATATTATTAAACACTTAATATCATCTACTATACATTTAAACTCATTATCAAAACATGAACATAAGCATGTAACTTTAAGATAAATAAATTACCTCCTTCTTGCTATAGTAAAAACTTGATTCTTTACTTCAAATTCTTCACTTCTCCAAAGTTTCTACTACTCATTCTCTCTTACACTCTTATATAACTTTTGGTACTTCACTTTGGTGTGAGAACTCTGATTTTTAGGCCTCTATTTATAGGCACAAATTGGCAAAACATCATAATGGAGTAAAGAAATGAACAAAATAAACTATTTAAACTTATAAACTTAATTAATCATAAACTATTTTATGATTAACTTGTATTCTTATCCAAACATAATTAATCATCAAAAATAGCCTTTAGTTATAGCCATGAATGAGCTTTTTGGTAGATAAAACTTATTCCACCAAGTTTAATAAAATTCTCACCAATTGTTGAAAAAAAATGCTAACTTAAAGACTTAGCAAAACTTTGTTGTGATTTTCTCATCTCATTCTCACCAATTGATGATCAAAATTTCGTGCTTAATGTGATGTAATTGATTCTATATATTATTGAAAAAATGTCACCATTCATCATATAAAAATCTTTGGAACAAAATAATAAAAATAATAAAAATCATCTTTTATTTTATTACTTATGCATTTTCTTTCAAAATGGCTGATTTTTAAAACTGTTTTACTGAAAAGTAATGCTCATATATGGTCTTGGATCATGCTAATAAATCGATAATAATACAATTTACGGAACTCAATTCGGACTTAAAACGAACGTTTACCGTAAAACTGAAAATTCTAAAAATTTCGGTTTCTCTTAAAATAATTTAAATAGACTATAATGTCTAAATAAATTTTCTCACTTCTTTGAACATTTATCACTTAAATGTTCATGGATACTTAACCGCACTTCGAGACTTAACTTGTATCAACTTATGCTAAGGCTCGATATTATGATCTTATCTTGATGACTTAAAAACACTTAGAAAACTTCTAAGTATTTAGTACTAAGGCTCGGCTATTTCTTAATTAAGTTCAAATCATGACCGAACATACTTGGTTTCAGTTCACTACTTATCTTAAACGATTAATCAAAATATACTCAATTTCGATTATTCGTCATCTTATATTAATTAATCCCGTCTTATAAATCCATTTATAAAAATAAACAGACCGGAATTAATTAATTACTGAACTGGCTCGATTACTGAATAATATTGAACCGAGAATACTTTCGACTTAAAGTCGAATTTTTAACTGAATAACTTAATAACTGGCTCGAACTAGGAACGAGCATTAATAAAAGTAATTAGTTCATACTTAGAATAATTACTTTTGTTAATTACTGAATGAGATATTACAATCTACCCCCCTTAAAACTATTTCTGCCCTCGGAAATATTGAAACTGAGATATATATCAACTATGTATATATATCATAACTCGAAATCTGGAAAAACGAGTGCTAATATCAACTTCTCACTCCCCAGTGACATCCAACTCTATATGTGGCGATTCCATTTTATATTAACGAGGGAATATCTCAATTCCTCAGCCAATGAACCTTCTGGTCCAAAACTTCTATCGGCTGGTCCTCGTAAGTTAAATCTTACTGAAACTCATTATGCAAAAGCACATACTCTGGATCGCACACATACTCACGTAACATTGTTACGTAAAACTTTATGCACACTGGACAACTTTAGAGAAGAATTGATATTAAATACTTATCTGACTAACTATGCGATACATTGCATACGATTTACCCACTACCCGGGGCCCTTCCGGTGTGGAACATCTATATGCATTGTACCTTAATGTCAATGTCACTTGTAATCATTAACAAGTCACATCTCCATTCTATACTAACATCTTACTATACTAAACTTGCTTCTCTTTCGAAAAACCTTTTTACTCCATATCACTATTGACATTTTCTTAATTCAACTTCTCCGACTTAACTATAGTCGATAATTTCGTTGAACTTTCTGTACTGTCGTGGAATAACTTGACCATTCTCTGGTCATACCACAATTTCCAGCATTAAGGTAACCTTTATTTACCTTTAATGATTCAATTGTCATAATAATGTTGCAACATCTCACTTATTGCCGACATCTCACATCTGATTTTGATTGCATTAAATGCATACTGCTATGCATCTTCTGACATTCGGTATAATTTAATCATATCTGATAACTTATCTCATACTCATCTTTCTTCTATAAACCAACTTGGAAATCCATCCATCTTCTTCAGCAATGGTCCGATTTCACCAATGGAATCCGAAAATTCTATTCTTTTCTCCGTCTTAATATCATAAAGAGAATTTATCGAGCTCGAGTAGATAGATTGAGAATACTCATGCTCAATAATATCCCAAATGATATAAGATGGCTGATTGAAGCAAAAGTTCGTATATCTGGCGAGTATCCCAATGCATACAAGTATCTGTCAGGTATGGGTAAAAGCACTTTTGCCAAGAAACGTGGAGCAAAAAGAATAGGCGGCTGCTATAAATGTGCTCGCTGGAACTGTGACACTCGCTGTACTTCTTTGGGATTTGTCTCAAATAATCGCGAAGATAAAATAACTTTCATCAAGAATGGATTGAGTAAGGAATCTCTGGATCATACTATTCAGCAGATTCTTGATACATATTCTAGTGGATATGTGTATCGAGAACTGATGTCTTTATGGCTTCTGTTCAAACATGAAAAAAAACTCTGTAGTCTGGAAAATATTATTTCCAATGATCATGTTTGTCAACATTGTTCTTGATAGTACCGACGTACTGTATATAAATCTTATCGCTTCTGACAGATTTAAGACTCAACTGCTTTCTTGTCGGGACTTCTCTTCTTTAAAAGGCAAATCTATCTTCTTAGCCAATTATCTCTCATAATAAATGGCTACTGTCGAGTCTTCTCAAGGTTCTAAACTTCTTCAGCCCCTCAGAACTGTGTGCATTCTTGGTGGTTCTAAATTTGTAAATGTTTCTCACAACATCTATGTTGTAAGCCAACTGGTGAAAGAGTTGGGAAAACATAACATCAACATACTTTATGGAGGAACTAGTATCTATTTCTGTAACAACCTCTTAATGGCTGCTAAATGCTTTGATATCCAGGTGAGAAGAATCCTTCCTTTTATCTCACTTCATCAAAGATTGTCAAAGATTCTGCTACTTTGATTGTAACTCTTTCAATTTATGACTGTCTGATGTCTATGATATCTAGTTGTGATGCTTTCATCGTTCTTCCTGGTGGATATGGAACTTTAATGACTGTATTTACCCTTGCTACTTGGGCAGAAGTGAAATTTCATACCAAACCTATTGGTTTGTTGAATTTCAATAACTTTTTCCACCACTTGCTTAGATTTCTAGATGAAGGAGTGTATCAAACTTTTATATCTCCTTCCCAAAGAGAAATATTCAAGTCTGCTGACACTTCCTCTGAACTTATCAAGAAACTTCAAAACAGCATCTCAACAGTTCAAGATTCTGTGGAAACTCTAGGATTCAAACGAAAGCGATCATTTGATCCTTTAGATCTATCTTTGTGAAACTACAACCATGATGGGTGGCAGAGTTATGGAGTCTTGTGCTCTTGAGACGCACCCTCCCTTTATGCAATATAACTTTGTACTAGTTGAGAATTCCTTTATGCTTATCTGTATCTCCTTTTTCTGATATTTCTGTACTAGCTTCTTAGAAATTAGGAAATTCTCAACAGTGTGCTCGAATCTTTGTCTAGCTCTTTGCTTTCAATGATATTAAAATTTCTATCTATCAAGTAGATTGATTGTGCAAAATATTCTCTTCTCGTATATACTTGATTCACACATCAATACTACTTGTTTCTAGACTGAGATAACTTCTTGATTCAGTCAAGATTCTATGCTTCTTAAACTTTACTCAGTTGTGGTCTTGAAACTTTGTCTCACGGCATTCTAAAACCACTAACTATATGACTTGAACAGTATAACCATTAATAAATAGTTATACTAAACTTTAAGGAAATTGTTAATTTTCCAAAAACACCTAGCTTGTGCTAGAGTTCCGGTTAATATCTTTCTAGCTTCTTCTCGCCATTTCCTACTTATGACTTTTAACTCATCTTTTATCTTTGGGGACAAATACTTTCTCCAAAGAGAAAAAAAAAACATATTAGTCTTTACTTATTAAACAGACTATCTTTAACTTTCACATGTCCAGATTACTCTTGCTTAACTTCAAAAATTCTTCCTAGAAACTTAAATACTTATCTTGGTATCTGGAATGTGTTACTTATTAACTGATATCTTTTAAGGTTCGATTTCAAGTCTCGAGGAAATTCGGACTTAATAACCCTTATTTCAGGTTTCCATAATTTTCCCGGCTACATGACTATTATATGTCGATACCTTAATCTTTATACTCATTGATTTCTGAAAAGTACTTTGTAGACTTGTTCTTATTCTACAAGTACTAATATAAATAACATATAACTTTATCTCGAACTTTGCCACTTTTTAACTCATGATATCTAACTGATAAGATATCAAAACTTCTGATTATAAAAATTGAATATTTTCTTGAAAATTTATTTCTTACAGTTCAGTTTTCAAGCCTACAGGATCTGATCCGGCTTGTGGTTCTTATTTCAAACCCCCATGATGTTTCCCGTACTTTTTGGCTATTATATACTGACATACCGTTACTTTTTGGCTCATATACCTCGTCAATATTTATAATCAGATCTTAACTTGAATCTTATTCTTATGGTTCAACTTAGAATGTTCGAGTTCTTTTTCTTGATCTAGTTAACTTGATAAACTAGATTTCAAACTTTAATACTAATTTGAACATATAGACTGATTTCTAGAGTTCGGATATCTGAATTCTTATTGAGCATAGACTTAGTAAATTTGAATATATTTAAAAACTTTTATAAAAACTTTTAACAACACTTACCTGGTAGTCGGCGAGGTGTGAGTGTGGTGTGGTCGGTTTTCCTGAAACTGTTTTATGAAACTTAAACTTTTAGTATACAGAGAACTTACTCTAGCTCTGATACCACCTGTAACACCCCGCTCATCAGAGTAAATTTTTCGCAACTTTTACTTCGAAAATACTTATAACTCTTTCGAAATATTTTGCGACTAACTCGAGATGCTACTCAAACTCATCTTCTTGAAAATCCGTTTATCTTTAAACTTTCTGTCTAATACTTCTCTAGACATAAAAAAAACAGATTTCCTTTAAACTTGCATTTAACTGTATCATATTCATACTTCTCGAAATGGTATAAACTTGAAATCTGAAATTTATTAAAAATGCAAGTTCAATACTTAATGTGCATAGCGGAAATACTTAAAAACGTGGTTTATTATACAGACATATCAAATACTTAATAAATGTCCACTTAAGTAAGTGCACGACCACCACCACCACTTCTTAAGCTCACACCTCCGGCCCGACCCTGTTACCTGAAAAACACAATGGGGGTGAGTACTGATCCTCTTGTACTCCATAAAAACCCATACTAAAGTAAACAGAAATAATAATACAATATCATGATCTTCGGTATATACATAACTGGACTGTTCCAGTAAATGAAACTTTACTCTTTCTCTTTCCGATATCTGATCGGATACTTGTGCACAATCTGATGGATATTTCTTAAGGCAACTTAGGCGGCCTCCATCAGAACTTATGAAGTACTTGTAAGGCAACTTGTGGCCTTCTTCCCAAGCGTAAAAACTTAAACTTTATACATACCTCGAACATGATACCAATATTATACTCAATGTAATACCCAGTCTGGGTTCCCACCTTTCGTCTTTTGAAAAATCGTAAGTGTTGTTCTCGAGTAGCAAACTCTTCAAGCTACATAAAAAAAATATATAAACAAACATACTAAGTACTATGCTCGTATACTCAATAAGATGCTCGGATTCTTAATTCTTTCGGATACTTCATCCAAATCTTATAGAAATTTCAATAATCATACTTTTTCTCAAATTAACTTTTCTTGATCTTTTACTCAATCAATTACTTTACTCATCATATATCATATTCCCCCAAATCTTACATATTGGCTTATAATCATATTTCACTTGTATAACTTGAAAGTGAAAATAATCTCATGCATACTCATCTCTTAATCATAACATTTAATCATGATCTTAATATGTCATAATTAATACAATTTTTATAAAACTGTATACTCAACATATTAAACCAAAACTTTGTCAATTTGCCCATCACTTATATGAGAATTGATCATAAAAATCTCAATTTAACCACTTGAACATTTCATGAATACTCTTGCATATATACTTATCTTTACATATGCCTTCTTATATTTATAACTTATTCATTTCTCATCTTTAAATTATGAAACTTAACAGTCATATTCTTAACTCATATTTAGACATGTCATAAAAATTTCATAATTTTATCATGCATATATCTCGAATTATTCAAGTTTAAAGTTGCTGCTGGAAACAAGTACATAAAATTCAGCTTGCATGATAAACTTTAAAAATTCATATCTTGAGTTATACTAAACTAAATGACTTGATTCTTGATCCTATGTACTCCTCTTTTACACAAGAAATAACCATAGGAAGCATGGATTTCCAGATTTTTCATAGCTAGGTAAAAATCTCATCATAACTGAACACATATGACATATATATAGTTGGAAATAACTTATTTTCTATCCTACTTATATTCATATAAAACTTTAATATCTAAGTCATATTAAAAATATTATTAAACACTTAATATCATCTACTAAACATGTAAACTCATTATCAAAACATGAACATAAGCATGTAACTTTAAGATAAATAAATTACCTCCTTCTTGCTATAGTAAAAACTTGAATCTTTACTTCAAATTCTTCACTTCTCCAAAGTTTCAACTACTCATTATCTTTTGCACTCTTATATAACTTTTGGTACTTAACTTTGGTGTGAGAACTCTGATTTTTAGGCCTCTATTTATAGGCACAAATTGGCAAAACATCATAATGGAGTAAATAAATGAACAAAATAAACAATTTAAACTTATAAACTTAATTAATCATAAACTATTTTATGATTAACTTGTATTCTTATCCAAACATAATTAATCATAAAAAATGGCCTTTAGTTATAGCCATGAATGAGCTTTTTGGTAGATAAAACTTATTCCACCAAGTTTAATAAAATTCTCACCAATTGTTGAAAAAAAATGCTAACTTAAAGACTTAGCAAAACTTTGTTTTGATTTTCTCATCTTATTCTCACCAATTGATGACCAAAATTTCGTGCTTAATGTGATGTAATTGATTCTATATATTATTGAAAAAAATGTCACCATTCATCATATAAAAATCTTTGGAACAAAATAATAAAAATAATAAAAATCATCATTTTTTATTACTTATGCATTTTCTTTCAAAATGGCTGATTTTTAAAACTCTTTTACTGAAAAGTAATGCTCATATATGGTCTTGGATCATGCTAATAAACCGAGAATAATACAATTTACGGAACTCAATTCGGACTTAAAACGAACGTTTACCGTAAAACTGAAAATTCTAAAAATTTCGGTTTCTCTTAAAATTATTTAAATAGACTATAATGTCTAAATAAACTTTCTCACTTCTTTGAACATTTATCACTTAAATGTTCATGGATACTTAACCGCACTTCGAGGCTTAACTTGTATCAACTTATGCTAAGGCTCGATATTATGATCTTATCTTGATGACTTAAACACTTAGAAAAATTCTAAGTATTTAGTACTAAGGCTCGGCTATTTCTTAATTAAGTTCAAATCATGACCGAACATACTTGGTTTCAGTTCACTACTTATCTTAAACGATTAATCAAAATATACTCAATTTCGATTATTCGTCATCTTATATTAACTAATCCCGTCTTATAAATCCATTTATAAAAATAAACAGACCGGAATTAATTAATTACTGAACTGGCTCGATTACTGAATAATATTGAACCGAGAATACTTTTCGACTTATAGTCGAATTTTTAACTGAATAACTTAATAACTGGCTCGAACTAGGAACGAGCATTAATAAAAGTAATTAGTTCATACTTAGAATAATTACTATTATTAATTACTAAATGGGATATTACAGACGTGGAGGTTAGAGGCGAAGACTTGAGGCTGTCCTTCAAGGCCGGTGCCGGAGACCGAGGCAGAAGCGTCGGAGAACTGGAGGGGAGAGGCGCCGCGTGACTGCGTGAGGAGGCTGAGAGTTGACGACTGACGAGGCTAGGTTTAGGAGGAGATGTCGAGTTTTTGAGATAGTGAAATGAATTTGAAGTGTATCTGATCTGAAATCGGATTGTATAATTTAATTTTAATATAACATTAACATATATTTATTAATAATATTAATATATATATATATATACATATATTTTATTTTTAAATAATGCAGGCCGGCCCGCGGGCTAGCCTGCTCCGCCCTGCCCCGCCCTAGCCCGCGGGCTGGCCCGTTTAGGCCCGCTCCCCAGCGGGCCTAGAAAATCCCGGCCCAAACCGCCCCTTTTGCGGGGCGAGGCAGGCCGGCCCGCGGGCCGCGGGCCAAATTGACAGCTCTAAGATTTAGTACCAAGTAAGTTTAAGATAAGTTTTATGAATCATGAATATGATGTTGGTAAAAGATAAGCATGTTTTGAGTTCATGTATTCAATCAAGTTTAATGTGAAATTTAGTTATTTTTCACATTCGAGTTATTTAAGTGACATGCGAGTATAAACCAATATCTATGATTTTGAATACATGATTTATATAAGGTTAAGTAAATAACCTTGAGTAAAAGTTAAGAAAAAGTTAAGATGTTTGATGACTTAATATTTATTTAAGACATATTAAACTTATTGAATATCTTTAAGATTCGGATAAGTAAGAGTTAAATCTTATTGAGTATACGACCATAGTACTTAGAATATTTGTTTATATTTTTATGTAGCTTGCAGATACAGCTACAGAACAACACTTACAGTTTTCAAAAGAAGAAAGGTGGGGACCCAGAGTGGGTAATACATTGAGTACGGTATTGATATCATATGCTTGGGATGAGTAGGCATTCAGTTGCCTTAGAGCATATCATAAGTTCTGATACAGTTTATAGGCTTGGGATGAGGAGGCATTCGGTTGTCTCAGAGTATATCCTAAAGTTCTGATGGAGGCCGTTTGAGTTGCCTTGAGAAATATCCATCAGAGTGTGCACATGTATTAAGATCATACCAGTTTAAAGTTTAAGTTTAAGATACCGGGAGAGAAGTACCGGTTAAAGTTACCGGTCAGATACCAGGTTTATGATTATCTTTACGCAGTACTCACCCCCATGAGTTTATTTCAGATAACAGGTTAAGGAGAAGGTGTGAGTGGAGCAGTGCTGGTGTGGATCGTGGATTCAGATTATGACAAGTTTTACATGGACATTTAAAACAGTCTGTATAATTAATCACGTTTTCAAGTACTTCCGCTATGCATATTAAGATTTGACTTTGCATTTTAATAAACTTCTGATTTCAAGTTTTTATCATTCAGTAGTATGAATATGGTACAGTTTAATGCAAGTTAAATAAATCTGTTTTCTTTATGTCTAAAGAAGTATTAGACAAAATTTAACGATAAACGGATTTTCATGAAGATGATGTTGAGTAGCATCCCGAGTTATTCGCAAAAGATTTCGAAAGATTTATAAGTATTTTCGAAGTAAGAGTTGCGAAAAAGTTACTTTGATAAGCGGGGTGTTACAGGTGGTATTAGAGCTAGAGTTTAAATGCTCTGGATACTAAAAGTTTAAGTTTCTGAAAGAGAAAGTTTTCAGAGAAGCAAAAGTTTTTACAGAGAAGTCAAGAAAACCGACCACACCACGCTCACACCTCGCCGACTATCAGGTAAGTGTTGTTAAAAGTTTTTATAAAAGTTTTTAAATATATTCAAATTTACTAAGTCTATGCTCAATAAGGTTTCAGATATCTGAATCCTATAAATCAGACTAAATACTCCAATTAGTATTAAGAAGTCATGGTAATATCAGATATATTTTTCAGAACTTTAGTCTGAATTTTAAATCAAACATTTTAAGTTAAGCCATCAGATTAAGTTTTGAGTTAAGATCTGACTTTAAAGGTTGACTATGTATTTAAGCTAAAATCAGAAGTAACGGTTTTTCAGTATATAATAGCCATAAGTCCGGGTAAATCATGGGGGTTTGAAATAAGAACCAAAAGCCGGATAAGATCCTGGAGGCTTGAACTGAACCGTAGAAACAAAGTTTCAGAAAGTAGTCAATCTTTAGGGTCAGAAAGTATCTCACCAGTTAGATATCATGAACTAAAATTGGCAAAGTTTGAGAACAACGTTATCAGTTATTCTGTATTAGTACTTGAAGAATAAGAACAATCTTACAAAGTACTTTTCAGAAATCAATGAGTATGAGATCAAGGTATCAACATATAATAGTCACTTAGCCGGGTAAAATTATGGAAACCTGGAATAAGGGTTATTAATCGAGTATACCTGGAGACCTGAAATTGAACCTTAAAAGATATCAGTTAATAAGTATCACATTCCAGATATCGAGATGATTATTTAAACTTCTCGAAAGAATTTTAGAAGTTAAGCAAGATTAATCTGGACATGTGAAAGTTAAAGATAGTCTGTTTAATAAGCAAAGACTAATAATTTTTCATCTCTTTGGAGAAAGTATTCGTTCCCAAAGATAAATGATGAGTTTAAAGCCAGAAGTAAAAAATGGCGAGAAGAAGCTAGAAAGATATTAACCTGAACTCTAGCACAAGCTAGGTGTTTTCGGCAAATAAATAATTCCTTAAGTTTAGTGTAGCTATTTATTAATGGCTTATTGTTCAAGTCATATAGTTAGTGGTTTCAGAATGCCGCGAGGCAAAGTTTCAAGACCACAACTGAGTAAAGTTTTAAAAGTAAAGAATCTTGATTGAATCAAGAAGTTTTCTCAGTCAAGAAACAAGTAGTATTGATGTGTAAATTGAGTATATTTGAGAAAAGTATATTTTGCACAATCAATCTACTTGACAGACAGAAATTTTATTATCATTGAAAATCAAAAGCAAGGCAAAGATTCGAGCACATTGTTGAGAATTTCCTTATTTCTAAGAAGCTAGTACAGAAATATCAGAAAAAGGAGAAACAGATAAGCATAGAGGAATTCTCAACTAGTACAAAGTTATATTGCATAAAGGGAGGGTGCGTCTCAAGAGCACAAGACTCCATAACTCTGCCACGCATCATGATTGCAGTTTTACAAAGATAGATCTACAGGATCAAAGGCTCTCTTGCGCTTGAATCCTTGAGTCTCCATAGAATCTTGAACAGTTGAGATGCTGTTTTGAAGCTTCTTGATAAGTTCAGAGGATGTGTTTGCAGACTTGAATATTTCTCTTTGAAAGGGAGATATAAAAGTTTGATACACTCCTTCATCTAGAAATCCAAGCAAGTGGTGGAAAAAGTTAATGAAATTCAACAGACCAATATGTTTGGTATGAAATTTCATTTCTGCCCAAGTAGCAAGGGTAAATACAGTCATTAAAGTTCCATATCCACCAGGAAGAACGATGAAAGCATCACAACCAGATATCATAGACATCAAACAGTCATAAATTGAAAGAGTTATCATCAAAGTAGCAGGATCTTTGACAACCTTTGATGAAGTGAGATAAAAAGGAAGGATACTTCTCACCTATATATCAAAGCATTTAGCAGCCACTAAGAGGTTGTTAAAGAAATAGATACTAGTTCCTCCATAAAGTATGTTGATTTTATGTTTTCCCAACTCTTTCACCAGTTGGCTTACAACATAGATGTTGTGAGGAACATTTACAAATTTAGAACCACCAAGAATGCACACAGTTCTGATGGGCTGAAGAAGTTTGGAACCTTGAGAAGACTCGGCAGTAGCCATTTTGAGAGATACTTGGCTATGAAGATAAATTCGCCTTTTAAAGAAAAAAAAAGTTCCGACAAGAAAGCAGTTGAGTCTTAAATGACTCTTATCTGTCAACAGCGATAAGATTTATACAGTACATCAGTACTATTAAGAACAGTGTTGACAAACATGATCAGTGGAAATAATATTTTCCAGACTATAGAGTTTCTTTTCATGTTTTAGCAGAAGTCATAAAGACATGAGTTCTTGATGCACATATCCACTAGAATGTGTCTCAAGAATCTGTTGAATAGTATGATCCAAAGATTCTTTACTTAAACCATTCTTGATGAAAGTTATTTTATCTTCTCGATTATTTGACACAAAGCCTAAAGAAGTACAACAAGTGTTACAGTTCCAGCGAGCACATTTATAGCAGCCGTCTATTCTTTTTGCTCTATGTTTCTTGGCAAAAGTGCTTCTACCCATACCTGACAGATACTTGTATGCATTGGGATACTCGCCAGACAAACGTACTTTTGTTTCAATCAGTCTTATATCATTTGGGATATTATTGAGCATGAGTATTCTCAATCTTTCTACTCGAGCTTGATAAATTCTCTTTATGATATTAAGAGGGAGAAAAGAATAGAATTTTCGGATTTTTAGCAGTGCTAAATCCATTGGTGATTCGGACCATTGCTGAAGAAGATTGAAGGATCACCAAGTTGGTTTATAGAAGAAAGATGAGTATGAGATAAGTTTTCGGGTATGATTAAATTATATTGAATGTCAGAATGCACAAACAATAAGCATTTAATGCCGTCGAGATCAGATGTGAGATGTCTGCAATTATTGAGATGTTGCTGAGCCTAATTAAGACAGTTGCATTTGTAACACCCCGCTCATCAGAGTAAATTTTTCGCAAATTTTACTTTGAAAATACTTTAACTCTTTTGAAATATTTTGCGACTAACTCGGGATGCTACTCAAACTCATCATCTTGAAAATCCGTTTACCTTTAAACTTTTGTCTAATACTTCTTTAGACATAATCAAAACAGATTTCCTTTAAACTTGCATTTAACTGTACCATATTCATACTTCTCGAAATGGTAAAAACTTGAAATATGAAATTTATGCAAGTTCAATACTTAATGTGCATAGCGGAAATACTTAAAACGTGGTTTATTATACAGACATATCAAATACTTTATAAATGTCCACTTGAAATAAGTGCACGACCACCACCACCACTATTCAGCTCACACCTCCGTCCCGACCCTGTTACATGAAAAACAAAAATGGGGGTGAATACTGATCCTTCTGTACCCCGAAAAACACCCATACTAAAGTAAACAGCAATAATAATACAATATCATGATCTTTGGTATATATCTGGACTGGAAATTTGTTCCAGTAACTTAAACTAAATCTGGCCGATATCTAATCGGATACTTGTGCACAATCTGATGGATATTTCTAAGGCAACTAATGACCTCCATCAGAACTTAGGATGTACTGATAAGGCAACTAGGAGCCTTCATCCCAAGCGTATAAACTTAAACTGTATACATACCTCGAACATGATATCAATATTATACTCAATGTAATACCCAGTCTGGGTCCCCACCTTTCTTCTTTTGGAAACATTTGAAAAACGATAAGTGTTGTACTGGTACTGTATCTGCAAGTTACATCAAATACAAACAAATATACTAAGTACTATGCTCGTATACTCAATAAGATTTTAACTTATCCAAATCTTATAGAAATTCATTAAACTTGCTTTTTCTCAAGTTTATACTTAACTTCTCTTTTTACTTTTACTTAAGGTCAATTACTTAACCTTATATAAATCATGTCTTCATAAACATCAATATGGTATTATACTTAGCATTTCATAACTCAAATGTGAAAATAACTCTATTTCACATTATACTTGATTGAGTATTTAAACTTAAAACATGCTTACTTTTACCAACATCTTCAACATGATTTATAACTTATCTTAATTTAACTTAATCCAATACTTAATTCATCATACATCATATCTCCCAATTTTTAGATATTGGCTTATACTAAATTTTCACTTAATTAACTTGAAAGTGAAAATAATCTCAAGGCATAATCATCTTTTACTCATAACATTAAATCATGATGTTCATATGTTATACTTAATACAATCTTTATAAAATTGTATACTCAACATATTATACCAAAACATCATCAAATTACTCATAACTTATATGAGAATTATTCATTGATCATCTCATTTTAACAACTTAAACATTTCATGAATATTCTTGCATATATACTTATCTTTACATATATGCTTTCTTATATTCATAACTTATTCATTTCTCATCTTTAAATTATGAAACTTAACAGTCATAATCTCAACTTATAATTAGACATGTCATCAAAATTTCATAATTTTATCGTGCATATATCTCGACTTATTCAAGTTTAAAGTTGCTGCTGGAAACAAGTACATAAAAATTCAGTTTGCATGATAAACTTTAAAAATTCATATCTTGAGTTATACTAAACTAAATGACTTAATTCTTGATCCTATGTACTCCTCTTTTACACAAGAAATATCCATAGGAAGCATATATTACCAGATTTTTCATAGCTAGGTAAAAATCACATCATAACTGAACACATATGACATATATATATATATGAGCTGGAAATAACTTATTTTCTAGCAATCTTATATTCATATAAAACTTTAATATCTAAGTCATATAAAAACATTATTAAACACTTAATATCATCTATTAAACATGTTAAAAAAATAGCATCTTACCTCCTTCTTGCTTGAAAATCTAAAGTTGCTCCTTGACTTCTTCAAAAATTAAAACTCTATTATTTTTATTTTTTATTTTTCTCTCTCATTCTATCTTTTTGATGAAACTATGATGATTTGAGAAGATACTTGATGATAAAATCTGATTGAAATGCCTCTATTTATAGCCATGAATGTGCTTTTGGTAGATAAAACTTAGTCCACCAAGTTTAATAAAATTCTCACCCATTTGTTGAAAAAAATGCTAACTTAAAGACTTTGCAAAACTTTGTTGTGATTTTCTCATCTCATTCTCACCAATTGATGACCAAAATTTCGTGCTTAATGTGATGGAATTGATTCCATATATTATTGAAAAAATGTCCTCATTCATCATATAAAAATCTTTAGAAAAAAGAAAATAATAAAAATAATAAAAATCATCCTTTTTATTACTTATGCATTTTCTTTCAAAATGGCTGACTTTTAAAAGTCTTTTAATCAAAAGTAATGCTCATATATGGTCTTGGATCATGCTAATAAAAACAAGAATAATAAAATTTACGGAACTCAATTCGGACTTAAAACGAACGTTTACCGTAAAACTAAAAATTCTAAAATTTAAATTCTTTACTCACATTTTTTTTTTCAATTTAATGAACATATTGCTTCTTAGGATCTAATATAATTATCTTGAAATATTCTACATTTACGGAACCACATTCGGACTTAACCCGAACGATTACTGTCACACCCCGCCTTACTACTAGCTTTTAAAAATCAGAGTAAAATTTTTGTTTTTATTTTCGAAAGAACGTGCGAGCTGGGTTTT
>BKCP01008937.1:26677-60473 GCA_008636005.1 Striga asiatica | reverse complement strand
ATGAATTGTTGCGATTATTGTGTTCGTATGTTCGGGATCTCTTCGATTTTCTCAAAAATCGAACGAGACCTCGAAAGTCGTGTAAGTCAGTGGATAATGGAACAATGTCGAGTCCTTGGTCTTATGAAAAGGCCTCGGACGATAAATTATGTGTTGTGATTCAATTGCTAAGTTGTCGAGCTTTTGAATCGCTGTTTCGGTGTTTAATTTTTTAAAAATAGCTCGCTGCTCGAAACGATTTGAAATTTTGAGAGATATGTTATCATTTCATTGCCTACCTTGTGTAAAAATTTCGTAATTGTTAGAGGCCTGTAGCTATTTTTCATAATTAAAGTGTAATCTGATCAGAATAATGTTAAATGCATAAAAACTTCATGCTTGGATGGAATGAGCTGAAATTCTAATATGTGATGCTTCTGTGACTTCTATGTGTTTGTGTTAAATTTTTAGAATGTTTGGAGTTGATTTGTTGTGGTAAATATTTTATTTATCGAATCTGCAGAAACGTTGTTTGAATTTTTATAAATTGGTTACTTCTTGTAAAATTCTGAAATTTTACTGAGAAGCCTATTTTATGTGTTTGATCATGCTTGTAAAAGATGGGAATTTTTGGAATCCGTTTTGATTTAGTTTGGGTTTAAATTCGATAAACTGCTGTTGCTTGTATGAATTTTTAAAAATAGTAGCAGTTATCATTTAAGGCTGAGATTTTTATACATGGACTTTAGCATTCTGTACGTTGTTATGTAAAATTTTCAAGTTCAAATTCATTCATTAAGTCTGAGTATGAATTAATGTGCCCATTTTGCTGATATCTTGTTCGAATTTTATAAAATAGGGTATTTCGAGTTTAAAGCTGAAACTTTGTGGTTTTACGTGTTTCTGGGAGATGAAATTTTGTGTAAATTTTCAGAGCTTAAATTGTAGGGTAGCTTGACCATCTATTTTCATGCGATTAAATGATTTCTATTTCCGAACATGATTTTTATATGAAATTTTGGGAATCAACTTGCTTNACGGGTGTTGTATTTATACGATAAATACTTACTTTAAAAATTTTAAATTCCGCTGCGTACAGCCCGTACGGTACTAGCGAACCCAACACTATTTTCATGCGATTAAATGATTTCTATTACCGAACATGATTTTTATATGAAATTTTGGGAATCAACTTGCTTTTCGTTTTTTATGTGAGTTGACTTGGTCAATCCTTAGATGGATTTGTGTAAACTCCCTTATGTTTTTTTTTTGGTCGAGGTTAGAGCCGAGTCTTAGTGTTCCAACATCCACAGGACTTCACGAACTACTTAGTCGAAACGAGTTCGACTAGGTCTGTCTTGTGATTTCTGATTTAAGTCGAGATAGATTCTGATTGTAGGATCTTGTCATAATGTAGGTGTTTAAGAGATGTTGACCTCGCCTCGTTTCTGGATTTGTGATTCTGTGAACTGTTGCTGCTATCAGGTGGGTACATTTATGATGTATTCCATATTTATCGCACTTAATATTTCGTATAAATGCTTTGTTTGAAAAGTGATGTATGCATGAGAACTCTAGTCTAAGTGTCCCGAACGATAGTACCTTTGACGAATGCATAACAGTGAGAGGTCACCTGCCCGTTGTATCTGGGAGGAGACGCTCTGATCCGTGTGAGTTTCGGGGGGGGAACATCTCCACTGTCTCCTGAAAAACATCCATGATCCGTGAGTAGTTCGCGGTGGACTCCCATGATCCGTGAGTAGTTCGGGGTGGGGGAAATTTTTCCAGTTACGGCCTTGCCGATGTTTGGTCGGAAGGTTGTTGTATGTACATAGGAGATTTGCGATAGGGCCAAGTAGGGAGTTAGACTGTTGGATTATATGCATACTGAATACTATGGTTATGATGGTTTAAAAATGTTATGCGAGATATACTGTGCGATAATGGTGAGCTTGTTGGTTATGTACCCCCATTATTTTCTTGTTGTCTTCTCTCTTCCTTTGTATTAGGTTGAGACGAGCTGGAGGCGGTGGCGTAGGACGAGCGAGATGGTGGTCATTAATTGATGTGTCTTTGCTTCCGCCTATTTTTATTATATGATGAACTACTTGCTTTTATTTTGGATTATTTATGCTTCAGCTTGAAAACATGTTTGTGTTGGATGAACCATGGATTTATGTTAAACTTTTTGGATAATGTTGAGACTTGAATAAGCTGGTTTATTTGTATAATTGTTGGCTTATGTATGTGTAGGATTTGGTTGAACTTTGAATAAGGCTAGACCTTTTAAAATGGTTTGAGACTTATGTTTTGGTATTTGTTTTATTGTTAGCTCGTGCATGTGTGTTGTTGGTTGATGTTAGGAAGTAGCGCCCGTTTCTCAAAAAAGGTTTTAACTTGGATTTAAAAAAAAACTCTGATTTTTATTAAATAAATTCGATAAATTCTTTAAAATAAAATGGGGCGTTACAGTTCGAACCGGGGTGACACATTCGTTCGACTTGGCCAAGTGTTTAGAGGCCATAGAGGTCCAGGGAGTGAGTGATGTCGACCCCCTCGAAATCAGCCTAGCTTTGGGGAGGAAGAGAGTGACTAGCTCCCTGGCCAAGAACCTTAGCATGATTATTGGCGGTAGAACTTTAGAGGTTGATGCGTTCGTGATCGAGATGAGGGACTTTGACCTCATTCTCGGCATGGATTGATTTGGGAGATACCAGGTAGACATCCGATGTCGTGACAGAGAGGTGAAGTTGCACTTAGCCGAGGGAGATCATATCGCGTTCTTTGGGACGAAGACGAAGACTTATAAATTAGGCGTACAGGTGGCAATAAGGAAAATTCTAGAAGTCGTGAAGGGAGAACTGTAGCGCCCCATTCGATTTATAGAATTTCACGGATTATTCTATTTATCGAATGTTATTCATGAAATTATATTTATATTTTTGGTCGTGATATCTACTTAAATTATGGGTTTAAGTACTCAATCGTTTTATTTTAAAACGTTCGTCGTTCTGTGATTTCGGTTTAATCGCGTAAAACCGAATTTAATCCGTTCGATTTATGGACTTGTTCGGATTATTTATTTATCGGTATTTTATTTTACTTACCCGGATTTATTTTATTCGTGCTCAATTATTAATTTCGAATGTGATTATGTACTCGTAATTGTCTAATTGTTTCATTTAGTAAATTTTTAATATTGAGCCGAATCGTAAATTATTTATAATTGTCGATCGAACCGAATAATCGAGTCTAGTTGGGATTTGGAACCGAACGCACACTCGAGAAACGGGCCTCAACCCGCGCTAAGCTCGCATCTGCATAACGCCCAACCCGCGGCCCGCGCCCATCACATGAAGCTCCCGCCCGGCCCTTCGGCCCGCCCGCCAACCAAGTCATCTAGAAGCTTGAGTTTGAATTTTAAATCCCCCAAGATCAACTCCATTATCCCATGATTTGAGCTCTTTGACTAGATCTTTAAGGGAATTAACACCTACCTTAACTGAATAAAAGGAAAGCCCCACTTCTCTCATTCTCTCCCTCACGTTACTCTCTTCCTCTCCCTCTCTCTCGTAAAATTCTTTTCCTCCTTCCCCCTCAAAACTTCAACTCTCAAGCTCTCTCCCTTCTCTCTTTTTACGTCGGAAAAACTCGCCCCTAACCACTGGAGAACCATCGCAAGCACCGGATTACGTGAACCAGCCGAGGCACTCCGCGACCCCGCCAACGACACCGAGCCGCGACCTGCTGCACTCCCGGCCACCACGCACGATCCAAGTAATTCCCGAGGATCCCTGGACGTCTCTCTTGCCGTGCGAGCCGCCTTCAAACGCCAAGCACACGCGGACGATCATCCCCGCCCTTAGGAGTTGAGCACCGAGCCTTGCCGTGCCCGTGACTTCTTCTACCCTTGTTATTTGGGTAGTCTACTAAGCTCCATTAAATATTATGTGTTTCATAGGTGTTCATGGGTGAATATATGATATTATATTTGTTTTGATATCAAAATGTGGATATAGTGTATTATTTTTATATTCATATATTGGATCTTTAGGGTTTAATTTGAAACCTGTATTATCTTATGTTTACTCGTGGAAATCTTGTGAATTCGGGAACATATGAGTGTTCTGGTGATGATGGTTTTGACCTTGTGTCATTTGGAAGTCTAGAGTTTGAGTTATGAATTTTTGAACTTGGTGTTGCTACAGTTGTTTGTAAAATACATGATAAATCGAGTTGTTGCTCAAAAATTTTGAAATTTTAATATGTTGTTCCGCTGATATGTGTTGTTCTTTTGTATAAATTTGGTACTTTTTGGAATCCATTTACTAGGGTAAATGTTGATTTGAAAATTTCTGCTGAAACTTGTTTAAATCATGTAAAATCGACCCCCTACTGAAAATGGTTAAATTTTGGTTTACATGTTCATCTGATGATGTGTTATGTGATATAAAAATCGCAGGTTTTATTGAATTCATTTTGTTGGACTTTTGATGAAAACGTGATTTCTGCTGAATCTTGCAATAATTTCTATAAATATTGTGTTTAATTTTGGAGCTGAAAATTTTATATGTTGATCTTCACATGCTGTAGGTGTTTATGTAAAAATTTCAGGACTTACATCATTCGTTAGGTCAGACTTTAAATTCATGCTTGTTTTTGCTGTAATGTTGTTTTAATTTTATAAGATCACATGTGTAAGTGTTATGGCTAAGATTTGGTGATATTGTTATGTTCAGTGATGAGAATTTGGTGCTATATTTTCAGAACCTAACTCGTTCATTTGCCTGTTCAGCTAGAATATGAGGGTTAATTGTCAATTTGCTCGAAATATTAGTTAGATAGGTTAACTTTTAAATTTTTGCATGAATTTTAATATATGATGTCTTCTTTGCATGTTTTATTAGTGGTTTGAATTTCATGTTAAGTGGCTGAGCATATTATGAGATGATTGTTTGTGTGCTTTTCCTTTTTGGTTTGAGTCGAGTCGAACGTTCCATAATTCCACGAGAATTTCCCACGAGCCATTTAGTCGACGAATTCGACTAAGTTTGTGTAATCGTTGGACTTGTTGTAACCGAGAGGTCATCTTGATTTCGTGTAGGTGTTCCGAGGTGTTGACCTCAAACCCTATCCCATCGAGCTATGTTCGTGAATTGTCGCTGCTTTCAGGTGGGAACATTTACATTGTATCTATAATTATTGCACTCGTTATTTCGTATAAATGTTTGTCTCGATAGCTGTTGTATGCGTGAGAACCCTAGTCTAGGTGTCCCATTGATAGTGCCTTTGACGAATGCATAAACAGTGAGAGGTCGTAGGCCCATATGTGATTCGGGAGGTGGACACCCTGATCCTCGGGGGGAAAAATACAACTCCACTGTCTCCTGGAAAGGATCCCATGATCCGTGTGTGGTTTGGGGTGGGAAGGATTCCAATTACATCCTTGCCGATGTCTGGTCAGAAGGTTTGTTGTATGTACATAGGAGGTTTGCGATACGGCCAAGTAGGGAGTTAGACCTGGATTCTATGCATACATTAATTATGGTTTTGAATCTTTATGCGGGATATACTATGCGATAATGGTGAGCATAAAGGTTTGCTCACCCCCATTACTTTTCTCCTTGTCTCCTCTTCTTTTCTTCAGGTTGAGCATGGCTGGCGGCGGCGGCGCGAAGACGATCGAGTGGTGGTCATTTGTCGATTGTGTTCTCGTTATCTTATGCTTCCGCCTATTTATGATTTTGTTGAACTCTTGCTTTTGACTTTGATTATTTCCTGCTTTGATTTGGATACATAGATATTTTCGTGTTGAACTTTTCGAATTATGTTTAACTTTCGAGTTCTGTAACGCCCCACTTTTATTTGCCGAAAATCAAAATAAATTTTTTAAAATTTATTTCAAACATATTTAAGGCGTTACTCATTTATTTTTCAAACGACAATACGTCAATTCATAACATAAATCAAACTCCCAAACCGGGATCCATAAATCCATAAATTACCATTTCACCCAAACGGGTTCCCAAAATAAAACTTCAAGTTTTAAGACATGACAATGTCAACGGGGCATCTTCCCAACAGTATCTTAATACTTCATAAATTCTCAAGTTCAAAAATGCGTAAATTATAAATAGTCATAAAGATAGCGGAAGCAAAATCATTTAATGACCGGTCTCATAGACCGACTACCACTCGCTCTACTCTGCCGTCGTACTCGCCTTGCTTAACCTGAAACGTGAATTTCAGGTGGGGATGAGCACAGTTGGAAAAAGTAGTGCTCACCACTATGCAATAAACATTTTCATCATATCAGAAATTATGATCACAGCATGTATAATAATCAATCAGGTATCCCCAAAACTTTCATCATAAATTCACAGTGTTCATACTCATGTGCACATCTATATCAATAGACTACTGTCGGTAGACGCATCGAATGCCCCACGGGCTTCTATCGAACGCCCCATGGGCTTTACATCTCCGCCCTCCGGTCTTACACATCGAATGCCCCATGGGCTTCTATCGATGCCCAGTCAGTAGGAGTAACCCCTCGGGTTTTCATTTCATAAATATGGGACAACCGTTCGACAGCCGATACAGCTCACATCGAAGGCTACATAATTCGCAAGCATACATTGATCATATAAAAGTAAGGCACAATTTATTGCATAGACAATTTTTAATAAAACCCACCTGGATATTCTGAACTGAAACTGAGAGTCGTTGCTTATGTGGAAACATGAGGGCTCGACTCCTCAGAATCTACATAAAAATAAGCGGTACTCGAATAAATAACTAACTCTTAACTCGGTAAACTAATTTACCAATTTGAAGGATTTCCTAACTTAAAATTCACGATATCTAAAATCTTTTCTTCTATTCCTTAGATGTTGGAACTCTCGACTTAGACTTATAAAAAATAAAAAAAAATCTCAGAAATACTCTTTGGAGTCTAAAATTTAGCCTCGGCTTAATTCCACAAAATTCCCATTTAATAAAAAAAAAAAATTCTAAATATTCAAATTTTAAACACAACCCAAGGCATAAAAAAAGCCTCTTATTACCAGATATTTACACATTATAACAGTAGTATAACGAACCAGAAAAACGCAGCATATACACATCAACTTCTGGAAAATAAAAAGGGGCTCACGTAAAGCAATTTAAACTCGATTTTTCAAGCGACCAAGGAACCAACTAATCCTCAACTTTTCAAAGTATTTCACAACATACCAAAAGGTCAAAAACACTCCGCAATAACAGCCCCACAACTCAGGTTTTCAAATAAATAAATAAACGAATAAATAAAAGGCCCCAAACAAAACAATGAACATGATTTTTCGAAAAATAATTCTAAGCCTTTTGATCTCGACCTTTTGAGTACTCCTCATGACATCTAAATCACCAATATACGAGGTAATTAAGCCCCACATTAGAGGTCTAATCCTCTAAAAATCCCATCATAAACATCAAATTTTTCACATTTCGACGAAGGCTCGATTTAAGCAATTTATGCCCGATTTTCAAATATAACTCAAAAGCACTCTTAGAGCTCAAACCTACCAGGTTTATGAGCACATTAGGGCTGAAATAACTTAGAAAAATCGCAGCATACATAGCGCTCTCAATCATCAAAATTCTGGGGAAAAATAAATAAATAAATAAAAGGTTCGGCTAAGGCGATTAACCCAATTTTTGAAACACGACTCAAGGCCTTTTAAGACACCAATATACCAGGTTTATGAACATATATAGGGCTGCTAATACTCAGAAAAATGCAGCAACAAAGTCCTCAAAATTTTGAAAATAAACGAGGCCCGAAACTTCGACAATTTATCTCCATTTTCAAACGACTCTTAGGCATAGATCCCGGCTATATAATAACATAAATTCACATACTTTCAGAGGTATCAACACTCAGAAAATCAGTAAAATCGTTGCATAATAGCATCATCTCAACTCATTTATTCGGAACCCGGCAAGGCTCCTAACAAGGCGACTCTAAACCCGATTTTTATATGACTCGAAAGCATGAATCCCGGCCATCAAATATTTTAAACTATGAATTTTTCAGAGCCTCATAATGTACCAAAAGTCGAGAATTCAACATCACATTCATACGATATCATGAATTTCTCACAATTTCAATATATGTCATTATGGAACCTTAAGCTTAATTAAACCCTTCAGTTTTTACTCATGGGAAAAAGAAAAAGGTGCAGCCTTGTACCTCCTTCAAGGAGTGAACAGAAACGGATAAAGAGATCGAAAACGAAGCCTCGGCAATCACACGCTCGGCGCTTGACTCGGCTTGCTCGTGTGAACGGGGCTGATTCTCGGCACTCAGCTATGGGTCCGCACTTTTCACGGCTCTTCAGTTTCTCTCCCCAACAGATGTGCACGCAAAAGACGAGGCTCCCAGCGGCAACGTCACGACGTGCGGGTGAAGGAGAACTTGTCAGTGAGGTCCGCGACGGAGTTTCGAGGGGAAAGGGTTTTGCGGCTCTGTTGGTGTAATTGCGCGTGAAGGAAAGAAGAGAGCGGGGAGATGAAATAATAGAGATGGATTTCCTCCTTTAAGTAGGCTAAGGCAAGTAGATATCAAATCTTCCAAAAATAAGAGATCCCATGGGCATAAAAAGAGGGCTGACCGGCGTGGTTTATGGCTGGAGGATTTGACAAAATTCTATCCAACAATTAAGGCACAAATTTGAATTTCAAAAGTCCAAAATATCTCCAAGAATTTAAATCACATTGGGGCGGGACGGTTCGGTCCATTGCATACGGTTCTCTCGGGCTCGAAATCTCGGTTCAATTAGCCAAAAATAAAATGGCTCGATTCGCACGATAAACAAACTGAATATTATATATAAATACAATACACACAATTAAATTTTTTAAAAATAATAATATTAATAAAAGACAAACACACATTCTATTTAAATAATGACACTTAGACAAATAAGCAAATAATCACAAATTGGCAATTAAATAACATTTAAACAATTAGACATTTAATCGAAATTTGGCAAATAAATCATATTAGACAATCAATAATTTATAGCATTTAATAAATAATAATAATAACACATAATAATAATAATAATAATAATAATAATAATAATAATAATAATAATAATAATAATAATAATAAATCCTCAAAAATTCCATTGTCAAACGGGGCATTACAAGTTCGTTTGGAAACTAATTAAATAAATTGGTTTAAATTTATATGAGTATGTGTTTATGCATGTATAAGTCAAATCTATGAGTTTGTACCTTGTTTAATTGTTGTTGGTAGATAAGTAGCGCCCCTTGAGAATTAAATTTTAATTTGACATTTTGCAAAAATTTAACTCTGAGTTTTATAAACAAATTCAGTAAATTCCTTAAAATAAAACGGGGCGTTACAAGAACACTTCATTGTTAACACCCGGAGAGTTAACCATTGTTCACTACCACGTGTACTTATGACCACATAACCGACAAACAGAATTCGATTGACCTGGTGTTGGAGTAGGCCAGGTCGGAAGAGTCAAGCTGAGAAAACGCTAAGAAGCTACGAGAACTGAAGACCCAAATCCGAGTTGTGAATTGTTGGGCCGAGTGCGTCACCGTAAGGTGTGCCAGATGGTTCATGAATAAAGAAAGAGGTATCCCATTATCGGGAGCTCGGTAGACTCAAGGAGGGGAGTAAGTACTCACCTTCCAGAGTCGAGGAGCACTTCAACCCATTGCAAGAAGTTGGAGTGTTACAAGATCAACTCGAAGTTCAGACACGCCAATGGAAAGTCAAAGAGTTCAGACACCGTAAGCTGAAGTGTTCGTAAGATTTTTTGAAGAAGTTTTAAAGATGGCCTTACCTTGTCGCCTGACGAGGGAGAGCTGTGAAGTTCGGGCGACGTTCCAATGCAGAAAGAGACTGAGGAAGGAAGCATGAAGACTTAAATCGAAAGTTCGTCTGGTAGGAGCTGAATCGATGAAGTCATCGCTAAGAACTAGTGGTGTCCTGACATCACCGACAATAAATCAAGCTTAGAGAAAGGGATCGGTAAGAGTCAGACGATCAATAAGTTCAGGTATCATTTGAAGAGAGTATCCAAATGCAATGAAGTAGATTCCCTCAGCCACGGGAAACTGTGTCTGAGTATTAAGCTGAGACCTAGTGTAAGAAAGAACCAACGTTGAGATAAAGGAAGAACAGAGAAGCCTCAACCTTGAGATTTTAGTACCCTTGAGTATATTTTACCCATTTAAGCCGACAAATTCTTGATTTGTACCAAGAAGAAGTTAGATCTGAGTCAAAGTGCGTCGAGCTAACTCAGCGGCGCAGTACAGTGATACCACTAGCATAAGACGTGGATACGACTGTGTTTGTGACTGCATGCGACACTGACGCCGCATGTACATCGCATGCAGGTGTTCTGTGCCCGATGGCCCCGATTAGTGGGGAAACAGCATGCAACATACCGTGTGCAACGTGCCGCGTAGTCAGGAGCTGGGTCACGGCGAGTGGAATCGCAATTGCTAGTTGACCTCATCAATATTATCGATCGATGGACAATCATGGAGGATGATCAGAACACTTAAAGCCTAGTGTTTTGAATGACAGATGCGTTCGGTTGAACAATTTTCCACTAAAGCAATTAATAGAAGATAATAGACATGACACCGTGCGTTTTAATACGGACACAAGGATGGATCGCTGACGTACAAGAAATATATAGCGAGAGAAAGATTCTCGGACAATAGTAGACCGACAAGCAATGGAGAAGAGATTAGTGATCCATGCAAAGACTAAGACAACCTTGAACTGACAAAAGTCACGTACAGGCGAGCAACAGAAAGACTTTCAGACCAGTGTGAACGGCAGTGTGACCCTGAGGGTCACAGCTGCAAAGAAACCACAGTTTAGTTAGCCCAACTGTTTTCAACATATAGTCGAGACGGTGGGCCAATCCTAACAGTGGGGCTTTGCCGTCGAAGTTCTCGGAGGATGTCTAGCATTTTCACCCCGTGTCGACATTGAGAAGTTGTACTCGAGCCCGAACACATGGGAAGCTTAGAGGAGCCCCAAGTTGATCAGAGTTGGCACGTGAGATAGTGCCTGCAGCCACCTTGTGGCAAAAGGTACGCCAATTAAAGGGCCGAGAAGTAGGCCTGTCTAAGTCCAGGAGTGTTGCCATAGCTAGGCCATACTACTAAGAGAATAAATGAGCTTCTTTTGAAGTTCTCGAGATATAGTTTCTAAAGTTTTGTCTTAAATTTTTCCAGAGCCACATAGTAAATTGTGGCGAGCTGCCATGGCGAACTAGTACTAGCCAGATAGAAACCCTCAGTTCTTGAACTTAGGTTAACGGTGTATAACAGCCATAAGGCCGGGTAAATTATGGAGGCTTGAAATAAGAGTCACTAGTCCAAATTTTCCTGGGGGCTTGAAGCCAAAGTTGCCATGGCAGCCAAGATCACTAGTAAGACGAAGACCAAATTCAGAGGTAAGCATCTGAGTTTTGAGTTTTGGCGTGCATCTGGATTTGTAGCTTAGAGTTTTGGACTTATACTTTAGTTTAGCATTTCCGATGATGGAAACGTTTTAAGGAGGATAGATTGTAAGCCCTGAACCAGATTTACATATTAGCTCGACGTTATTTTCCAGAATAGTAAGTTCTTAATTATGCCGAATTTAATTATTATTAATTGCATAATTATTAAAATTCTTAAGTCTAAGCCATAGAGAAAACGTTTGAATTATTATTTCGGAAACGGGATAAAATTCTAAGTCTAAGTCTCGATTTATAGTTTTTAATCTAGTATTAGAAAAGTCGGGAATTTTGATAACTTTTCGAACGAGCCCAAATTTCAAGCCTCTTTAATCGAACTATTTTATTTCGGCCAACCGGCCAAATTACTTAATTCACCCTACATTAACTATTCGATTCAAATCGAATTTATTTTACAAGCTGAGTCGAATAACCAAGCCCAAGCCGATTAATTTCAAAGCCCGATTTAAAAGCCCAACAAGTGCACAAACCCTAGCTCATATCTCCTATATATATATAGCACATCCATATGCAAACCCTATCCATAAGTTCACCATCTTCCACCAAACACCATCTCCTCCACACCACCTCAATGATCTGACCACTTTTTCGGCCAGCCACCACCGTTTTTCTGCGACCCAACCCTTAACACCGGCAACTCGAACTCGCGATGACCAGCCCTAGTCGCTGTTCGTGTCCATCCGCGAACTCGAACGCCACGGCCAGCTGCACCGTTCAAGTGTCCGGCCACAACAGGCTCCCGTGCATCCCCGTCCCTGCTCTGTATGGCCGCAATGAGCACGGATCCACATAGCCGCAGTCCGTACACGCGACCTGGACCCCAGCTCCGTCCGTACGCGCAAGCCAACCGCAGATTCGAGCAGCTACTACACGCCTTCCGTACGCCGCGCCCAGCGACCCCATGCTATACGCGAGCTCCCGTTCACACCCGTCCAATGCACCATACAGCTCCTGACCAGCGTCTGTACGCCCGGTTCCAGACCATGCATCCTGATCTGCAGCCACGAGCCCCGATCCGCGCGCGTGAGGTCCGGCCGAGCCGTCCACGAGCCCACACGTGACCTGATCCACACCAGCTCAGCACCGATCCGCTCAAACCAGCACCGAATGGGGCCCATCTGCATAGAACCGAGTCCCCTCAGCCACGTCCGAGTGAACCGATCGAGTCCCGACCTGATCCATAGCCCGAGCATTTTCATTAGCCATTTTCGAGTTCCGATTTTTTATTCGAACCATTTGAAAGGTATATTTGCTTCAACCCTGACTCCATGTGCTTAGACTAGTATTTAGATTAATGATAAAAATGCTAAGTGAGGATTTTGAGCATGATATGATTTATTAGAATTTATTGGATTAAATGACTATAAATTCGTGATAAATTGTGTGTTGACCCAAAAAATGCGAATCCAATTTGATAAATCCTATCTATATGTCTTGGGTCGTAGGTTTTTATTTCGTGAATTTTGGTTTCCGTTTGCTATATGAACCGGATTTATGATCATAGAGCCGAAATGCCCGATTTTTTTTAAATGAGTTAGAGGCTTTCAATTGATGTGATAATTTTACCATAAATTGTACATATGCTGAAGAGGTTGTAGTTAAATTGTCATGATTTTTGGAGACCGTTTGATATGCCTAAATATTTGGGACTTTAGCCTAAATTTACAAAAATTCTAGAAATTAATTCGGTTAATACTTAGCTGCAGTTGTTGGGCCTAAAATCACTAGAAATTATTTTGAACATAGGGTAAAAGTTACGGCCTAAAATGAGTAAGTTTGCCAATTGAGTAGAGAACCCTAGTTTGGCATTTTTCTGGACAGTCCGGACGAATTCTAGATCCGAGTAGAAAAGTCGTGCATCGGTGAACCCTTGTCCGTGTGCATGTACCCGGACCACGGTTGAACCTAGTTGCACCTAGTTAGATGGGCGATCGGCCGGTTTAGATCGAGTCGCCGGTCCAGTTCAGCCGAATCAGTCTAGACGATTCGGGAGTTTCAGTTCGGAATATTGGTTTGAGCGTGAACTGAGATCCAGTATTTTTTCGAACCCAGTCAGATCAGTATAAACCAGACAGTTTAGCTCCGGATATAGTATTTTTCCGAGCCTAGCCAGTTCAGAGAAATCAGATAAGTCAGGTAAGCTAGATAAGATAAAATCAGATAAGCAGTCCAGACTTAGAAATTTTTCATAAAACTCTAGTAATGCCTCAAGAGAATATTTTCCAAAAAAGCTCATAAATCCTCTAAATCAAGATTAAATGATTTTAAAACCGAGCGATTGATCATAGTAAGATCAGATAATAATAAGATTCAAGTTTTCAGTTGAGCTTTGTACTTAGTATATTTTGCTCGAATATCTATGTAGCTTAAGGTGAGTCGAGCCTTCTAAAGCTACCATTCGTCCAGTCGCACTTGCCTAGCAGTATCAGCAGATCAGGTGGGGGTCTCGTACTGAGCATTACATTGTCATTAATAACCGTACCATGTCCGAGGTATGTATGAAAAAGTATTATTGCCCAGGAGTGGAGGCTTAACGGCCTTAATGACCCACCTGCGGTATCGCCCTGGCTTAGAGGCTTAACAGCCTTAATGCTCCGCTTGTGGACCTGATGGAGGCCTTATCGGGCCTTAATGAGCCAATCGGGGTGTGCTCATGATTTAGTCGCTTATAGCCGAGCGGGCTGTAAGTCTAGGGTTTTTATAACCATCAGATCTGTTTAGTTCTTATATGCTATAGTCATGATATCGTTATTATTGATGTTGTTTTATTCAATACTGATTTCTGCGGAGCATAGTGGTTTTGCTCACGCCCCCACTAACTTTCTTTTTAGGTGATAGAGTCTAGCATGGCGCGTGCGCACTCGTGGTTGACGTGGTCATGAGCGGATAATTTTTGTGTCGCATGTCATGTCATTTATTTGAACATGTATTATTTATCATGTGCATACTTATTATGTTTTAGCTTCCGCATATTCAGACCCAGTATGTATTATGAAATTCCAAACGTATGCATGTGTAATGCCTTTATCTTCATGGTACCTTTATTAAATGGATTAGATTAGGTTGCATGTATTTATTATGTCTGCATGAGAAAAGATAAGAAAAGCAATAAAGTAGACTTTAGTAACACCCCGCGAGTCAGTAATAGCATTTCAAAAATAAAGATAGCGTTTTTTCGAAAATAAAAAGCAAAAATTTAAATCTGATTTTTTAAAAGTCCAGAAGTAGAAGGCGGGGTGTTACGTATTTTCCTTCTAGCAGTGTTCTAGATGCAAAGAGGTTTGGATCTGCTTCATGGGTTTGGAATTTTTGGTGTAAAGTCTTATCCTTTTATAAGAATAGTTTCTTAAGGGAGATTAAGGATGGTTTAAACACAAATGTACTCTCTGATCCTTGGGTTCTAGGCTTGGTATGTTTTTATTCCATCCTTATGTGTTTGAGACTGGGATAGAGATATACTTCAAAGAACGTTTACTCTAGAGTCCTGTGAAGTTATCCTGAAGATTTAGAAATTAGAAATAGATGCCACACATAGATGGGTGTGGACTGGAGACTCCAAAGTTAAGTTTTATGTTGCTTCTGCTTACTCCAATCTATTTTGAAGAATGTTTTAGCCCTAGACTTTCGTCAAGGTAGTGCTACAATTCAAAGGGATAAAAGTGCTAGACTTAGATGTTGGAGCCTGCAGGTGAAGTTGAAACTAAGATATTTCTTTTGGAAATGTATATCTAATACTCTCCCTACCAGAGTTAACATGAAAAAGAGGGGGGTTGATGTGGATTGGGTTTGCCCTTGCTGTGGAGAGCTGGCTGAGGATGTGTGGCACTTGTTCTTTGTTTGTAATAGAGCTCAAGTAGGTTGGAAGATTGCCCCTGTGTCTTTAGACACTTCTAACTCTTCAGCTTATGATTTTAGAAGTTGGCGGTGGTGGATATAGTTTTTGAGGTTCGCATTCAACCCTCGACCTATATCTGGTGGTTGCTTTAGAAGACGCGAAACCTTTGGGTCTTTAAACAAGTTTGGTTGCCAGAATGGTTGATTATTCAGGAGGCTTAAAGGGAGTGGTCGGACTTCCAAGAGTTGTCTGGTTAGCTTGCAGGTGTGATTCATTGGGACTAGGTTCTTATGTTCAGTGGCCCCAATGATTCCAACCCCATTTTTTTTTCTCTGTTGTTTATTTTGTAGTTGTGTGTGGTAGTTTGTTTTGGGTTTTTGTGTTGGTGGTGTATTCGAAAGGACTCAAATCTTTGTATTTTTCTTGGGTTTACTAGTGTGTTTTGTATCGAGGCCACCATGGGTGTTCTCCTTGTAGTATGCTTGTAAGGCTAGCTAGGCTTGTCAAAACAGGCCTAGGCTCGCGGCCGGCCCTCCCACCCCGCCTAGAGGGTAGGTTGGGCTGACATTTTGAAGGCGTGCTAAAGAGCGGGGGCCTAAACAGGCTGACCCGTGCGGGGAGCGGGTTTTGGCTGGGCGAGCCAGCCGGGACGCGGGCCAGCTTGCCTAATTTTTTTTTTCAATATTTTTCAATAATATGTAAAACTTCAGACTACAAAGCACAAATTGGAATTTTTAGAAATTCATTTTCAATTTGCAATTCAAGGAAAAAAAAATGCATCTTTAGTTTAAACCTGATACAAAAAATCAGAAATCTTTTTCACAAATTTAATTCCCAACCCAGCCTGTGGAACTCGACGGCAACAAGAAGCTGCCACTACTTCCAACCGGCGGACGTCGATGAAAAAAGTAAAAAAATAAGAGAGGGAGAGAACTTCCAAGGCGGCGACCGAGAGAGAGACCCATCAGCGGCGAGGCGGCTCCGTCCGACGATAGTTTCCGACGCATAGGAGATACAAGGATTGACGATGCCATGGATGATGATGACGGCGATTTAATGGCTGTGAAGTGTCTGCGGCGCGACTAGGAATTGAAAAAGAAGAAGAAGAAGATAAGAGAAGAGGGAAATAGGGTTGGGTCATCGGTCGAATAAATAGAAAAAAGGAGAGGGGAA
Organism: Striga asiatica; assembly: GCA_008636005.1. Taxonomy (NCBI): domain Eukaryota; kingdom Viridiplantae; phylum Streptophyta; class Magnoliopsida; order Lamiales; family Orobanchaceae; genus Striga; species Striga asiatica. Next base: position 43,922 of record BKCP01008937.1, on the reverse strand, counting down.
AAGAATCAAAGATAAAAATGTGGGTTGGGGCTAGGCCTGGATAGGAAAATAGAAATAAAAAAAGAAAGTTTGACTTGGACTGAGGGCTTTTAATCCAATATTTTAAATTTTAATGATTTTTTTTAATTTAGCCGGCCAACTCGCCTAGTCCACGGACCATGACGGGAGTGGGTTGGAGTGGCCATTTAGAGGCCCGCCCCACCCGCCAAATGACGGTTTTGGCAGGCTACGGACTTGGCCGGCCCCCCGCACCGTCGGCCCTTTTTGACATGTTTAAGGCTAGTTTGCCTTCCCATTGTAAACCTTCATCTATATTTATATAATAAGGTGTACCATTTACGAAATTTAGTAAGTTGAAAAGTCATTGCAATAAATGCATTACTATTTAGAGCAACATAATATAATATCATATCTATACTTATATAAAAGGAGATTCTATTTACTACATTTACTATCCAGAAAAGTCAACTGCATTAAATGCCATTACTATTTTGGTATTATAATATTTTGTTTATTTAATTTATTTATTTATTTATTTTATTTTAAAAAGGTAAATATAATATAAAGATTTTAATAATAAAAAAATCAAATACAAAATAAAAACGTACACTTTGACTTATTTTGATTATATTTGGTATTTGATTATACCAAATATATTCCTATTTAGTATATACATTAATACTTGGGATTTTCTATCGTCAGATTCGCTTCGTACCAGTCTCGTACCTACCTAACATCAGGTTCTCCATTAAAATAATGCCACGTGTCATTTCAAATTTTCATTTAAGAAAATAATTAAATAAAAGTTTGTGTAAGTACTAAACTATCCTTACTTAAAAGAAATTATAAAATATGGTGTTTAACTTTTCTCATATTATTGTTCTACCCTAATCACATTTACATATTACAATTAAGACACAAATTATAAATAAATTGCATTCTTTTCATCTACTCGATCTATTATCTTCATCGCTGTGAAAATCATCCTTTGAATGCTTCTATAGTCGATCAATCAACCAGTGCATATTCGGATTACACGGGTGCTTGCTATTTTGTTTGCTTATTCTTCATATATTCACCAGGTTATTGTTATTTCGTTTACTTATTCTTCGTAGTCGGATTGTGATTTTGAATGTCTGCCTGTTATTTTGTAAAATTTTGTCAATCACTTGCGAAATCATATTCGATCGATGTCTGATTTTTATTTTAGGGTGATTAAAACCGAAAAATCGAGGTAAATATTTTGAACTGCAATCGCATTCTCTATTGTACGTATTTACCCGATATGTTCATTATTTATATTCTTATACGAAATTTGATCTGCTGCGATTCCTTCCTGGTTCTGCAAATTATTTTGGAAATATGTGATGTGAGGGTGTGGGTTATTTAAGAGACTCCATTGTTGTATTTGTGCTATTATTTGTAAGGCACTTTACATGGTCGTCGAAATGTATGAATGAGGACGACAAATGTGTTTTTATATCTTGTGTTGTTGTTCTTGTTATTGAGAACATACTTGAAGTCATGATAAAGCGAGGATTTGTATTACATTTAACAACCCGACAAATGTGTTTTTATATCTTGTGTTGTTGTTGTTGTGCAATGATTTGAGAACATAGTTGAAGTAATGATGAAGCCAGGATTTGTATTACATTTAGCAACAAGGAAGCACGCACCCATACATATAATACAAATGCCCATTTGAAACAATGATACCTAAACAGAGTTGAATTACTGCTTAAGTGTGGTTTAATATTTTTGATAAAATGATTGGTGTTTGTATTGCTGAGCATTTGTATAGTTCAATTGCTCTGAGTCTTGTGGTACTATTTACAAGGAGTACTGAATGTACATTTCATCAATTTTGAAAGTGTTTTGACAGTGGTTTACTACTGTTAGTGCCCATTTTGTTTCTCTTGATCAGATTGCTGTGGAATGTATGGCTAAAAGAGAGGTGGTATTTCATCAACACTTTAAAGTGATTCTGCTGTTTTCAGGAATTCTTGAAGCAATGTGGCTAGAAGCTGTGAGATGGTATCTTTTCAAAGGAGCGCAATTCTGGCTGGAATAAGTATTTTGGTTCAGATTGAAGAATAACAATCTGGTGGCCAAATTGAATAAGAAGCAGGGGAGTTGGACATTGAAGCAATGTTCTTGTTAGATTTGGAATGGTCTGTCGTAAGGGATGCTTGTAAAGCATTCCAGTAAACAGTTAGCAATCAGTTGATTGCTCGATGTGTAATATGCTTGAGTTTCAAACTTTGAATATAGTTTTGTTAATAAAAAAAAAAAATGTTTTGATGTATTGTAGACATTGATATACAATAGAAACACACACGATTGAAGTTGAACTAATGTTTTGATGTATTCCCTCTGAGGTGTTTAATATAACATAATAATGAAGTGAGAGATAACTTCATTATTGGCAGGGGGGTTTTGATGCCGGCAACCTGGGATTGAAGTCTGGTTTAATATAACATAATAATGAAGTGCATGAAGATATATGTTAAAGTATGATGTTTCATTATGAGAATGCAACTTAAAAAATGGGCGTTGGTTTGGCTCGTTTATAAGGTAGAAGGGTACCTGGGGGCAATACTTATGTTTTTGAACCCATTAAAAACCAATACATCAAACATCAACATCAAAACACAAGTTATATAGTAAGGAATTGTAAACACCATTGTTCAAATTTCACAAGAAAATCATGATTGTTCGAATATAAAGCTAAACAATAGATGAAATGAAAACAAACAGCATAGTCTACTAATTGTTCACAAAATAATAGCTTATGCAATCATCCTTACATTGCACTGACCATTGGTATTTTTGAACAAGAACAAATACAAAATGATGCACACAATTACAAGCATCAAACACATTGACTTCTTTCTATTTGTCTCGACTGCAGTTTGCAACTTCTTGGACTCTATTTCAAACAATCTTCTTTCGTCCGTCAGTTTATCCTTCTCATCTTTCAATTGTTGACCGATGTTACCAAACTCGTGTTGAAGATAGTTGTAATCAATTTCCAACATTCGTTTATCCTACTTCAGTTTGTTGCTTTCACGTTGTAGATGGTAAATTCGAGCTTGAAAGTCATTAGATTTTTGCAGCAGCGAGGAAATTAATTGCTTTGAACGCGTGCACATTGGACCATCAACCCACGAAAAGAAGTCGCAACCCCCATCCTGCAAAAAATTAAAAAAAAAAAAAAAAAAAGAAAATTGTGAAAGTCATCTAAAATTAGGGTTCTTCAACAACGATTTATGTGAATCTTACCTTGTAATAATTACATGATTGGAATCGCCTTCCAGGGTTATCCGATGTCCAGGACGTGCGAATGACAGAATCATGTCCACATTTACATACCCTCAACACGGCGTGACGCGAGATGCCGGACATTTTTTTTGCAGGTTGGGGAAAAAAACCAGTGTTTTTGAAGTCCGTAAACTACTTAGGGTTTTTTGTGAAAAATTTTAGTCAGAAAATCAAGATACTATATAGATTCACCAAAATTTGGAAAGGGCCCCAATTTTTGTTATAATTTCCCCCCATTTACGTAAAATTTAAATTTAAATTTGAACAAAAAATACAGAATCAACAAGTGATGAAAGGTCATAATAACACCCAATAATTATCATTTGCATTAAACATTAGATATTAGTACATTAGGGACGTTACAATTTAATAAAGTTTAACTAATTACCAAACATCCCAAAACAAGCCGTAATAACCAAAGTACCAAACATCCCAAAACAATTATCACTTGAACTAACATGATCTAACCGTCTGCCAAAACATCACAGCACATTAACAACAAAAAAATTTACATACGACATAATCAGAAGAACTCCACAACAAGATCTCCACAAAAGTGACATACATCTGATACACCATAGAACAAAAGTCATTTCATACAGCAGATGAAGATTCAGAATCGCTGGGGACATCAAAAGTCGACTGAAGAGCATCGTTGAAACAAATTTTAGCGGCTTCCCTCATTTCAAATACCAGCATGCATTCGCTGTGCCACTTGAAGCCAGTTGTTCGGAGAAATCGTTCAATAGTGTTTTCCTTTATTGTTTTTTCAGGAAAAAATACATAAGCGATTAATATATAATGTAATTGATTGTATTGACTGTACATAGCTAGTTAATGTAAATATATAAATAATTCACCTCGGGCCACGCATAGAACCGATAGAAGTTGTTCACCCTAACCTCGTCAGTTTTCGAATCGACTTTTGAGCGTGTTCTCTGGAGAAACTTCGTGAAAAGGTTGTAGTGGTTCCTTAGCCGCTGAACTTGTTCTCTAACAGCCCGGTTATCTACAGACCTGCCCAATACTTCCGACAGATCTTGCGCCAGTGGAGACCATATTGAGTTGAACACCTTAAAATTGTGAATGTCGGGCAATGCGAGAGCCTTTTCAAAGAAGAGTTTGTAACACTCCAAGACGTCCTGCTCGCTCCATCCTGGGTTGCGAAAGATTGCCGCCATTTTTAGTACATCATCGTCGTTGTTCGTCATGGCCGTAGTAAAGGCACGAAATAATTGAATCAAAATATAGCAGTCGTATAATGAAATTGGCCGAAAAAAGAAAAACCAAGAAAGGATTTTAGGATAAATCTATGTGCAGTGTTGTTTATAGTGCCTTTACACACGTCTGTAAACCGAACACGCAACCACCATCCCCACCTCCTCAATAAATGATACTCATCATTACAATTGTGGGTAGGTTTTATGATACTCATCATTACAATTGTGGGTAGGTTTTAGACTTTTAGTGCTTAATGACAAAATGAAGTGAGAAGCAAAATTTTTTTGATAAAGACGTTCCTCAGAATATCATCATGACTTTCAAAGTCATGTGCGGGACATACGTGTGGAACTAAATAATCTACAACAACATTTTGTTATCAATATTTGATATATTGGTCATCGGTTTTATAATGTTTGATATTTAAATACAAATATATCCCCATATATATATATATATATATGGGATTAGTAATAAATATTGTTGAAATAACTAANTATATATATATATATATATATATACATGGGATTAGTAATAAATATTGTTGAAATAACTAATTCATTTATTCTGCAACAGCAATCAGTACTCAAAAAACCAAATAGTAGAAAATAGTGTTTGGTACATTTAAATACCAAAAAATACGATGATTGGTGCAGAATAAACTAAACAATATCGGTCCAAAAAATACGAACAACTAATTTTCCCAGTCAATCTCAATATCAACTGCAGACTGACCACTGTCCATATAACTCGTTACATATTTCCGTAATTCATCAGTCGTTCTTATTGGAATGTCATAACGCGAGTTCTATCCGAGCTGACAACCTGCGTAAATAGGCACTGAATCTTTGACTGATGGGCGGATACTGGCATACTTCACTAGGCTGGATAGTGTATCAAAAGTTATGTGTCTCGAGTCAAAGCAGGCACCACTGTAGACTTTATTACATGAATTCCTACCCTTAACGCAGAAACCAATCATAACCCTACAAACATAGAATAATACATTATTAACGAACATTTAAATGTGAATGTTAAACGAATTTAAAATATGATTTTAAACTACCCATGAAAGCTAATACAGTGTAGATTATGTACAAACATATACGGAAATGTCTTACTTCTCGTTGTATTGTGCTGTGTACATCGTGACAATCAACCTTTCCCTTGCTTCCTTAGACTCATCCTGTTTGCAAAAATAATTAACTTTTAAATAATTGTGACTGTACTATGCACATCAATTATACCTGCAAACTTGTAATTACCTCCGTAAGTACACGCCAATTAATCTTTGTTATCGAATTGGAACGACATAACATCTGAAGGCAAACATACAGACCGCAATCGTATCTGCCGAATAATTAATTATAAGTTAGATAAAATCAACACGTAAGTAAGGATTATAATTCAATGTCCGTATATAGTTATACAATGATGATGTCCGTACCCATTGAGTTGTTGTGGAACACTTAGGTCGAACACACACTTGAACGTCGTTGCAATATTTTTAGCGAGAAACCCATCATCATCCCATAAAGAGACAATCCGCTCCAGTCGGCTTATCTGATGAGGAATAATAGAATATTAACAATTACATCCAATCACGGTAAAAAAAATTAAAAATAAACCATAAGGCCGTTTGAAATTCATAAATATCAAAACAAGGAGGTTACCACTTTTTTTGCTTTTTCCAACCTCCCCGCATTTGTTGGTCCCGAAAGCAAGGTATCGCAGATTCGTATAACCGATGTTCGAATATCAACAACGCATATGAACCAGTGCATATTCGAATCCGATATAGGCAAAGTTATACTTAAGCATTCGTCCGCACGATCAGTAAATAGTCCATGTTGGAAGAACATAGATTGAATCGATTTGTCACTGTGCGATGACATAGCCATTCCCTGCATTTCACATATAGGGTCATTGAATATATGGTATGATACTTAAAACGTTATTAGGATGTTAATATTTTTAAGTTTCTCACGGTGAATGTTGCCGGTAAAACCCAATGGCATATTATGCGTCCTGTCGGGGGCCGTTTCATCACTGCTTCATAATTAGGATTCACTGATGCATGTACAGCGACAAAATCAATGACCTACAAAAAGAAGGATTGAGACAACAACCAAGAAAGTCAAAATTAAAAGTAAAAAACGATAATAAATAAAGTTAATTGATGGATTATATTATCTCACAGGACTTGAAAACCAGTGCGGGTATTCAGCACTTAGCAACTCAGCCCTTGACACATTCCATCCGTGATACTTGAGCAATATCTTCCTGGGAAAAATAGTTGTTCGACAATTTTGCAATTAATATACAATTGGCCACCATAAAGTAAGGATTAATATGTTTAAACAACACATTAATTTTCATTTTGCCATAGTGTCGTTATCTTACGTAAGATCCAAGGCAGCGTTGAAAACGTAATTGGACACTTCTTCGTCATGAAATGTAATATCTCGAAAATATTCGAACACGTCTATTCCCGTATTGGTGGTTGCTTCTGGAGAGCCTGATCCTTCTGACAATGCATGAAAATCCAACTTGTTGGGTTTGACTGTACGCTGAAACGTTTCTGCGGCAATATTCCGTTTAAGCGGTGACTCTCTTGCAGGCATATACTCTGCCTTTTCTTTGTTATCATTTTGTCCTTTAAGCGGTGACTCAAAGGCAGGCGTATGCTCTGCCTTTTCTTTTTTATCAATGTGTGACTCTCTTGCAGGCGTATGCGGTGACTCTCTTGCAGGCGTATGCTCTGCCTTTTCTTTTTTTTATCATTTTTCCCTTTAAGCAGTGACTCTTTTGCAGCCGTATGTATTGCCTGCTCCTTTTCATCATTGTGTCCTTTGACTGATTCGGACATGTTTTCATCTTCTGGAGTTGCAACTACTCTGGGCTTATTGTCTCTCAGCAAAGTGATTATAGCGGACACCCCATGACTAACTAAGGTTAGTTGGTCAATGAGCTTGTCTGTGAAATCAGCTTTCATATTTGATTCAATCGGCACATTATCCTTCGACACAGCCTCATCCATCGTCATTTCATCCAACTGATGACGAATTTTCCAGTCCTGCATAAGAACGTATGTACTTATTCAAATGGTCTAAGTTTATTAAACTTAACTGTATATGATTTATAACAATGTATAGTTCATTAAGCCAATAAGAAAAACAAATCTTTGACGTCCAAAAATCATACTTACAAATTTTTCTTCATAGCCGCCCATTTGTTTAAACACCATAATGGTTCTACTCATGTCTTGTTGGGTCCACTGCTCTAAATATGGGGATCCAGAATGCCTCGTCACATAACTGATGAAAACCACCTGTAGTTGTTTAAAATTAAATTTCACATAGATCTGTAAATAATTTCAAAATATATCAGCCATGTTAAAAAAATTATTACCTGCAACAATAAAATGCAACCCGTGACATAAGAGTATTTGCGTGATTGCACGGCCTTTGCGCCTAAATCAAGCCTACGCAGAATTATTTCACACCAATTGTAGTCTTGTACTGCATTCAAATCATCCAAGTAGTCTAGATACTCATAATCTATAGACAACTTATCCTTAGTTCGTGGAAACAACACTGTCGCAAACAATAGCATCAAATAGGGTACGACGAATTCAGGTCCGGTTGTCTCGCACTTTGAAACAAGTTTATGCAGCTCAGAATACACCATCATTTTCCCATTTTTATCGGCAAATAAACTTTTATACTTCTTTTTACCCTCATCAATATTCTTCGGAAGTATCATACCGTCCCTCGACAAACCAAAATGTGACTCAACAACTTGTAGTGATAGAGGTATTGAAACACCACCGACGTTTATACTCCGGGATTTATTGTCATAATTTTTTATAATCATACTCACTAATTTAGAATCAATCTGGGACACAGTAAGACGAGGAAACGTCCCAAATCCTATCTTTTCAAGTTCACGGCGCTGCCTTGATTTCATGTTGTTATTGATTTCCACTATTGTCTTGAGTTTGGTCCGATGCAGCAGGTTTGCGTCATCCATAGAAAATCTTGGTGAATGAGTTGATTCTCTCCTACTTCTTTTTGTATTCGCTGGAGAATTCTACGAGATGTATGAAAGTATAACATTCAAGATTTAAAACATATACGAGAAACAATATTCATAACGAAAGCAATAACTATGGATGGAATATTCAAGATTTAGACTTTTTTACCTCAGCAATACCAGACATTATGTGGCAAATAATGCGCCGATCACTTTGATAATGTTGATGCCGGTTATACAACGAACGTGGAGGTAATATAATGTGTTGTGATGTTAGTAGATGGGAGGTTCACACAAGATAACTACGACATGGAATAGTCAGTTGAGATTTTTAGGTGATACGTAACTGACTAAATATCTGCAATATCGCACTTGCCATAAATATTTTATACTTATTTTATTATAGGACTACTGTATTATAGACAAAAAATATTGTTAAAATCTGCAATATCGCACTTACCATAAATTTTTTATACTTAAATATTGAAGGACTACTGTATTATGGACAAAAAATATTTGTTTAACAATAAATTAAAATATTGGTTTAACAATAAATTTGGGACCGATAATTAATGAAATCATAATTTAGGAAATTTGAATTTAATGTTATACATGGTCAAGATTCATGTGTGATAGTATTACATGATTAGATATTTCGACATTATCATCTGTATACCTTGTATATTGCAACAAATAATGTGGTCAATATATATATATATATAAATATTCATAACTTGTAATATATATTGTTTTAATTAATAAAGTAATATAATAATGATGTTATTAAAAAATAGTTATATAATAATGTAATATATATATAAATATATATACCTACCCACGTGATTTTAGTTTTAATAAATATATATTTGTCATATTATTTGATTGTAATTAATTTAAAAAATTTGAGAAAAATATATTTGGCTTTATGTCGTTAACGAATGTTTCGAGAAATCGAAATGCATTAGTACAACTGCAACACCCGTGTACTACACGGGTAGTGAATTAAGAAATATTACATCAACATATTTAAATATAAATCGAACCGAATTGACTATTGTTTGGTAAAATTAGTTGATAAGCTAGCTGATAACTGATAAGCTAGCTTATAGCGTATTTAAATAATGTAAGATTTGAAAACTGATATTTTTTGGGATTAGTGTCGTAATATCAAATGTCAACTAAAACCTTAACTGCTGATCATTAATTTTACATAAAAAGCTTGAAAATGTAAAATCTTAAGTTGAATAGTGCAATATGTATCGGTTAATTTTATATTATATCATTTGAAATTTCGATATCTATCATTTAAGTAAAGAATAAGAAATTCATATATAGTTGTTCTAATTAAGATGTATTTAATTAAAAATAATAATTAAAATTAAACTATGACTGACTACATTATTTCGTTGTCTGTTTCTACTTTTTAGTAGGTTCGTTTTGTTATTTAAATATTTATAATTAAAATACATATACTTCGCTGTGAGTATAATTAAAATACATAATGTTGATATCAGGATTAAATACATTGTGACAAAGGATAGATTGAAGATTTCATAAAGGCCAAACGGCGAACCGGATCTTTGGCAATAAATTTTGAAATGATTGGCACCTCGGAAATATCACCTCGGTTCGCAAACGACGTCCAAAGACAAACAGTAGATTTCAACCACATCGGTTAGAGAGCAGCTTATCGGAAGTCACGGAAGACTAAAATTCTATCGAAAAGTCGACGTCGCGAATAACACCGACTTCAACCCGACAGAAGTGACGCTTGCCACACATATAGAGGAGCGCCCATGCTCATCATTACCTAAAAAGCTTGCCTACGTCATTGCCGCCCCTAAGCCGTCAAATCCTTGTTAAATAAAGCAAATTTATCTTGGGAGGTGTGCCAAGCATAACTATAAAAAGCCGTATTAAAGACGATACGAGGATTCGGCAAAAAAGATATAAAAACGCATATATTTATCTCGGTTTTCTCTGTTACCGACTTGATGTACACGAAAAAAACGACTTCCCAATTCTGTAACCGACTTCAATATTTTCAATAAAAATCATATTTTCTGCAATCTTTACTGTACTTTTTACCTTAATTATGTTGGTTAAATCCGTTTATCGACACATAAATTTCCAAAATATCCTTTCCAAATCATCGATATATAAATTGTTTTCTTAGTATATATGATTCAATATCGTCTATATATAAATCGTGTATATATAATTATGCAGAAACATGTGATTTTAATAAATCTATACATGCCTAATTAATTGCTTGTATTTAAGACTAGTATATATGCCATCCGGAAAAATAGGAAAGAAGTGAACGTCTTGAAGTTGTCAACTACTCCACTCAACGTAAAAGACCTTTCAATCTCAAACCAGACAGATCACATAAGTGCATAACAGATACCTTTTCAAACACAACAACTTATTCTCATCATCCGAACCGTCAACTCAACCGTCTTTACATTACCCCAACATTCACTTTTCACGCCTCTTCACATCTTAATTCTGCCATTATAAATATGTCCAAATAACATACAGAATAATTATTAAAAAAAAAATCTCTCACTAAGTTAAAAAATAATGGCTTTTTTAACGCCAAATACCCGAGTCGAACACTTCGAATTCGTGAGAAACGAAATGAAAGAATATCGCAGTGATGATTGGGTAGAGGATGCCTTTTGCCGCATCCTCAAACGATTTGTGATTTTCGAGCAAATAAGGGATGAGACTGACATAAGGTATTTTTTTCATCAGATCCACAAGTCTTTTGTTGACGAGACAAGAGCCTGGTTTACGGTGAAGGATAGTTATCGAATGTACTATGTCCTGAAGGAGAGGTACCGGACCTTCAAGTGGCTATTGGAGCAACCGGGTGTATTTCACGACCCTTTCAACAGTACCGTTGATGTACCAGAACTTGTGAAGAATGTAGCATTAAAGGTAAATGATTCAAGAAAGCTGTGTATAATTAGTCTAGTCTATGTAGAAGTGGTGTGTATTTTTTATGAGCGCTTAATTTCTTTTTTTTTTTTTTTTGTATGTGAAGCATTGGGCACTTGCTGAGTACGTGGTTGATAAACCGGAACCAAAGTGGGCCGTGCTGAAGGCAATTTTTGAACAGATGGAGCATTTGGAGGATTACCCTGGCGAACAGAATCCGAAGACGATCAAGGAATTCCCAGAACTTGTGCGACTGTATGAGATATACTTGGCAGAGCTTAAGAAGCCGATGACGCCGTGGGATTTCGCAAACGAAGATTGATGCCGTTGAATTAAGTTTTTTTGTTTTCTGTTTTTAAGGTTTTACCTGATTTGGACCGGGAACTTTTCATATGCTGGTGTGTTATTTATGATTTATTCAGTAGATGACTGTAGGTTAAAAAATATTATTAATGATAAGGATCTTTTGTTTGCCTATCCTTATGATATCATACATGGTGTTCTGTATTCCTAGGTTGTAGCAAATAAATTCGTACTAAGGTGTTGGATTCCATTACGGTATAAAAGGCCAAAAAAATGTTAACAAAAGGGGTAAAGATTATTTAAATAAAATTTATAAAGTAAAAATTAAATGCAATCATTTTATCAAATTGTCTATAAAGTATAAAAACTAAATGCAATTAGTTTGTAAAGTAAAAAAAAAAATACATATCTAAAAAAGATAGAGATTTAAAAATAATTTATCAATTAGTTTAAACATTTCAATTTATAAATACCAAATTGTTCAATTTTGGTACAAATAATGTTTTTAAAAATTTGAGTTTTATTTCAATACCAATTCATTTTAAAATTAATTGCTATCAACATTCATTAATTTGGAAAAAAAAAAACTTGCAAGTTCATAACCCCTAATAATTGTGTGCAATTCATCAAAATCAATGATATCACATAATTAATTGTCAGATTTGTATGTTTTCAGCCGAGTTGAGTTTTAAAAGAAAAATATCATTTGAATGTCAAAAAATTTTGTGTACCAAAATAATTTTCCCGATAAAAAAATAACAAATCTACCGACACATACTCAAATTCTAAGAGTTTTTTTGACTAATCGTAAACACCCAAAAAAAATCCGAACATAAAAGTACAAAAACTGAACATAAAAACCTTAAAACTAAAAATTTCACATTTTTTTTTCTAACCCAGAACAACTAAAATTAACAAAATCTACCGGCGCACACTCAAATTAGAAGGATTCTTTTGATTAATTGTAAAAACCAAAAAATTCGAACATAAAACTATAAAAATCGAAAATAAAAACCCTAAAATTACAATCCATAGTTTGTTTCGTGCAAAACACCTAAAATTAATTTAAAGTATCGATTAAATGAAAACTAAAAGAGAATATGTATTTATAAGGCCCTCAGTGTTAGAACGGAAAAGTTGGAAGATCGATGAAAAAAGGCGAAAGAAGAAGCTGGAAGCGGCAAAAAATGAAGGAAGATATAGATCAATGATCAAAAAATGAAGAAGCTGGAAGCGGCAAAAGCTGGAAGCAACAAGCCCAATATGATTAATATAAATCATTACCCGTATAAATAATTTTGTAAATTTACAAATAACATTTTCAGTTTAAATTACTAATTAATTACACAGAACCAAAAAATAAAATACATGTAATTAATTATTCAACATTTTTGCAGATTTATGTATAAATAATTAGAATCCATTTCAAATTGGACTTGTATTTTACAAATAAACATAGGCGCAAAAGATAAAGTCATTATTATTATTAATGACCTAATAAATAAAAATTGCAATTAATTGTAAACACTACATTAAATTATATTATGTGCTATAATTATGGAGGAATATCAATTTTTGGCATGATGATTAACATACCTTTTTTTTTTGTTGTTATAACAACCCACTAAATCAACACCGATATTTGGGGGATAGACAATATGTTTTATTTAATTAAGAGACTAGAAAGGGAAAAACAAATATCTATAACAAATAACTGATCCACTAAATCACGTCCTAAATTCGTGAACAACCATTTTCACATTGTGTAAACACCACCAGAGAGTGATAAAGTTTATTGCGACTCTGCTCATCGGACATCGTTCATCTGAATACGCCAAGTTCATCTGGTAATAATTTATAATTGCTGTGTTTAGATCTGTGTAATATTTCGAACTGCTGTGTTTAGATCTGTGTAATATTTCGAACTGCATATTTTATGCTAACTTTTGTTTAATTAATCCACATGATATAGTTCAATGGACAATGACGAAGAAACAGGTGTGAACCCAACAAAACTGACCGATGAAAAGGCTAGGAATCACGATCACAAATCTGTCGATGATCCAATGCGCGATGAAATGGGTTCTAATCACGACACTGAAACTTTCGATGATCCAATCACCAACATCAGTTTTACATCGGATGATGATGCTGAAAAATGGTACATCAATTACGCTAAGGGTGGGTTTGGTAGCCTTGATAAGGGATGATATCCCCCACAATGTTATTAATTCCAGCCTTTTAATTTGTTTGGTTGGAACCCCTGGACCCCAAAATAAGACCAAGGCCCGGTCAATTTGAACTCATTTCTTTCGATAATAAATCCCGTGACCTTTGTGGGATACCTTTTCCATCCATCTGCCCTATTTTCACATTTACTTTTTTGTCCCTTTCTTAAATACATTTTTTATGTTATGCGTTCCTTTCACTTCTTTCATCTAAAACCTAGGTTTTCTCTCTCATTTCTCACCCCTGTTAAGAAGGCGAGTGGACGGCGCAATTCACACACGGTTTTGTAACAATAAATCGCTACTTGAGAAAAGACGAAGGCTAGTGGAATCACTGGTATGTAGATTTCGGTCCATTTGGGATGTTTTTGCTGTTCTTTCGGGTGTGTCTCGGTAATTAGATGCGTGTTTGCATAATACTTGTGTTCTGCTTTCCCGTTTGTGTACTAGCTATGGTTGTCTCAAATGAGCTGAATATAGTGTGGCTGGATAATTGTGTGCTAATAATTTCTGTATAAATGAGTTCATATTTTAGCTTTCAAGTTGGTTTTTTTTTTATTTTTTTTTTTTTTTTTGAAGCCAATGTTAGTAAGAAATGGTAAAGAATCAATAAAACGAAAATATGTTTTATTTATTTCTGATGTTTGTGCTGCTGCTTTGTGTTTTTTAACAGAGTTCAGTTTATATTTTTTTTTCTGTATATGCTCTCTTTTTTCGTCTTTTCTCTTGAGTTCATCTGATTTTCTTATTTTGTGTATGTTTATTCATCATGTTGATCAATAAAATGAAAATATGTTTATTTATTTCTGATGTTTGTGCTGCTGCTTTGTGTTTTTTAACAGGATTCAGTTTATTTTTTTCTGTATATGCTCTCTTTTTTTCAATTTTTCTCTTGAGTTCAGCTGATTTTCTTATTTTGTGTAAGTTTTACACAAAATTGTTTCCTAGAATTACTTACTGTATCATGTAAGCATTGTTTGAGTTTTGGTATTCAGACTTTTTGTAGTCGTTTATTTACATTATTTACTTCCAGATTTTGTTGTTGAACGCAATGGCCGAGTTATCTAGGAGAAAGACTGAACTTCTCATTTTAATTGAAGAAATCATGAATGTGACTAGCTTTTTCATGAATATGGTTGTTGCCATTCGTGCGAAACAAAACGATGATAGGGGTGAATTAATTTCCAAGCGCATGAAGTATACAATGTCCAGTAGAATTCCGAAACAAGTAGAACACTTAAATTGTTTGGTTGCAATGAATGAGGTAGATTGTTTAGAAAACTTGAGGATGACGAAGGGAGCCTTTGCAAGGCTTTGTTACCTTCTCCGTACCGCTGGTGGATTATCCGATTCCAAGTACGTGTCTGTTACGGAGAAGGTAGCTCTCTTTCTATCTATTATAGCTCATCATAAGAAGATCAGAGTGGTTAAATTTGACTTCGAGAGGTCTAGTCAAACTGTAAGTTTCTATGTACATGAGGTGCTTTTGGCGGTTTTGCGTCTGCATGAGATGCTGTTAGTGAAACCAGAACCAGTTGATGATTCATACAACAATAACAACAGATGGAAGTGGTTCAAGGTATTTTCAATTTCATAAAATACAAAGCCAATTTTATGACGAGAAGATGAGTAAAAAAAACAAAGAGAAGCAATAAAAGTTTATTTCATCTTCTTTTATAAAGTAACAAAAATATGTTTTTGTTTTAATAGGGGTGTCTAGGTGCTTTAGATGGAACGCATATCAAAGTGACAGTTCCTGAAATAGATAAACCACGGTATCGAACGAGAAAGGGTGAAGTTGTAGTGAATGTACTAGGCGTAGTAGATCGAAATCTTAATTTCGTGTATGTGTTGTGCGGTTGGGAAGGGTCTGCGGCCGATTGCCGTGTGCTAAAAGATGCAATTCATAGAACAAGAGGGCTGAAAATTCCTAGAGGTATTGAAAATAAATTTTCCAAGGCATTAAAAACTAATTAAAATCAAGTAATTAATAAAATACTTCATATTTCTTGTAGGTAACTACTACCTATGTGATAATGGTTATACAAATGGTGAAGGATTTTTGACCCCATACAAGAATGTCCGGTATCATTTGGAGGACTAGGGTGAAGGGAGACTCACACCACAAAACTCTCATGAGTTTTTCAACATGTGTCACTCCAAAGCAAGAAATGTAGTAGAGAGGTCATTTGGCATTTTGAAAAAAAGATGGGCGATCCTACGAAGTCCTAGTTTTTACAACATTAAAACTCAAAATAGAATGATAATGGCATGTGTACTTCTACATAATTTCATCCGTCGTGAACTTCCAATTGACCCTATTGAGGTAATGGTCGGAGAAGATGAGCAAAATGAAGTTGAAGAAGACCACGAACATGACCAACAATCGGATTTCATACAAGCTGTAGAGACCTCGAATGTGTGGTCTGTTTGGAGAGATGACTTAGCTAATTTCATGTTCAATGAGTGGAGATGTATTTAGTGTGCTAACCACATTAGGGTTTCATTATGATTTGCATTTTTATTTGTTCTAGCGGTAATGACATAAACTCTTTTCAACCGCATGGATAATGTTTGTAGTATGACACTTTGAATGTTGGAGTTTGTTTGATCTATTTGAATGAATTGAATGTTTTCTTAAGCAGATATGTACTGCTCAATATTAGTTGTTTTTATTCCTTGTTGTTGTTTGATAGTATGTATCTTTCTTTTCAATCGTAGTTTTAACTGTAATACGGTTAATTAGATGTAAATTTCATTTCATTGTTATGTCTTCATTCGTGGTTTCAATTTTTGTCTGTAGCAAGCATGCATACTATTGGGCAAGGGAGCTTAAAACCTAGACAACCACGTCTTGAAAAAAGTAGACGCAGTTGGAGTAGACGAGAGGAAGAAGTACTAATTTCAGCTCTTAAAGGAATCATAACAACAGGGTGGAAATCAGAAAATGGTTTTAAGACTGGGTTCTTAAATGTTCTGGAGCAGGAGCTAGTCAAAGCATTACTCGGTACTGATTTACGAGGCATGCCACACATCAACTCTAAAATTCATGTTTGGAAGAAAGATTACGGCAGTCTTTCTACAATGCTTTCCAGAACTGGGATGGGTTGGAATGAGTCTGAAATGATGATTGAAGCATCTGATGAAGCATGAGCCGATTATATAAAGGTATTCTTTTTTTTTTTTTTTTT